>VZTX01030701.1:264468-346620 GCA_013400915.1 Pardalotus punctatus | reverse complement strand
TTTTTTTTTTTTTGGTGCTCTTTCCTGATTCTCACTTCTCAAATAGGCAAATAGGTGAATACTACAGTTTGATAGGCTGGGTCAGCTAAAAGCTCCTCAGTGTTCGGCACCTGCAGCCACACAGATTTGCTGTGCAGACTTAATTGTAGTAAAGACTGGTTTAAGAGCAGCAGATCAATGCCTTGGAGAGTTGCTAGGGTGAAATACAGAGACCTCATCCACAGATAAAAGGAAGAGCACCACCAATAATGACAGAAAAGGTACTCATCAGCTATATTTTCACTCATTATGTTGCACCCAGAAAAAAAAAAAAAATTGGTGTATTCAGTTCACCGCTTTAGTAATTTTGCTTTTAACAGTATCTGACTTTGTATTCCATCAGCAGACCCTATTACATGAAGCATTTGTTCGGACACCCGGTGGTTTTGCCTGCATACCTGCATACACAGCCTTCTGTTCCTGGCCAAATACATATCTGCTTCACTGCCTGCAGGCAGATCACTCGAGGAGAGCGGAGCAGAGCAGAGCCTGCCAGCCCCACACTTCCCCAGACAAAGCATTAGCTATGCATCGGCAACTTTTATATACAGACCTTCTTCCCAGATAGCTTTCCCCTCTGTCACCTGTACAGACACGCTGCCTTTTACCAGCCTGGTCTGGCACTGCTCGCTTCGTGCAGCTCAGGGTCTTGGTGGTTCCTGTGCAGCTTTTACATTTCACAGCTCCTATCCAGCTGAAGGGCACTGCCATTTGGATGGTGCTAAACAGGATCCTCCTGGCAAATTTAAACAGATAGTGGTGAAAATTGTAATGAGGCACTTAGGCATAACCCCCAGCATGTATGGATAGATTAACCAGCAAACTGCTGCTTTGCTATGTTGGTTTTTGTAAAAAGCTAAACCCTTTTTAAAATAAGCCTGTGCTTCTTCCGTCCAAAGCAATAATAATTGATTCAGACTTTCCTGAAATGGATTCAAGCTCAATAAAATTCATGGCCTAGGGAAGAGCTGCACCTTCACTGTGCAGAGGAATCCAGCTTGCTTAGGAGCCTGTGAAAGCCATGGCTCTGCAGGTGGGAGGTTAATTTTCAACAGCCTGATTCAGCAATAAAGCAATAAACACAAAATCCTCCTCAGACCTTTCAGACATGAGCACTTGAGAAGCACTGAGAACAGATTAGTGCCCTTCATTATGGGCTCTTATTTAAACAGAAATCTCAAATCCCACTGCTTTGCCCAAATCAATCTCAGGTTTTGACTACAGTTATGTGTAGCACAGAGCTATTTATGTATTTATTTAGTGTAGCTGTGGGCCAGCAGGCTGTGGTAAAAAGTGGGGCACAGGTTTTGGGGGTGGGCATTCACTGCCAGGGTCCCACAGGGGGGCCAGTTTTCAGCTGCCCTGCTCCCTCCCCTACCCCTGAGGCAGGAAGGGGCTGAGCAATGGGTGATTCTCCTGGGACACTGGCTTTCCCTGCCTTTTCTCCAAGCATTAGGGAGGCTGGAGGAAAGGGCTTCTCTTAACTAGAGAACGTGTGTCCCTTTTAGCTGACTCTCTCAAAAGCAGGGGCAAACTTGGCTTCCTATTTCTAACCATTCTCGTAGAAGGCAAGCTACAGATAAGAAGTATTTAGGTCAGCAGAATCACATTTATAAGCCATAAATCAAATCCAGCAGACCTTGAACACTTATTTGTAGCTTACAGACCACGACTTTGAACATCCTGTGAATCCTGATGGTGAAGTGCTGGATTTTGTTTCCATGGCATTTAGGATGCAAATCAACAAACTCCAGCGGCCCCAGAGGGCTCTGTCACCTGCCAGGGTGACGTGCAGTGTGTTGACACGTTCAACAGCAAAGAGCACATGCAGCATCTTGTTCACAAAATCCCAGCTTTTTGTCAAATAAAACTGTGTTAAGCAGATGATAGCACTGAGTTGATGCTGTATTCCCTGTGTGCAGGACTCCTAGACTTCTGCATCTAAGACTGGCTTTGTTTCTTATGTCCCTAAATTTTGCCCTCATTACACACAGGCATTTTACTGTCTGTGCTGCCCTTCCCTTTGAATCCCTCAGTTATGTGATACTTTGTGCCTCTCATGGAATCTGGTGAGTATCTTTTCTGTTAGGGCAAGGAATTCCCCTTCTGCACCTCACCAAGTTCTCAAAGTAGAAACTAACTGAGTTTCTCCATGACTACAAAGTAGTTTCCATGAGTGGGAAATAGCAATTCCCATGAAAAAAAAAAGATGAGAAACTGGTCATATTCCCTTAAAAGGGGGTGAAATGTTTGTCCTTTGCTTAACAGAGAAGGAGATTTGTTTGAAACACATTACTGGTATATCCACTAAAATAAACTTTCCAAAGTCTACCAATACACAAACTCATTCAGGAACAAATATTACTCAAAAATGGCACTGTGCTCACATCCATCACATTTGGCATGGTCAACAGGCACTAGAGCTGCTCCCATTTGCAGGCAAATATGACCTGTAGATCTTTCCCTTTCATGTTCTGTTTCCCTTCTGCACAGCACCATTTCCATCTGGGTTGCTCTCAGTGCAGGCTCTTGGCAGTTTAAAGAGAACAGTAATTGCTACTTCAGCGATAGAGGGGGAAATAAAGGGGCACCCTGCCTCTTGTTTGCACAATTCTCTCCCTTTAAATGGAATGACGGGATTGGAAGAATTTCTGCCTTTGAAGGATGGGAGCTGTGAGCCTCTTGTGATGCAGTGAAGCTGTGCTGGCGTGCCTGTGTGCGCCACCTCCAGCCCTCCATCACTGCTGCTTTTCCAGGGATCAGGTCACTGCTGGCTGCTCCATGTGGGAAAGCAGCCCAGCTCTGGGTGCAGGGCAGGGCTGTGATTCCCTCCCTCACTGCAGCAGCGGTTCCTTGCTTTTCCAGCTGTTCGTTTACAGTTACAGGGAGGACAAGGGCTGACTCACAATGTCTCACAGGAGAGCTTTCCTGTGCCTGACGATCAAAAGAGGGATCGGTAGCTGCCTGGGGATCATGAGGATCCTGGGCTGTGGTGACAAGCAGCCTGGCTGAGATACAGATAAGAGAAACGTGTTTATTTAAGCCACCTGCGACTTGAAAGCTCTCAGCCTGTTGGGAAAGGGCAAATGTACTTCCAGCACTCCTCCAGGAAGGGGCAAGACCCGCTTCAGAAGCACATGGAAAGAGGAAAGTTTTGTTCTTGGGAGGCACCTGGAAATTTTACGAAGCTTCCCTGCTCTATACTGCCTAAAATATTCATGACACATGTGGAGATCAAGAAACAAACACCATGTGATGGAGAGACATAGACATGGCAGGTCCTACCCTGATGCCAGACAGGACAGGCAGAGAAAAAAAACACAGAAAAATCCATGTCACCTCCAAATGAACACGTGGAAAATGGGCAGTCCTTGCAGCCATTTCTATGCTGAAAGGCACCAGTGGGATCAGAAAGTATGAGCCTGTCCAGGGAACCTTTTCCCCACATCCATCTGACCTGCATCTTTAAAAGCATGGAGAAAAAGAAAACAAACGAATAAAACCCTAAAAAACCCACAAACCCTAAAAACCCCAGCAACAACAACAACCAACCAACAACCAACCAACAAAAAACCAAAAACCAAAGGAAAAAAAAGCAAAACAAAACCAACCAACCAACCAACAAAAAAACCAAACCCAAACAAACAAAAACAAAAACTCTAAAAACCCAATCCAAACAAAAAAAACCCCAAACCCTACAAAAACAACAAAAACCCCCAAACCAACAACAAACAAACAAACAAAAAAAACTACCCCAAAACCTAAAAGCTCTGCTATGCTCTGTGGGATGACATCCAGGATAACAGCAAAATGGCCCAACTGCAGACAGTAATTCCAAGAAAGGAGAATATCACCCCCCTTTTCGTGTAACCCTGCTCATGGCTCACCTGCTGCAGAGGTCTAGGAGGGCAGAAAGATCTCCCCTGTGAAATCACTGCACCTGCCTTTTTGGAAGAGAAGAATGAGTTTTTATCACTTAGAGATATAGGTAATTTTCTTTTCCCTTCATGTGGAATGTAGGCTCCTGCCTTAATAAATTACTGTCTTTCCTGATAACACATCCAACAGAAGTTACACTGGATCTTTCACTGACAATTTCAGGTCGAAGTTGTCTCACTATGTTTCTGCTCTGGAAAATCTGTTATCAGCAAAGACATCAACCTCTCAAAGGAAGGTTCCTGGGAGTCCTGCATCCCTCACACGGCAGCAGGAAAATTTGGCTTGGGAAAGCTACATTTTTAAGCACTGAAGATAATCCTGCTGAGCTGCGGTTGAGGCTGCACTTAAGGAGGGCTGGTGGAATGTGAGAGCAGGTTGTGGGGCACATGCTGAAATACCAACTCTGCTGCCTGTAATTGCAGAAGAAGCTTCTCAAAAGGATTGGGAGAGACGTCCCAGAAAATTGGCTGTCTGAGGTTATGGAGATAGTAGGTATTTTCAGAAATCAGCACCACTGCCAGCAAATAGGGTGGGAAAACTCCCCCATGGAAACTAGAAGAGGCAAAGTCAGGAATGCTGGGACAGTGAGAAAATGGAGTGATGAGAAATCTCGATAAACGGTAGGGGAAGACTCCTTTCATGAAACAATCTGTTGTGGGGAACGTGAAAATTAAGTTGGCTCTTAGAAATGAGGAATCCCACCCAAAGCTGTTTTTCTGAGGAAGGGGATTATCTTGGCTTTGGTTCCCTACCATTTCTAAAGACACAGGGAATTTAATTAAGCATTGCTACTTTCCTAATTGTTGAGGCTATTCTCAGAGGCTCCCAAGACTTTCCAGGCTCTGCAGTGTTGGTCTTGAGTAGGGATTGCTCAATTAGCAGCAAGATATGGCAAGCAGTGAGATCTGGGACTCAGTGCCCTGGTCAAAGAGGAATTCTGTCGGTTTATGAAACACTGACGTAATTCTGTTAGATGGAGCCAGACAAGGGATTTATTTTGCTTGTTCTGTTCCTGCACATTCACATGGATTTTTCCAGAGGATATGAACGCAGTCTTTGCTTGCTCTGTGCCACAAGCCCTCCTGCAGTGCTGCTCTGTGCTCTGCTCTGCAGGGAGCACATTTCACAGGCTATGTGAAATTACATTTCAGTCTAAAAGTGGGAGGGTACACTCAGCCAGCTCATAGGTTAACAACTTTCAGCTCCTCGGATGGAAGAATCCCCAGTACTAATAATTATACCTAGCCTGGCCCCATCTGTAGGTTTACAGTCTGTTCAGAATCCCAAAAACTTGTGTTTGGGGCACCACCACTCTTTTCCTGGGACTTACAATTGTACATCTTAATACATAAAAGGCATCTGATTTTTCACAGGTGTGACTTCAAATTGCAAAAAAAAGCTGAGAGTAAGTGCTCAGAGCTTCCAGGGCTTGTTAAAACAGTTCAGCCTTGAAATTACATAAAGAAGGGGAAATGAAAAACAATTAAATCCCCTTTAGCTTCATTTTAAGCTTTTAAATTTTTCTATTCAAAGTTCAGCCAAATGAGCAACGCAGAACCACAGATCTGAGATGTGCAAATTATTCAATATTTCTGTAGCAAGATGCAAACCTTACCCTCCCTCCCCTGGTCCCCAGATCTGACTGCCCTTCTGACTCCCAGATACTTCATTTTTCAACAGAATATTCAACTTCTGGACTCCACATAGGAAACAAAATATTCATGTCAGAGATTTCATCGCATTTGGTGCCTTCTGCCACAGCACTGACTCTCCTGGGGCAGTGCATCAGCCTGGGGACAAAGCTGAGCAGTGACAGAGTGGGATAAGCAGGCTATTTGTGCCCAGGCACCTGATGCCACCTTGCCTGGAGGGGGCTGGTACCCAAATCATGTTTGGGGCACAGTGCCTGCACTCAAAAGCAGGCTCAGAGCAGAGGAGAGGATTTGCCTGCCATCTGATGCTCGTGTGTCAGAGGTGTGTGCCTCAGCCAGTGGGGCTGGGGGTGACACAGGACGTGCTCCAGATGCCTCACCCTGCACCCCTGCCACTGCAGAAACCCCAGCGCTGCCCACCAGGACCAGTGCCAGATCTCTGACTTTAACAGACCCTCGCTAGTGGAGATCTCTATGTTTGTGAGCCAGCAGACAATCCTGGCTGAGCCCTTCTCTGTCTCCTCGCTCCTCCAAAATGACCCAAACCACCTGAAGCAACCACTTGGAATTGAAATTTCTGCTGGAACAGCAGACTTGTTACAAAATGAATAGTAGGGATGGAGAATGTTAAACAGCCACAGGCATCACTGCAAGCCCTTCTGATAACAACAGATTCAGACCAGTGTATCGTGTCTTGCACACGTGTCTCTATGAATAGCTTGGATCTCTTCTGGGATTTGGCAGAGATCTAAAGTTGTATTAATGTCTTTTTCTTGCCTCCTCGATAAAAAAACCCCAAACAACTACCTTTAAAGTGAGGTCCTAAGCTGTCATGGATTCTTACTAGACATGCTGTAATTGCTATTCCAAAAGGAGCAAAGTGCAGAGACAACAACTGCAGAAATAGAAAAGTGAAGCTGTTCTGGAGATTTAAAGCAATGAATACCTGTGTTATGTTCTCTCCCTTCCAGAGGGCTCGTGTCTCAATGGCTTTCTGCTACTTGTTTGGGTTTTGGTTTGTTTGTTTTTGTTTTTTTTTTATCTGAGTAACTTAATGATTTTATTTTTTTTGTGGCATGACGTGATGAAATCTGAACTGACGTTACATTGCACTAATGTAAAGCTCCCTTGAGCCAATATCAATTCTGTCTATGATGGCTTTGCAAGGGCAGAGGTCAGCTGAGGGGCTCTCCCCTTAGCTCTATCACAACCTCTTGAGTTTCCAGGACACTTAAAAATAAATCAGACATTCGCATTTCAAGCAAGGAGTCAGATTCTGAAGAGTAGCTCCTGACCCATGAAAAGCAATTTTTACTTGAATGATACTTCAATCAAACCTGATCAAGGATGACCTGACCCGGTCCTTGAATATGAGTAGATATAAAATCTGTCGAGGCTGCAGTGGCTGTTTCTCGGAGTCTGAGCGCACTGCAGTCTGTACACGTGCAATTCGTACCCTGTGGTTCCTTCAGCCATTCCTCCTGCCATCAAATTCCTGCCAAAACTGGGGACTGTGCCCACAGGCCAGGGGACACCTCTTTCAGCATAGTGACCTGCCACAGAGACACTCTTTAGGGGACACCAAATCCCACAGGGTGCATCTCAGCTGCTGACTTTCTCTCTCTGCTCCCCGGGGTGACACTGGCTAATCTGCAGAATTAAGAGTCTTCATTTCCTGCTGGACTCCTTCTCCCATTTTGGGACCATGATCTGGCCCTTCCTGGGAGAGAGTTTGCTGCTGTGACAAATCCTGGGCCCCAAGAGGGAGGCAGTGCTTCTCAGAGCCCGCCCAGGACAAGAGTCCTCCCAGGGGCAATTTTAGCACGTCAGTGTTACCACAGCTCCTTGGCAGCTGAAAGCAGCATTCCCTGGAAGGATGTCAGCCCAGGACCAAGCCCCACACATAAATTTCTGTAAGTTGTTTGGATGAATACAATTGTTTGGTGTCTTCAGCAATGTGAATTTGAAATAGCTTGATGGTTGGACTAGGTAGAAAAACCTCGTTTTACAAATACAGGACAGACTAATCTGTGAAAATCTCTAATTACTATTATTATTATGCTTTACTGAGTTTGTTCAGGCTTCCACACTTCCCTGTACCCTTAGCTGAACCCACCTAAGTTCTATTATCTGAGGTGGTTTTCCCACACAGCATCTGCCAGTTCATCCCTAATAATGCACAAGGGTATCATTCCCCTGTTCATTTATTTTGGCTGAAGCATCCTTGCTTCTGCCTGTGATGAAGCAGAAATCATCCTCTGGATGATTAGAAAGGGCTGTAAGTCAGGACAGGGGGAAATGCAGATTTGCTCTTTAGCTTGGCTGTCACCAGTGCCACCAACTCCCCGAATCTCCCCCTTCCTTTGCAGCTCCTTCCCACATCACTCAGTATTTGTGTTGGGTTAAATCAGTGTCTACATGAAGAACATCAAGGACTTCCAAGCAGTTAGAGATGCAAAATACTGCATTTCACGCTCAGAGTGACCCAGGGTGGCTTGCCTGGGGTTACATTTGCACTGTGGCAGGCAAGGGAGAAAAATCCACCAATAAAGTCTGCATTTTCCTGGTTTCTTCCTTCTTCCTCTGTAATTACTCAGCTCTAAAATGTCATGGAAACAACTTTTTTTTCTTTTTTTTTCCTTTTTCCACAGTAGTACTTACTAGGTAATACTTAAGCTTCAAATGTCTTATCTTACAAAGAAGAATGGAGCAGTGGGACTGACCTTGACCTTAAGCTTAAACGATCCTAAATTTAAATGCCAGATCTCTAAGAGGCCCAAACCACATCACTAAGGCTTTGGGAAGTTAAAAGGAAAAACCAGTAACTTTCTACTTCTCTTGCAAACTGTGAGGATTAAGACGCTATGGATTATGAGTTTCTCAGTTCTTCAGTAATGTCTTCCTTCATCAGCAAGATCTGGCAAGATTAGGTGATTAATTTAGTTGCTGATGTGAGAAATGTTTGAGTTCAGAGGATTTTTCTTGTCCTTACCTGAACTCTCCCTGAAGAAGAATTTTTCAACTGAGTAACGATTCACTCAATACCAAGTTATATGTCTCAAGGGAAGGATATTTAGGGTTTTAATTCTCAACAGTCACATCTAATTCCTCAGTGAAAGATGCTTTGACACCAAAAGAAGGAAGTTGTTACGTAGATGGAAAACAAGCTTAAAATCTGTCATAAAGAACAGCTAAAAAAAAGGTGGTTAAAGGACCAACATAAAAGAAAAATAAAGTAGACACATAAAGTAGAAACAATCCCAGCAGCTGAGATAAGGGAAGGAAAAAAACCCCATAAAGTCACAGATCTGTGGGATTCATTTCTCCAACAGATTTTCCATTTAATTTTGGGTCAGGTGGTTTGCATCAGGCTTGTTTCTCTTGATCCCCGAGAGTGTTGAGCTACAAGGCTGGGTAACGATCTCCAGCCCCCGAGAGGCTGCAGCACAGCCACGAGAGCTCTCCTTAGGAAAGCACCGTGGTTTCCATCACCAGCTTGACTGGTTCCAATCTGCAGAGCTCACTTAAAATCAGAGATGTGGAACCTCTAGGGGATTCTTGACAGCCTCTTCCAAACTCCAGCATTGTTCAGCTTGAGGACACTTTCTTTATGGGATTTTTTTTAATGGAATTTCCCATGGGAAGTCTAATTGCAAATAACATCCTGAAAGCCATGGAGGAAGTTTGAAATCATAAAATATCTTTCTCCCATGCCATGCCTGAGCGTCTGCGCTGAGCAGAAAACTAATGGTCCTTCTTGAGTAATAGCTTCTCTGGAGGGGCAGTAATTAGTCATACTGTCTAATAGTGCAAATGTAATAACTTTGATAAGAAATTGAGTATAGAAATACTGCTCCAGAGCAGTTCCTTGTAATATCCCAAGGTGCTGAACTGGCTCTGGGTGTTTCTTAGCCTTTTAGCCTGTGTGTATAGGATGAACCACCTGCAAATACCATCAAGCAGGCAGCAGCTGCTTTCCTGAATGGCCAACAGTGCTCCATGGGACGCAGAGGGACCGGGCAGAGGTGGCCACTTTCCACATGCACCCACATCCCTGCTGCTGCTCCCTTCTCCAGCGTTGCTCACAGCATCTTTTTCAAGCATATTCCTGGAAAGAACCTCAAAATTAATTTTACCCAATGCAGGTGAAACTTCTGGAAGTTCCTCCATCATGTTGGGAGGCTGGCATTAATTTTCAAAACAGATTTGGGCCAGTGTCCAAGGGGATATTTGGGTGCTGAACACCCACTTGGTGCAAGGATCTCGATGCCTGAACCTTGGTGCTCCCAAGGCTCCAGAGGATCCCAGATGTGGGCCTGCTGTCACTGTGGAGTTCTCAGCAAGCACAGAGACACAGCTGGGTGGGTGACCTGCTCCTCTCATAAGACACCCTGGGCCCTTCTGTGTTATTCCTCTTGGAGTAAGGCTTTCACCTGATCCCAAATGCTCACTCTGTAGAGAGGAATCATGCTCCCATTCCTTCTCTATTGTTGCCAGAGCCCATTTCCCCTATTGTTCTTCTGTAGATTAGGGTAATTCATTCAGAAATGAAATTCAACCCTATACAATGGCCTTGGCAAACCTAAATGCTGTTGAGGAGTGCATGGGGAATGACAACCCTTCTAAAGACAGGGAATTTAACTGTAACTTCCTTTGGCCAAGTTTCATGATTCATTTTCAAGGGAGCTCTTTAAAAACATAGTCTCTGTGCTTTACTCCACCTTAATTATAAAAAAAAAATATGCAAACCTTTTTGTTTATTTATTTATTGCCTCCTTTTCCTGGCTTATTTTTCTCCAATTGTTAATAATTTTAATTAACACCAGAATTTCTCAACAGCACGTCATCTCCTTTTTCATTACAAGTGTTAATTGCAGACTCAAATAAAAGGTGAAGAAGAAATTGAGGTAAACATCAAAAAAGCTCAACACTGTTGGATGTGCAGAAGAACAATTTCTTGCACAGTTGTTTTATTAGAGCTTTGGTTGATTGATAGGAAAGCTTTAAACCCACTTTTGTATATCTTCCTACCTCTATGTATTTTTTAAAACAATATATACACATAAAGCTCTCTTCTTATTTTCCAAAAAATACTTTTTACTCAGATGCATCTTGTTCACAACAGCTCACAGATCTGAGGCACACTCGGAACCTAAAATCTGATCTACATTTTTATTTCCAGTACTGATTTTGGAGAATTTTATCAGTAAGTGGCACAGTTCAGAGCAAATATTGAAGGCTACTAAAATCTTAGCCTAATGAAGGTTATTTATCTCCAGTACAGGTGCATATACATTATATATATATATGTGGGCACAGCAACACTTTCCACCAAAACAAAGGGCACCTTGGATAAGAAAAGGAGTCATGTGGTGCCTCTAAAGCATCCAGTCCTATTTCACAACAATTTAGAATCACGGGATGGTTTGTGTTGGGAGAGGCCTCAAAGATAACCGGTTCAACCCCCCTGCCATGGGCAGGGACACGTTCCACTAGACCAGAGCCCCATCCAGCCTGGCCTTTCATACCACTTAGTCAGAGGGCAATGGAAGCAGGCAAACAACTTGGCAAAACAAAAATCCCTGAGGCTTACCAGGACACAGGGAGCTTGGCAGGTAGGTGTTTCACTGTGGATGTACTGTCCTGAGAATTCTCTCTTTCTCATGAATCCTGAGAAACATAAGATAAGCTGAATTCTTCTCACTCTTTCTAATCTAAGTTTTGGAACTGAGTGCTGTACAGGCTTCAACCAATCACCTTGGGGGGTGGGTAAATACTATCCCATCACAATTAGTCATGTAGCATGTATATAAAGTTACTCATAACAATAAAGCTCTCGCTCTCAGTTCATCTCCATATCCTCTACGCTGTTCTTACTGCCGCCACAGCGACATTTCACAACAGAGAGTAGGCATCTGAGCACTGGGTGCCAGGGGGAGCTCCCCAGGGCAGGGCAGTGCTGGTGCTGTGTTCTGCCCAGGGATCGAAGCACTGCACTCCCTGAAAGCTTAACCAGCAAGGGGGAGGAGGAGGTTGCCCCTCATTGCCAGCAGGAGCTACAGCTTCTGCAGCTGAGTCCTCACGTGGGTGTAGGGACACGTGTGAGCCCCCACGGCTCAGTCCTGCCCACACAGAGAAGTCAGCGTGACAGAAGAGTGGAGTGGACAGCTCGAGATGGAGAGTTCTGATTTTCACAGCTTCACCTGCTAGAGCTCATGAGCCAGAGCATCCCATCCTCGCCTTCAAGTTGTGCCAAAAAACAACACCACAGAAAAGCTTAGCTCTGATCTGCTTTCAAGGTGCAGACTATTCCTGAGGTCACCCTTCCCTACTTTCCCCCAAAGTCCAAAGCTCTCTAGCTACATTCCAGGTAAGGGAAGCACTCCTGGACAAGCACCTCTCTATCCCACCAGTGCTGCTCAGGATCTGTTTAATACACGGCCCCTAAGCCCCTGGTGCCCTGTTGGATTCAGAGAGGATTTGTCCAGTCCTGGAGATAATCATCCTTTAGCACCTGGAATTTTTCTGCATTGCAGGTACAGACTTAGGCTGCAGAGAAAGGAGGTCAATCTAGGTGCCTTTTTATCACTGAATCTCCCCTAAAAATTAAACCCTTCCCCATTTCTAGGTGAAGTTTATTAATAATTTGTATATATTCTCCATTCCTTCTGTGTTCTTTTTAGTACCTCCTGATTTGTGCTATTCAACATCAATATCAACTTGGTTTTTATTAAGTTTTTGTCTCATTAATGAAAGCTTTTCATAAAAAAAAAGTGGACTAAAGGCTACTTTTATATGCCCCACTTCCCAGTCCAGCACAACTCTCCATCCCAAAGAGAAACAGCGCAGTCCTTTGCTGGGGAATTCCTCAGGAAAGGTTCACTTGATTTAACCACAGTGTTTCCCAAGCCTTTCCCATGCAAGCCCTCAGAATGAGCCTCAGGAGGGACACTGCAGCCTCAACTCTTCATTTTTCTGAATTCCTCCCTGCCCATTTTAGAGTTCACTTCATGTTGGTTTGGTCCCCGATTACCCCTTCACGGTCCCAGCTGCTCCTTTCCCTGCATGTACAACAGCAGATGGATTATAACCCCAGCCCCTCTACATGTCCTTCAACCAGTAAAGACACAGAGCAAAATCACATTTTTGGAATTCTTTTTTAAATGGCACAGAGTGTGGGTACGGGATCGGGTGTTTGAGGCACAGCCTGGCAGCCCCAATGGCGACTCAGAGCACGATGATGAAATTCCCTGTTTTGCCCACCCTCGTTTCACTCTGCATTTTGACTTCTCAAGTTTCCTATTTCCTTGCTTCCCTGCCAACCTTTCTCAGCTCCCAGCACTCTCATTCAACTCTTGTGTACTCCACTGCAAAATGCCACTCTCCTCCCTTGTGGATTTCCTTCTTCTTCAGGGTTTTTTTTCTTTTTTTTCTTTTTCTAATTTCCATTTTTCCAAAAGGAACTAAGACCTGTTCTGCTTTAATTACTGCTCCAATTAGCATCCTCCAGCCTTCTACCAACCTCTTTCATTTTCACTGCTTCCTCCCAGTGGACCTGGCCCACTCAATTTCATAATTCCCTAAAATTTACT
Source organism: Pardalotus punctatus (assembly GCA_013400915.1). Taxonomy (NCBI): domain Eukaryota; kingdom Metazoa; phylum Chordata; class Aves; order Passeriformes; family Pardalotidae; genus Pardalotus; species Pardalotus punctatus. Next base: position 333,398 of record VZTX01030701.1, on the reverse strand, counting down.
TTCCTAAATGTAGTTCTATGTGCATAATTCATCCATAAATTGAATTTGCTTCCTACTGGGATAATCAAACAATCTTCCATAGCATTTTTTTCCCAGACCTGTTGTTATTCTTTCCTTCCAGATAATTACACACAAAAAGTTACATATTTGGGGAAGAAAAGCAGGAGTCAGCAGATCATGCTTCAAAATCCACATTTCCCTCCCTTAATGACACTTCCCCTTCTTCCCATAGCCAAATACATTCATTTAATTCAACAGGGCTGACATTTCTAAGCAAAATGAAGTGGACATTGCTTTATAGCAAAATGTGAGCTAGGCAGGGTCAGATCTTGAGCTGATGTAAATCAGAACAGACCCACTGTCTTCAGAGAAAGTGCATCATTTTCTAGGGAAAAGAAACAATTTTAAAAGGACCACAGGAGCTGTGTATACATAGCACAGCTGAGAATCAGGACTACCTTTAAATCTGTCAGGGATTTTTCCTTGCTTTTCTTTCTCTTAAAATTGCAAGTTGACTGACTTAGCACATTATTTTTTGAGCCATTAATAGGATGGAGTCTAATTCGGAAGCGAAGCTAACGCCCAGGAAAACCAAGCAGCACAGATGACAAAATTATCACACCTTCCCTGGTACTGGCAAGAAGAATGAGGGCTGAAGGCTTGCACATGTGGCTTACTCGCATTAGTGTGAAAACTAGTGTGCTTTAGGGAAAAAAAATGTATTTTATTATTCAAATCGGATTCCTTTTTCGCATCAATTTATGACATGACATCCATTTTTGTGAGTCTTTCCTGTCAGGAGGGAAACGTGCTCACATGTATCTTCAATATGGGTTTATTTGTCAAATTATCACAGGACAAACAGTGATGAATAACATCCATACAAATGTTGCCTTTATATGTGCTTACTTCACAGTAAGTGAGAAAAGAGAGAAAACCAACCCAAACAGACAGAAAACACACAGAGCATGACTATTTGTAACACAGATGCAAAGAGTTTCATGCAGCAGAGACATATCCCCGGGCTCCTTGCTGCTCCTATAATACAAATAAGAAATATATAAAATACCTCATAAACCAGCTTGTTGGATTTTATTGCAAGGAATCCATCAGCTATCATATTACCATGCAAATCCTCTTATTGCATTGTCTGACAACAGCAATTCAAATTAAAAAAAAAAACACACATAAAAAACCTTAACAACCCGGGAATAAATTCTCTCTTTCATGTATGTCAGCAGCTCCCATTAACAGTAGTAGGAGTTTCTCTGCAGGGGCTTGTCAAGGTGAGAATGGACTGCCCACCCTTCTCCCCTGCTCAGAGACTGAGTGCTGAATTGCTGCATATATTTTTTTTTTCCCCATGGAAATATCAAATAAGAAAGCCAGGAATAAAAGACATTAAAAAAAAACCCAAACCCCAACAACCCAAGAATCAAGACAGTTCCATAAAGTGTTAAATATCTGCTTGCTCTTTGTCATCCTCCAGGATGACATGAGACAACCTCCCCCCACTTTTCTATGCCCTGAAGCTCTCAGAAAGTGCCCATCTGCCCACATCTGGGCAGCAGGGCAGAGTTGCAGCTTGCGAGTGGAATATGCTGGAAAATATTACAGAACTATAATTCTTCTCCACAGAAAATGTAATTTCCTCAAAAATGTAACTTCTGGATGAAAAATTGTTAATCCTTTCCTCCAGTACAAACTTTCATGAAACAGATTAAATCCAAGTTCTGTACTTAAATTTAAATCAGAATCAGTCAGTGCCAACTAGCTTCAGAGGTAAAGGTTGGTTGTGGTCTTTCCTCCTTCTTTTAGCCAGAAGTCTTTATAGGAGCAAAGGACGTTTCTCAACTTTAAACCCCATCACTTAAATATTAGATGAAACACCAACTCTAGAGGTCCTCTGACTTTTAAAAAGAAAAGTTATATTCTTTTTCATGTTTTAGAGTTTCCCTCTGCTCTGCCACTCCTTGAGAGATCTGAAAGGATATGGATAAATTTCAGCCTAAAGAAAGCAGCTTTTAATTTCACTTAATCTCATTTTCCAAGGTGATGGAAAGAGTCAATTCTATTCTAGTTTCCCCTTTCCATACCATAAAAGCAGCTAAAAAGTGGGGTTATTCCAGAAATACTGGAATACTTAGCTTCTGGTGCTAAGTGCCAGCATCACTTATAATTGGCAGTGAAGATTTTGTGAACCCACAAACACTGTGGGAAACACTCTCTAGCTGCACCACATGCTGTTTTTGAAATGGTTTGCCCCAAAAAGAATTTTGTGTAGATGTCCCTGCCTCTAAAAGTATCTCCAAGCTTGCAGTACTTCTTCTCTGTGTATCTTCACTGCAGTGCTCCACGTCACGGGAGAAACCTCCTCCCTTTTTCCAAAGATGAAAGGGAGGTGTGCCAGCAATTACCTGCTTCAGGCTTTTGGCACATCCTACAAGGAATTTAACCACCAAAAGCAGAGATTTCTCTGTTTTTCAAGACTTTGGCCCCCACCATTGAAGAGAAATCACAGTTTGGGGACTGAGCTTGGCTGGGGGGCATCACACAACCCCTCACCTCCTCCTCCCGACAACATCCCTGGCCACAGATCCAGGGAACAGACGTGTGCCACATTCCTTGGGGGCTCAGCCACCATCAACAGTCTATCTACAGTGACCATCCCCACTTGAGCATGAGTGGGAGGGGAACCAACCCTAGCACAGGCTGATGGCCTTCCTCTGATCTGACCACTGCAGGACCCAACCTGACCAAGCTGCCACCTCACCAACCCTGCCTTGGCTCTTCCCTTCCCTTGTGGGATCAAAACCAGCAGCACCCCCCTTTCCCACCCACCCCGTATGTGAGACGTTCTTAACAGTTCATATTTGGCAATTCCTGCAATCTGTATAAACAAGAAGGAGCTTTTCAATCAATGGTGCTGATTAGGGAAAAACAGTGGCTGAAAAATACCTCGCTGCCCACCTTGAGTGCCTGTGGAGCCAGAGACAGTGCAGAGAGATTTGGCTGTCAAGTGCACCGCAGGGTCAAGCTGTGTTTGGAATTTATCCTTTCAGCAGCATCGAGAAGATAAAAGACAAAGTTAAAGCGTCCCATAAGAGATAAGGAAGTTAAATGGCGCATAAACAAATCTGATGCTGTGTTTGACCTATGGGGAAGGGAAGAGCTGGGTACACTGCATGCTGTACATCTTCCAGGAGACAAATGGATGGATGATGGGAAACTCATTCATACACTTCACAGGCTTCTGCCATTCACTAAATGGGAGGTAATAAACCTTATTTGATTTCATATTTTGTGGGAAATGACTCTTTCATAGCTTTGTCCCCTTAATGGGTACTCATTTAGGAAATTACTATATAGGTTTTATTGCATCAAAAGGAGTAAAGGGTTTTAAATGGATCCTAATGCTCTCTCAAAGTGCTGGAGTTGGGGACTTCAAGCTAAATTCATAGTTAGAACCAGAATCATTCATAAACTTTTTTAAGGTACAGAAGGACAACTTCGGGGATTGAAGTATTTTATGTAAGAAGTCTGAAGTCTCATTTCTTTTCTGATTTTCACAGGTAGCCTCTTCCACCTCTCCTCAGTTTTCCTCATCTTCAAGTGTCTCTTTTACCTGCTTACTCTTCTCCTTTTACCCCACTCCCCTTCTGGACAATACACCTATTCCTGCAAAAAACCGTACAGTTTTCTCCTCCTAGTTCAGAGTTGCCTCCTGGAGCTTTCTGCTTGTGCATTTTTATGCACTCTTTTCCCCCCACAGGCCTTTTATTGGGAATCATAAAATAACACGGTCTCATTTTCTGGCATTATTGTTCCTGAACAGTGGAAATGCCATAAAGGCAAGGAAAACCTTCTTGCTCCCCTGCTTTCTGAGGCTCACAACTAACTACTACCCTGGAGCAAGTCAATCTCACAAAGACTGCTCACAGATCTGAAGACATGAGCTGCTCTAATACTGCTGACTGCAAAGGCACTCCTGGCACCCAGCATTTATTTGCTGGCCTGTTACAACCTCACTTTTTGTATCTATTTTACACAAAGAGCTCCTTCCTGCACATCCATCCCCACCACGCTGGGGACCTAAGGAAAAATTAGGTATCAGCATGGATGGACCTGCTCCAGATGGTACATACTCCTCTTGCCTGTCTTCTTTCCTGTTTCTAACTTGATGCTATTTGTAATTCATTCCCCATTCCTTCTGCAAGCTCTCCTGTAGAAAATTCAGTCATGATGACAACAGCCCCAGCTCCCTTGTACACACACCCCTATCCTCTGGGAGCAGACCATGCAAGATGAATCAGCCACTTCTTCCGAGATCCACTATCTAGGATGATGCACAGTTGTGGAAAGAACAGTCTTTCCATTAATTTCAATTTCTCAGGCCTGGAGTGTAATAGTATGACATGAATTAATCAGATATGAGCATGCCTAGCTCCTTGTAGGACTGGAGCTGGCTATAGAAAAATCTCTAAATATGCACAATGTCCCCGGGATTTAATCACACAAAATGGTATTTTTCTGTTTTGGGATGGGGGAAACCACCCAGAGCAGTTGAGTTGGGAAGGTGTGGCCAGTCACCGTGTGTTAGATGAGTCCTATCTGCCACCTGAGCTGCTCTTTGAGTTCACTCTGGTATGGAATAAAACAACTTGGCTTAAACCACTGTAAAACACAAGTTCATAGCATGCACCTCTCCCTGCATGTATGAACTTCACAGCTGAGCTGGTTTAAGTGGCTCACATAGGCAGCGAGCAATCAGCCTCCAACTCGTGATGGAACTGCCAATTTCTGTCCTTATTCAAATGTTTTAATTCCAATTCTGTAATAAAGTTCCCTTTCAATGACTTAAGGAATGATTTGCTTTGTCTCACATATCTCAGCATCTAAAGAAGCTTTGACAGGAGCATACCTAGAGCTTCTGAGATAAATATATAATAAATCTAATGTTGTCAAGCATGGTGGCATTTTTATTTTATTTTCAAAGAGAATTTAATCTAACTTCCCAGGGGATTCTTCTCTTGTGTCATAACAAAGTCTGGCTTGTAATGGATTTCCCATTTTTCTTTCTATCTTGTATAATGACAAAATTGCTGCAGAGAGAAGCAGCGTTCTATAATATGTCACAAAACACAAGCGCGAAGTGACAGTCATCTTTGAAAGGTTGGGCTCAGCCCAAGCCCTGATTTCTGGAATCACAGACACTAAATATTTTGATACGGCCCCACAATCTGTTTCCAGCCAGGTTTGAAGTACAGGGAAAGTCCATACGTAAAGTGAAACCACCCTCCCCACAAGCAAAATAGACAATGAGGGGGAAATAATAAAAAAAAACCCAAATCAATCAATAGCACTTAAGGGCCAAACTTTCAACTGATGCAATATTGATATAAAACAATATAAGTATAAATAACATTAATATAACATTAACATAAACCCGTCAAGAATCTGGTTCATACATATCTATCTCTACATGTCATTCTAAATAAAAACTTTTAGTATTAAATTTATGGCAAGTAATAGGAGATAATGGAATTCACATATCCTTTGGGGAAAAACGTCTCTATTACATTGCATTATAAATCCTTATATATCAAAGGACTAAAAGCCACTACTCTCTTCAAGGCCATAATTTTCTTCAACAAATTCTAGAATCCTTTCATTGCTATTCAGCATCTTCATAAAAGACTAGTATTTTCAACGGTGCTTTGGATGATTCTGTTTTGCTTGCTTGAAAATTGCATTGCTGGCAGAAAGACGAACTGGTGCTCAGTGTACACAGACATATTTGCCACTTAAAAAAAGAATTAAAGGTATTTTTTCTAGGATGTTTTACATGGCAGACCTCGGGCAAGAAGTTCAGAGCATAGTAATTAGCAGATGAGCAACCTTGAGCTTACAGGTATGTTGTTTTCTGTAACATTTATTGTAGCACAAAGTTGTCATGGGAACCTGGAGGGAATTCTACTACTCACATTTCACTGTGCAATTACACAAATGCTAATTTGCTGTGCTGGCCATAACCTTCAGTAGCACAGAGTTTTTATTTAGGGGAGGTCACTCCCTATCAAGCCTGGTAAAGACCTGAGGTCCCTCACATGTCACACGCAGAGGCTGCTGTCCTTTCTCCCCTCTTCACACTGATGATACCTTCTGGTCTTTTCACAGCTGATCCCAAAGCACTCTCCAAAAGCAGGAGGCTGGGATTATTTTTTCCTTTCAACATGTGAAGAGGCTGAGCCAGAAGCAGTTGACTGCCCAAACTCTGCCATGTGCTGATGACTAAGGGAGATGCAGAACTAAAGTCCCTCAAAGACTCAGATATCTGCCCCAACAGTGACAGAGATTTTCTCCAAAGGCTTTGGTGAGCATGCCTCAAACATCTTGCTTTAAAAATTTCTAGCCCATCTATCCCATTAATCACATCTTATTTTTATCTTGGCTTGGCTGTGGCTTCCACTGCACAGCTTCCCTCCCCTCTGCAGGTTTCAGTCCTTCCAACCTGGTGCAGAAGCTCAGGGACACCATGAGGTGTCCCTGCTTTGCAGGCTGGCAGGACAGAGGCTCTCACCAGATGTCCACCATGAGGTGGATGGTGCTGAGGCTCATCAGCTTCACAGCTGAGCTGCTCTTGAGCTATCGCAGGGAGAGCAGGACAGGGAGTTGTGTAATTGTTCTGAAAGCCTGCCAAGCAGCTCATTTACAGAATTAAACAGTCTGTAGTATAATTAACACAGGGAAAACTGCATGGCCTTTTGTTACTTGCCACACAAAATAGCTCATTTCCTCATCCTAACATGACAGGAGGAATGGGATCATGTGTATGGGTCAATGACCAAATGCACCTGTACCTCTGTCCTGCCCCATGGCTCCTGCTATTCTAGAGGATTTGTGTTGCTCGTAGAGATGCCCAAAGTCTGGGCAGATAAATGACAAGGAGGATCTAGGATTGCAAAGCTGACCACTGCAAGACCCAGCTTCAACATGACTTGGTGCCATCAGCCTGATGTAAGACCCCCGCCTCCCTTTTACTGTACCTTCCAGGATCTTCCTCCTTCAAGCATCACTGGAGCTGTCAATAACAACAGCCCTGGGCCAGATCCAGAAGCTTTGGGGTTTTTGTGTCTCCTGGGGTATTTGTGGCAGATTGTTGTTCTGTCCCAAGGAGCACTGAGTCCTATTAAAAATCCAACCATCCCAATGGTTTCTCATTCCCAGCTCTTACGAGATCTGATATAAAAGGTAAGAGGGAAGTTTCTGCAGCCCCTTGGTGAGTGCTGGGCCACTCTCTGAGCTCATCCACACCCACCACTCCTCTTCAGAGAAGAGCTATTGGAAGGAAGAGGAGGGGAAGCTGGTGTTATGGAAAAGGCCTCCCACCAATATGTTTGTACTCCACAATAATGCTGTAAACAGAACTGTTTCTCTCTATATGACCTCACCCGCACCATGACATGATAAATTCTGTACTTTTTTCCTGCTCCTACTCTTGTATGTCCTTACTAGTTTCTTGTCTCCCTTTTCCACCCCTTTGCTGGGAAGCCAGCAAGGAGGAAGCTCCTCTTGCCAGGGGCTGCTGGAAGATGCTGCATGAGGGGTTTCAAGCCCCCCTCCTCCCATCTCTCTCCACCCCCACACACCACTTTCCCTTTTTATTTTTGAGAGGCTGGAATATCGCAGGATAAAGAGAGTGCAGCTGTGTTGGGGAAAAAACCACAGTCACGCCTCAGCAATTTATGGACAATTTCCCATTAATAAGAGATAATGGAGTGCAGTTCAATGGATTTGCGGTTGTACACTCGCTCTTTGAGAATATGGAGGGGAATCTGAGAGCAGTTTGTTCCTCTCAGCTATGGCATTACCATGATTTTGTATATCCCATTGTACACAGGGAGATTTGGACAGTTTGAAGCGGTTTAACAGCGCATTAAGAAAGGCTCGGGTATATCAAGTTATTGAAATTGCCTCAAATACTGTCACTGCAAGGGAAGCATCTGATACAAATTGACCACGGGCTCCCACCTGCATGTGCTGAGTGGGTGGGAGCGGGTCTGTTGGGTTGTGAGAATGAGGCCCAATGCAATTCCTCTTGCACAGGAGACTAGGAAAACCCATGTTGGGATGCTGCAGAGCACATTTGCATGCATGTCTCAGAGTAGATCAGCTTTATTGACTTCCATATGTCCCACACAAGCTATAGAGATCACAGGCCCTCCCTGCACTGTCACCATGATGGCCTGAAGTTATTCTGCTGCTTCACAGTGCAAACCACTGCAGGAACAATGAGACAGCTCCTGCAGGGACACAGAGTCCTTAGGGGTGAGAAACATGGGTGTGCAGAGCCACAAACTCATCAGTTCATGCAGGAGTTTTCTCCTTGGTCACCCAGTGCCCAAGTCACTGTTTGCAGTCCTGTAGAACCAGGGACCAAAGCTGCCAGATAAATCTGCTCACCTATGGATGAGGTTATTCCTCTTCAGAGTTTCTCTGCACTTGCATATGCAGTCCTGGAGAGTCACATTGGTTAATGGTGCAGACAGTTCCTCTCAATTTCAATTTGTTATCCTCCAGTATAATTGACTCCCTCTTAATACCTTATAAGCAAGGGCAGCCAGAGTGCACCTTCTCCGTTACTCATATTCCTACACACACCCTGACACAGCTCCAGCTTAAAAGTGACTTTTCCATCACTAAGGCTAAAGACAGGCAGAAAATTTCCATTTAAAATTCACATCTCCAGATCCTCTCTCATTCTGTTGTATTGTGCTATTTTGGAGATAATAGAGCTTGAGTTCCCAATGAAGAAGTATCATCAGTTATTTTATAAGGATGTGATTATACCTTGTGTTTTCTTCTAGTGTCTCACTGTACTAACATTTTGTTTGCTGCAGCTACAAGATTGCTAAAGCATTTCAAGCATCACTCTGAAGTGACAGCACTAAAGTGCAAGACCTACACACTGTTTTTTCCTACATACTGATAAAGCACTTGCTTACAAAGACAAGGGTGCATCACAGAGGATGCTACTATCCAAAAAAAAAAAAGCTCCTGCTTTCCCCCCAGCCTGGACTAATTGCATTGACAGATTCCAGCTTACCCATTACATTTTTAATGAACTGTAAGAAATGAGTTTCAAGTCACAAGGTTCTGTAGTGAATCTACATTTTGCCAAAGTTTCCAGGCTGGAGTTTTTGCCAAATTCTTTAGAGTCAAGTACTAATTTCTAGCTTTATATATATAAGTTTTATATATATGTGTGTGTGTGTGTGTGTGTGTGTATAAATATATATAGATAGATAAGATAGATATAGGTATATATAGAGAGAGGGATAGATAGATATAGATATATAGATATATATGAGGGGAAAGAAAGCATGGGTACACCAGTACTGAGGAAATGCACCAACTCCCTACAGGATTTCCTTGAGAAATAAATCATAAACAACCAAAGCAGCAGCACCTTTACAGATCCAGGTACAATTGGAGGTATGTGAATTCAGCACACATTGATGCAAACCTTTGATTTGAAATCTTTTCTCAAAGCTCAGGACAGATTCTCTTTACAACTTCCCAAGACTATTCAAGTTCTCAGCAGAGGCTAAATTAGTCACACTCAACATGGTTTCCAGTTTCAGTGCAGGTGTCTCACAGTGACAGGCTTTTCCAAGGGATGCAGCTTCTGGGCTATACCACAAACGCCCACATGCACCTCCTGTGACTCCTTATCCTAAAAAATGAAAACCCAGCACTTTCCTAGGCAGAAACATTACTTTCCACTGGAAAAGTTATTGACCATCAATACGTCCATTTGCTCCAACCTGGCAAGTTCCTCTCCTTCTCACTCCTACCTCCAGAGACTATGGCAGCACTGCCCAGCCAGAGGGGGAAACAGATGGAGTCTTCCAATGTTTGCATTTTCAAAGGAGGCAAAGGACAACAGTATTATCTGTCATGGATTAAACAGAGAGTTTAGTGACCCAGCCCAGGGCTCCTCCTTCAGTTTGGAGGACTGACCCCTGTGCCAGACTTTCTGCCAGCCTATCCTGTCCTCATGGAGAAGGGACATTTAGGAGTAGACTGGGAAACTAAGGCTCCCCAGTAATGCAGATGCAACAGTCCTGCTTCCTTCCAACCTAAAATTGCCTAGCATGCACCAGAGCACAAAATTAAACCCAGACAGGTTGAAGTTCACTGGGGGAAAAGATGTCTTTTGCATTACATACCATATCCAATAACATCTCATCAACCTTAAAAGTCAGCAGAATTTCAGGAAGCATCTTTTTAGATTTTTAAATAGCTCAGCTGAAAAGCAACTCTCCTAATGAAAAACAATAGCAAATTACTTAGTTATTATTATTAATCTCATGCACAGAAACAATTATTTCCCAACTGAGACTTTTGTCTAAAAAAAAGTCTTATAGATTATTTTGGAAAGATGACAAGTTTCCTTCTCGGCCGCAGTGTTTTAATTTGCATAAACATGACATTAAAACCTGAAAGAATTGCTTTAAAATACAATTACTCCATCTGTAAAACCTGACAGTGTAGAACTCAATGGCACCACAGAGATCATCTTGGTAAGAAAAGATAATCTTTCCCTCTTACTGACATTAAAACACCTCTTGCTTTAAACAGGACTGCAATTCAGACTTACATTTTAGAACCCTTTAATAATTGAACACATGTAAATATCATTATTTTTAGATGCACTGCAGCAGAGAGTGGAGGAATAAAAATCCCACACTGAGCACCTTGACAGGGCTGTTCAACCCAAGGGAGGAAGGGTTATACAAGATCTTGCCGTGTTGAGAAGACGAAAAGGAGACACCTTCCTATTATCATACCATGCCTGTGTCTGGGAGCTTTTGTTCCATTAAAAACTTGTTAATTGCTGCCTTAGTAACAAAGGAACAACATGCTGTGGTGGGACTATTAGGAGTCTACAGGGCTGGCTCACCCTTAGGAAGGCAGAGGGGTTTAATTGGTTGTGTGTTCTTAGAAGAGGCAATAAAGCGGGATAATCAATTGGTGTCAACATCTAATAATGGAGATTCTTTACAAAATGGAAGAGAAAATCCAAACCCTACTTAATTGAAAGCTATGGCATGTGGGGCTGCAAAAAAATGAGCTGGGTGTAAAATTTATGAAGTATTTATGCACAGCCAAGAAAAAAAATTCTGAGAATTTTAAGAGGCCTTCATGACTTCATCTCTCTGATGGAGCTATGCCTCCAGTTCTCCAGAAAGGAGATCTGCAAACTCACATGCAAACCAGCAAATTAGAAGTCAGAACACCCAGAGATCTATTGCATCAGCTGGCTGATAAATAATTCCCTTCCTACAGCAGAGCAAGGACTGAAATGCTTCTTCAGTCCTTCTTGGCAAACCAGAAGATTGTGCAGAATTCTTTTCCCTCATGCAGTATATTTGTGTGAATTCTCCTGAACTGCTACTTGGTTCTGTCTTTGATCTCATTAAGGATAACCCTCCAGAAGCTTCAGACCCGAGAATTAGTTTTGCAGCAAGGTTTTATGAAAAGAAATTAAATGGCTGCCTAGTATGGACCGTTTGCATAAGGATTGAAGTCTCCAGGGGTTTCCTCATGAAAATTCAACTCTGATATCCCAATGGTATCAACTCCAAACAGTGCATACCAAGACTGATTTCCTGTTTTCTATGAAAATAGAGTGGGGCTATAATAGAAAGAGTAAACTCATGTATATAAGAATAATTAGTTTCAGTGTTTTTCTAAAAAATATTTTGGTTTATTGCTTTAAAAGCAACCAATAGGCTTTTCCACAGGAGACATCAGGCAACAGGTCTCGTGGCCTTTTCCCCATCCTCACAGTAAGCATCCTCAAACAGAGAGCTGTCAGAACTCAGAATTAATCCTCATCTTAAATAAATACCCTTTGTTTACTGACAAGTGGACTCTCTTTTGTCTGTGTGTACTCTCCTGTGTTCGGCATGAGGCAGGGCAGCGGAAAGGGATAAAGATGGCCACAAGGACCATTCTCTTCTTTTCCTACAACACAGTCTCTTTGTGCAGAGTAAATGCCAAAGGTACTTCCTGTGGAAAGGAGTCCGTGTCTTTGGTTGGAAGACAAGGGCAGGCTACAGATTTACCCTGTGGACCTCAGGCCTGGCACTTTCCATGCATTACTAAATGGAAGGAACATTTTCTGTTTGTGCCCTCATATTAATTCAAATCAGTAATGAAGTTGGGAGCATCAAAAGGTTTTAGTGGTATACGGGATTAGACCAGGCTTAGATAACTGAATAAATGAACTGACTTAATTAGCTCTCCTGAAACAAATTATTATACAGTGCTCATTTCCAACTCTCATATGAACGCCAAAGAGTTCTAGAAATGCATTAATTCCTTGAATAATAAATCTTACAGTTTTGCATACCTATTGCAATTATGATGGATAATGAGATTTTAATTAATCAGACCCAGATTTTTTTAATGCTTTTGAAGAATGTAGATACATTAGGGACCTATTTATTGAGTAAATCTTGGAGGGAAAATAAAAAGAGAAGTCAACAGGAATAGCAACAAAAAAATTTCCATGTTAAACAAACTCATATTTAACAGACTTCTTAAGAACATCCATCCCACAAACACCCCTGTCTTGAGTACAAACTCTGAAAACTGTCAAATCCTGGTCAAAGTATTGACTTCAGTACCTCTATAGAGGCAAAATACAGTTATTGGATACTATGCCACACAGAATACATTCTTTATTTTACTCAAATAAGGTTTAAAATGCTCAATGTACAAAGATTATTTTCTTGCTCATATATTCTGTGCTTCCAGGTACTTGTGAGTGAAAGCCACTTACTATTAACATGGAAAAGCAGCCATTAAACCTTTCTCTCAAATTTTGCTTTTTTTTTCAACCCCTTCAGAGAAGGTAGCTAAAGATCTCTCTCATGGAAAGGTAGTGGCATTGCAGTTGTCACTAATTATAAATCAGCTTCTAATATGACTGAGAGTACTAAGATTGTAGGGGGTCTTGTTAACATGAGATTAAAATTCTCTTGAAGTGTAATTATTCTGCAAGAGAGTCTTGGGCTGGATTTATGACAACCTATTGCATCTCTGCACTTACTGCATCGACAGGAGAGATTTTGTTCATCCCAGGGAGAGTATCGATGCACACCATTTCCCTTGGAGAAACCCTAGCACTTGAGAGGAAAAAAACTGAAGGAGAGGGGACTTTAAATCCTAATTACAGATTTCTAGCAGGTCCCCTTTCTTCTTAGCTCCTTTTTTGATAAAAGCAAAGTTGTCGCTGGAGAGCACTGAGAAAGTCAAGAGCACAACACCCCGGCAGGGCAAGGTCAACTCTCGTACGTGTTTGGAATGGGGAATAAAGGCAGTGCTTCCAGTTTAAACAAAACTGAATTTTCAGTCTCACTGTGAAACTCACAGGTTTTTTTACCCTTCTTCAGTGAACTTCACTGGATTTAACATAATAAATAGGTTTGACTGTCCCTTCCCTTCCTACCCTTAAAAGAATTCTGAACCATTTCCTTTGGAAAAGCCACTTTTTCTTGAAAAAATATGGTGAAAGAATTTTTTCATTAAACCAAGCAATTGGCAGTAGCATATTCAGGCTTCCTTTCCCTCTGTTTGAATTGCTAATCTTTGCACTAAAAAATGTAATCCTTACCGAGCCACAGAGCAGGGAAGGGGGGTAGCAGACCCCTCTACAGCTGCACTAATCTGGTCTTAAAGTCAGAATTTACAGAAGCAGTTAGGTGGAAGAGTTCCTCTGGCTCGAGGAATTAGGAAACCAGGTACTTCATCCTTGAGAGGATTTCCCAATGTGTATATTTGGGCTCGTGCATAACTTTGCAAATCTGGGCCCTGCCAGTGCCTCGTAGAAGATGGCCAGATGTGTCCTCCTTGACATTTCTCTGGGGAGAGCTTAGAGAACAGATTTTCTTCTGTTCTCCATTTGCACAGCACTGCTCGTGAAGGGGCACCAGCTCCTCACCGCACCAAGTGGGTCCCTGGTTTCAGGAGAAGCCCCCAAGCCCTGAGCTGCTGTCACCATCCCCAGGCTGACCCTCCATGCGGCTCCTCTTGGGCAGCTACTGCACCCCACACCCCAAAACCTGCTTTGACAGGGGGCCAGACCAACAGGGATACAGAGGATACTAAATTCCACCTGACCCAGAGAAAACTGAGGCCACGGTGGTCAAATACTGCTAGGAAATTTTTGTCTGTATTTGCAGAAATAGGAAACTTCATAAAAAAGGCACCTGCCCCAAGACAAAGTGTGTGTTTGCTCAGGCCTCTACAGGATGAAACTCATCATTTATTATCAACATCAGTGTTGCTGAAATCCACCTTAGTAATGCAAAGATTCATTTAGAAGCTGCTTTGATATGTTCCACTCAGCTCTGAGTACTGAAATGCTTTTTTGTGCAGTTTTCTCCACCCCCTGAGTTTGGTTGCCCTCCCCACCACCAATCTAAATTCGCTTTTATGTGCTAGGAAAACAAAAAAAAAAGTGTGAATTTACCACTTCTGAACATCTTGTCCTCTTAATTTGTACAGAGCTGGTTTGTTCAGCACAGAAACAGTACTAGGAGCAGAATAAATTTAGCTGGGAGGCAGGGTGGGGGCAGGGAGGGGATGGCAGAGCCAGAGGGGGAGCAGAGAGGGGCTCTAAAGTGGTTCTGCTCTTGTGGTGTTCTGAGAGCAAGTCTCATCATGTCCCTGCCGTCCTGCACCCTTGTTTCTGCCAACTGCAGTCAGGTTGGAAATGCCACATCCATGCAAAGTCTATCCATCATTTTATCTTCCTCCTTTCCTCATAAAATTGCCTTTCTTCAAAGTAGCTGTTTTAGTTTCAGGGTTTTATTTTTCCTCTCCCCTTTCCAGCTCTCAATTCCCTGGCTACCCCATGCCCTCTCCAGGTCTCTCAACCCTCCTTTGGTACCCTATGTCCTCTTCCCAACCCATCCTTTCCCTTCCCTTCCCCTGCTCCTCCTTGGGCACAAATCCTTTGCTAGCTCCCTTTCTAGTCCTTCCCTTCTCCTTCCATCAGCTCTATCCCAGTTGCCTCCCCAGAGTCCTCCACTTCTCCCTTGCTACTCATTTTTCCATGCAAGGACACAGCCAAGGATGTCACTGAGCCTTAAGACAAGCATTATTGAGAATATGCAATGAAAAGACATGCCAGAGCCACTCAGGAAAAAAGCTGGGGACTGAGGAGAAATGGAAAATTAACTGAAAGCAGAGAGCAAATATCTTTGTGCATCTGGGCCTAAAACTCCATGGGGGAGCCTTGGCAAGCTGTGCTGCAGACAGCCAGCTTGGAAAAAATCCACAGCAAATCCACAAGTTAACCCAGGCTGCTTCTTGAACCTCTTGCCCATTCAATTTGAACCAATATTTTGGTCGGAATAAATAGCAGGTTTTCCTCTTTTGAAATAAAAAGGGCAAGTGGGAATCAGATTTTGTTATCTCAGAATATCAAATTTTAACATTTTCTTCAGTAACGTAATGAGCTGATGACCTTTGCAAAGAAGAGAGGAAATGGCCAACTTCATCTTTATAGCATTTATTTTATATAACAGCTTCCTCAGCTGAGCTGAAGACAGAAACGGACAGAGCATTATTAGCCCAAGAGAGTTGAGTCTCCTTACATTTCTGGAATAGAAATGGGCGTGTAAACCATAGTAAGTTGTTATCTTCAGCCAGCAACTTAGCATCAGCTACAAAGAGAAAGCAGGCCAGAATCTGCACTGATAAAAGGCATCTTGCACTATTTGATGTTCAGCACCATAAATTAGGGCATTTTATTTTTTTATCTTGGAGTGAGAGCCTGCTTGTTCTTTGGGGTGTGAGGAAAGGTAAGGATTGTCACACCGGTACAGTCAATAAATGTGTTAATTTGGCACCAGAGTTTCCAGAGGGCAGACCTTCACCCCAACATCACGAGTGAATGTGCACCTACCGTGGCTGGATGATGATAAATCCCCCTTAATTCCCCCCTTAAATCCCCTAGTGCTCCCAGAGGGGCAATGAGCAGGTTTGGCAATCCTTTGGAGTGGCCTGAGGATTGCAATAATTTGTGCTTCCCCCCAGAAGCCCCAAAATGGGGTAGGTCATGCCAGGAAGCCTCAGAGGCAGCCCAGTAAGGGATGGGTGTGGGAGCTGTGGTGCCAGCAGAGCCGGGGGGCTGGGGCTCTCTCCAGGAGGTTTTTCCCTACACTTTACAGGACAGCCGAGGGCTGACAAAGGAAGAATGCATCCAAACAAAGGAAAAACTTCTTTCAACAGCATGGCTGATGGCTGCCCAGAACAACCCCAAAAAGGCCTATCCAGAAACCCTGTATTTTACTAGCACAATTATGGCCTAATAAATCAGAGCAATTACCAGGCACACACTATTAAAAACATTTTTGAATCTGTCCAAAAATATACACATTTTCCCAGTATGTGCCTGCAGAAGCCAGCACTGCGAGAGAACAAATGCATTTGTGTCATCAGGCTTCTCTCGTGGCAGCGAATGGATTTGAGACAATTGCATTTTCTTTTTATGCTTCCATCATCTCCAACACCTCTGTGAATAACAGAGCCTGCGGCTGTAATGTCAGCACAACCACTCCTTGCTGCAGCCATTTCTGCAAGAGCTGGAAGAGTCCCTGTCTGAAACAAGTCCAGCCTGTGGGCACTGGGGTTTGACTGCCAAGTACCACAAATATGTTCTGTTCAGAACCTGGCAAAATGTCTGCGCAGAGATCTCTGTCACAGCTTAGAGAGAGCTTGGGCATGGCTGCTCACACGGGCACCACTTGGCTTGTAAAGCCACCTTTTGGTCAGTCTCTTTTTTCCCTGTAAGGGATGCATTGATGTCTCCTGGTCCTGTCTGTCATGTGAGACCTGCACCAGAAATTTCCACGGCCAGTCATGGTCCCTGTCACGCCATGTTCCCTCATATTCCTCCTGAGGATGTCACCTTCTCAACCACAAGGAAATAGCTGCGGAACACAACTGATACTGAATAAGCCCAGGTACAGGACTTCTGGTCTACAGCAGATTGATGTCATGATAACATTTATTTTTATCAATATGGAGAAATAAACATATGCACAGGCCATGTTTATTTCACTCTATCAAATATAATTTTAACAAACATGACACAATTTTTACTGTGAAACAGAATGTCTCTTAAATATTATAAGTTTCAGTGCTTTGTAATTGTATTTCAATAGGCACAAGAAGTATTTTACTGCACAGTGAATGCATTTCATTAAATAGTATAAATTCACACTCTGTTGTAAATGAATGTTCATTTTACATTGTAATTTTTTTTACTGCAGAATGTTGCCATTTTAGTATTCACTGTAATCACTCCACTGTGTTGCAAGCAAATGTCATTTATATGATATGTAAAAATTCAGAGAATTCAATTTAAGGGATCTCAGTCTGAAGTATAAATACATGCAAGCCACGTAACACAAATAAACTTACTCCAGATGGTTGCAGATAAAATCAAATCCCGCCATCATAAGAAATAAAATTCCCAGTACAAATACAGGCAATTCAGTACAGCTTCTGCTGACCAGAATGGCCAAAAAAATTAGCACCAATCCAAACATAATAAATTTAATTAAGTTTATGCCACTAATAAGAGACGAAGCATTATGTTTTCTATGCGGTTAAACAGTTTTCCCTCTGAATGTTTTTGAGAAGCTACATAGATTCCCCCAGCTATCTGCCCCAAAAAGTTCCTCATGGGTAAATATCTAGAAACAGAAAACTATTGATACAATAAACCAGGCGATTCCGAAAGCAACAATGGTTTATTTGCCTCTCTACATTACAGCTGCCTGGAGTACTTACAGTACAACCCAAGAGCATTAACAAACAGCCAAGCTATTTCTTCTCTGTTGATAGCCACCTTATTGCTTTCAGCAGCTAGCAAATTAAACCTTCAAAATAATTCTCATGTGCACTGACTGTAAAGTGAATTTAAATTAAACTAATATATTACAAGAAAAGTGAGTACCTAGCCAGAGTTCTCAGCAGCCTCTTTCTTCTTCCCAAACCAGGCTCGGAGCACACAAATATAGTTACACAGTTCACACCTGCCAACGTGCATCTGCACGCGCCATATGGTGTGGGACACACCTTATCCCAGCACTCACACACATATGTATTTGCAAACACCTCCTGCCACTGGGAGACGGAGGAGTCCAGCCAAGTGCTACTAAAACCAAACAACAAAAGCCTTGCTGCCCATCTCTCCTCTGCCAGGCCCAGTCACGTCCTCCCCGAGCTCTAAAATGGCAATGGTCCCCCCGGCACGCTCAGCAGATGGAGGCCTCTGACTGGTCCTTTACATGGACATGAAGGCAAAGAGATGAAGTTACTGACTCAACACCACTACACCAGGACAAGGAAATCTTGCACAGCCCTACTGACATCCCTCTCTTTGTACTTATCTGTCATTCCCAAGCTTCAAGTTCAGACCTGGGAGCAGCCTGCAAGGCTGTCTCACAACTTGCACTTGCTGGCTCCAGTGCAGAGTTAAGCATTACACTGAGGTTTTAGTTGCTATGTATTCCTGAGGTGGCATGAAGAGAATGGAAATTAACAGACAGATCTGAAGAGCTCTAAAACAGGCTATGGCCTCCAACATAGCTGCTTTGCTTTTAGGCTGCTGGACAGAGCTAGGTCCTAAAAATCTGAAAATCCTGATGTGGCTAAGATTAATTACATTTCTGAGAGGTAGTTATTCTTGGTAGTTGATGAAAGTCAGCTCAGATGAGAATTTGGGAACCCACTTCTTACCTATTTATTACATAATAATTTATTAATAAACTATTTTAAATCCTGTTCTTTTTGTTTCTGGGCACATATAGATCAATTTTGTCTTCTGTACCTCTAGCTTGAAGGTTTTAGATTACACTCAAGAAAAATCCTAAAAATATCTGCTCTTGCTCTAGGTCAAGTTCAAGTTTGCCTCCTGCAAGTGTCTCAACAGGATATCATAGTTGAAATGGCTCTTTAGGTCTGGCACTAGGCACAGCCAGGCTGGAAAATGGATATAAGCAGATTCAAAGGCAGAAACCCTGACAGCATCAGCACTGTGAATCCCTGCAAGTATTCAGTACACATAGCACAGAGTAGGGGACAAAATCAGCAGTAAAAATGAGCGCAGCCCTTCTCATGGTAGATATTGCTTTTTCACATGAACACAAGAAATACAGACTAGTTTGGGTTGGAAGTGACCTTAAAGATCATCTCGTTCCAACCCTCTGCCATGAGCAGGAACACCTTCCACTATCCCAGCTTGCTCCAAGCCCTGTCCAACCTGGCCTTGAACACTTCCAGGGATGGGGCAGCCACAGATACTCTGGGCAACCTGTGCCAGTGCTTCACCCCCCTCTGAGCAAAGAATTTCTTCCTAATAGATAATCTAAACCTGCCCTCTGTCAGTTTAAAACCATTCCCCTGGTCCTGATACTATCTGCCCTTGTAAGAAGTCCCTCTCCCTCCTTTTCAGAAGCTCCTGTTAGGTACTAGAAGACCACAATGAGGTCTCCCTGAAGCCTTCTCTTCACCAGGCTGAACAGCCCCAGCTCTCTCAGCCTGTCTTTATGAGACAGGTGCTCCAGCCCTCTGATATCTTCATGGCCTCCTGGACCTGCTCTAACAGACCCATGTTTTCTTGTACCAAGAGAGACATTTTCTGATGTGGCTTCCCAGCCCCTTGCAGAGCAGGACAAACACCAGCAGGGAGATACTATGGGATATTTTCCCTCAAGATCAAATAAGGAATTCCTGCATCACAGCCAACACAAGTCTGAAAACTCCTTTTCATACAAAGTTGTACATCACAACTCTCATTACCCATATGCACTCACATATATGAAGCAGCCACTCATTTCATTACTCTGTGTAGAGCAGCTCTGATTACCAAAATCTATTCTACACGTTCTTGAGACATGTCCAGTTACTGCTGGCATTAGCACATAGTTCCTCCTGGATTATTCCTCAGCATTTTAAAGCTGCCTGTGGTGTTCCTTGGTACAAGATTGGATTTACCAGCATTGCATTTCCTGATTGAGCCTTCTGGGTTGGAAATCTCCAGCTCCAGTCCCTTGGAAGCCTGTCAGTTATGCATGGGTCTGGCATCATAGCAGTGTAGGTGCCCTTTCAGAGCAAGGGACCAACATTGCCGGACAGGAGCTGTGTTATCTGCACTGCAGGTCACAGAGTACTCTGTGTTTCCCGCTAATTAAATTCACTGTTGGAAGCTCCTTACATCTCCACGTGATGCGTAACTGCAGAGCTGGATGTTGACCCTAATTGCTTTTTATAACAAGGTTATAAAAGTCACGCTGTTATGTCCAGCTCTGTCAGAGCCCTGACAACTATACATGAACAAAAATGACATTAATACCACACCGTATTTTACTGAAATTGGATATTAATGAGGAAACTTCAGTTCTCTTTTGGTAGGTTCTTATTGTGATCAGTTAAGAGCTGTATTTACACAGGAGTGTTAAGGAGCATTAAAATAAAACTCGAAGCAAAAATCTGGATATCTATATAACATAAATGATGTGTTAAGTTTAAGACATGAGATAGTCTAATTAAGCAATAATATGAACTGCCAGATTACACAATTTCTCTAATAGCATATTACCCTTTGTTTTCTTCAGCCCAACACTGAAGCAAACTGAGGGAGTGAGTACATACCAGTGGAGATTTCTTGTGAGGACCGATGATGTTCCTTGGCAAGGAGATAAGTGTCAAGAGATCACTGGACACAACACAACCAGATGCTTTTTCCCTGCCAACAAGGAACTGCTGCACAGTTCAACATTAGAGCTAAATGGATAAGAGGGATAAAGCTGAAATTATCCAAAACCATCACCAATATCCCTGTTTCTAGATTCAGCAATGAATTAACTCAGGGAAGAAGCAAGTTAGCCCAGCCTGAAACAAGCTTCTTGGCATCAGAATCGTTGCTATTTCCACCTAAAGCCCACACTCCTTGGGATCTGATTCCCATGGAAGTCTTCTCTGGGCACAATCTGCTGTGCTACTGAGCAAAAAACTAATACCATCAAAATTAAGTCTCAGATTATTCACCCAGGCCAAGCAGGAGATGAAGGATCCTAATGTTCATATTACCAATGGGTACATTCTGCCTCTACTTGTACTTCTGCACTCTCACCAGACCTCAGAGGCAGAATTCACCCACCCAGGCTTTAAAGTCTGAGTTGGCATTATGGAGGGATAGGTGCTACTAGATCATAGAGTGTTTTTCTACAGTAACTGCCAATTAATAAGCAAGGGAAGCTGTTCCTTGGAAGTGCTTCTTGCCCACTTGTGAGAAGAGAGCAACAGATGCTGGTTCAGATGGAGATACCTCCATGCAGTGTGTAGAAGTGCTGTGCTAAGCCACCCCTGCAAACCAAACCCACGTGGCACAGGCTTGCCCAAAACCAATAGCAATCGATTATTAGCTAATTAATCAGTTAATCACAGCCTGATATGTGTTTGGCCTAGGAAATGCTCACTAGTCCTACATATGCAACATGTTTACATTAACATTTTAGCAAGCTGAGTGCCTTCCAAGTTCCTTTTAGTTTGCACACAGCAGAGATCTCTAGGCAAACCGGATAGGGTAGCACAGTGTAACTGAATTATTATAACAGACACCTGAATAAAAACATTTTTAAGGCAAGGCAACTCCAATTGCTTTACACACAACTTGCTGTTTTCTCATTATATTCTTTTTCTATTGCTGAGTCAAGAATAAAATCCAATTTTTTCAAACATTTAAAGCAAAATACAAAGGCCAGGAAAGAGTTCTTTTCCAAATTACTTTCTATGTAGACATGCCCTTCTCTGAGACCAGGGTAACAAAACATTTTAGCCCTTTCCAACAGCCAGATGTCAACAGAATCACACATCTCCAACTAAAAAGCACCACTGAAGAAAGCGTGCCTTGCTCAGGAGCTCCCACAGTGTTCCATCAAGTTTTTCAGCTTACAGACAGAAGTAAAATCTTAGGCTATCCTGCCCCTTTGCAATTCCATTACATTTCCACCAGAAATCCAAGTAGGACTTCAGTGGCTGTGGTTTCTCTGGAGCATATTTTCAAAGCAAGCATTGGGTCTCAATCTGATCTTGATAGCAAGGCAAAGGGGGGAACATTCACAACTCCCTGCACGGTCCTGTTCCAAATGCAGGGCAGAAACTTGTTAAACATTTCCTCAGATGGCAAAGAGAAAACCCTGGGGGATCGAGGCATTATTTGTTGTTCTGTGCCTGGAACACCCGAGAATCCCCTGTAATGGAAGAGGAGACCACGGGGAGCTGCAGATGTTCCCAGCAGCAGCTCTCTGCAGCAGCACAGGCAGTCCCTTCTGGCAGCTGTGCCGCAGGGACCTCGATAGCTCTGAAGCACTGAGATCCCAGTGGAGCTGCACTGCTGTTTGCAGTAGACAAGGGGAAATATTCACAGCCTTGTAAGACAGTTGTAAAATCATGAGGCACTTGACTACACCAGCAGCTCGGCACCATTTCTCAGATCACTACTCATTTCTTCACATAATATAAAAGATAATAACTGCTTGTACTCAGGTACCATAGAGGTGCTCTGTTAGGGCTACTGTCAGGGGCCTGTCACCCTGGCTCCCACACGATGGGCTCTGTGCTGACAGGAACGTTGAGTGGCTCTGTTTCAAGAGGCTCTACAAGCCTAAAAGCATCTTACTGTCAACAGAAAAAGCCCCCAAAAACCAAAACAGGGAGAAAGATTTCAGCGTGTGCATTATATAAAGAGTCACATGAGAATGACATGAGAGGGTTGCAGAAAGCTCAACAGACCAGCACTGAGGTTTGTAAGATGGTTGCTGATTCTTATTTGCAATTCAAGAGGTCTGTGATTGATCAGACCATTGTTTCTTCTCCTCTAACTACAGTCCTTTCCACCCTCAGGGAAATACCAAAGAACAAGGAGTGAATAATGTACTTAAGATATAAACCTGTGGCATTGGGTGGATATTTTAACTAATGCTGGCATTTCATTTAATGATATCAAATAAAGAATTATACAGCCTCATTCAGCCTGATTTCTCTCACACTATTCCAATCAGCAGCAATTGCAGCCTCAGTCTCAGGTTGAAGATTATATTTGCAAATTAGATTTTGGGGGGTGGGGAAAATAAATCTGTTAGTCTGTGGTTTGATCAGAAGTTTGAAAGCTAGTCTTATAATGAAAGGGTGAAATCTTGGCTGCAAAGTCAACATGAGCCTCATCCAAAATTTCTCACAGCCCTTTCAACAGCATAAATGTTTCAAGCTAGTACATCTGGGTCTCTGAAACAGTGGCAGCAGTATTTCAAATATTCTCAAAGCCAGATACTTGGATGGGCTTGAATTGGTGACAATAATTGTGAAGATCAGCTTCTCAGGCCAAATAGAAACACACCAGGACCACGCAGGCAGGCCCAGTTCTCTCACAGGAAACACTCGGGTGAAGCAGGATGTCAGGGCTTCAAAGAGGAAAAGCTGGAGGGCATAGCAGCACACGTGCTAAGTGGCAGAAAATTAACAAATTTTGATACTACAGCTACTCCAAAACACATATCACCGACTAAACCAAGGCAAAGGATAGAACAGTAGAATTCAGTGAAAAATTTGAAAATACCTCATGTGTTTGGGGCACCAAATAATCAATATTTGTTTCCCAAACTGTAGCTGATGAACCAAAACTTCCTTTAGGGCACAGAAGGCACCACAAGGGATGCATGAAGCAGCATTCAGCAAAGCAGCACATGCCACAGCTTTCCCATCACAGGATTCTCCACACAGAGCATTTAAGGCAGGTCACAAAACAGCAAGATACCAGCTGCTTGCATTTACTTTTTTTTGTTATATGTCTAAAACAAACTTTTCTTAAGACAAATCTGACCAAGTTATATACAATACTGCCTCTTGCTCCAACCATTTAAATCAATTTGATAAGCAAGCCAGATTGCACGCCAGTTCTTCCAACAATTAACTTGCAAGAAATCCTGTGATGAACCTTAGTCTCTTTTCACACTGACTTTATTATACTCACAAAACTTTACACTTGTTCATATACAATGTGAAACTAAAACACTGCCAGGCTAGCAGACAAATCAGTGACCTAAATGTTCCAGAAAATGAAATGATATATGCTTTGGCTGTCCTGCAGGGCTTGCAGAAGCAGGAAGAAGTATCACCAAATAACTCGAATTCAATAATTCCCCAGAAGCACCAGTTCCCATAACCTTAGGAAATTCTGATGCAGTCAGTAGGAGAAAATACATCTCTCTGGCAGCTAACTACAAAAAGAGAAAGTAGGATGCTCAGGAAAAAGAAAACACTAAAAAGAGATTAATACACGGGAAGATGTATAGGAAGAGAAGGAGCAGAAGGTTTCTTCTCTGTCAAGCCGAGGGTTACAGATCCATCCTGTGTTGACACTTCCTTTCCAATTTGATCACAACCACCTTTATTTTTTTTATTTATTTTACACCCTGGCTTTCAAGTTGTGGGTTATGGGAATGAAATGAAAGGATGCATTACAAAACATCTCTTGATTAGCCATTTGGTCTGACCAGCTGAGCTTTTTTTAATGATATGCAAGAGAAGCTGAGCAGGCCCTCAAGCAGAGGATGCTCTTGGCCTTAACCAGAGCCTGATCAAATCATTGCCTCCCTATTAGAGGGCGCAGTCTTGCAGTCCTGCTGCTGAAATGGTGCTTTGATCTTATCTCGTGGAAAACTGGCAAGAGCAACCATTTAATGTCACATTTCTGCTTTTACTCTACAGCTCTTATTACTTTATATGCATAAAAAATGCATGGCTACTTATGAATCATTGATTACATTCCAGACTAGACCTGTTACATTTTTCACCTCCCCTCCAGGACGAAGTCTGGAAAATGCATGCATGTCACACAGGACATGGGATTCTCTGCAAATTTGAACACGGGCATTCATTCAATAGAGAGCAGCAGCTATTCCCAGGAATGGAACAAAATTCAGGAAAGCAGAATCTGTCCTTTTTAGTAAATAATTACATTGCAATTGTGAGAGGCAGCCTCAGTGTTACAGTGCCAGGAGGCTGAGATCCTCTCTCTCTTATCATTGTCCCTCCTCTCATGTTCCTGCTGTGAGACAGAGCGTGATCCTAAAACCTCTAATCAGGTGAGCTGGTATAATTATTGTTTTACAGCTCCACACAAGAAAACTACCCTGGAAAAGGAGCATACCTAACAGGACAGTCTAGATCCCTGAAAAAGTGAAACAGTAGCCTACAAACCCACCTAGTAGTTGGAGGGACTCTCTCGTAAAAGATTGAGTACGTTCTTTGATCCAAGCTCCTACCAACAGCTACTCTTGACAAAGACACCAATGCATTGCCCTCTTTGCAGGTATTCTCCACATCACTGCCCCCTTCAGCCCTACTCCTCCTATCTCCTGCTACCACAATTCCCACACAGCTCATATTACATTTGCTGCAGTGACAAGAACATCCCTGGAGAAACTGCTTGCTGCCTGGGAAATGGCCCCAGAAGCCGTGTAGGCATCCTAAAATACCCTGATAAGCCAAAAGAACGAGGCACTTAGCAAAGGGAATGGTAAGAAGATGAAGGGAAAAAAAAAAAAAAAGTGAACATGCAAAGCAAAGACTTTGGATGCACACGTCACACTGCATGAAAGAGATCCCACTGCAATTCTTGC
Source organism: Pardalotus punctatus (assembly GCA_013400915.1). NCBI lineage: Eukaryota > Metazoa > Chordata > Aves > Passeriformes > Pardalotidae > Pardalotus > Pardalotus punctatus. Next base: position 307,626 of record VZTX01030701.1, on the reverse strand, counting down.
CATGCCACCTGTTGCCTTGAGACTTACCATAATAAAGTAGTTGTGCAGTCTTCTGGCTTAAAGCTAATTTTTGAAGAACTGGTATTTCTCTGCTCCTTCTTTATTTATTTTTAATTTATTTTAAAATCTCCCACGGAGGTGTTGCGACTGGATTTAGGAATCTGAAATCACAAGACAAAAAACCACCATGAGTAAAGGAAGGGGTGGGGAAGGCTCCTTTAATCACTCAGGTGGTGGTGAAGGGAGATCTGCACCTGGGACAATTATCCATTAATGTGCAGCAGCTCCTGGTGGAAATGCCCCACTTAGCTCCTAATGGTTTTGTGGAACCAGCCCAGCTTGGTGCCACCTCTCCTCTCCTTGCTGACCACTTTCCCCCCTAGCGTGCACATGCTGCTGCATTTTACATTTTGAAACAAACTCCTAGTGCTCAGGTATTGTGCAGATTACAGCGAGCAGGCTCTCTTGTTTTCCACCCTCCTTTTATTTCCCAGCCAGTAACTGCCTGTTCTATATATCAGATTGGGAAGAAAATGTGTTATTTCCACAAAGGCTGACACAGCCTTTTCCCCCATTTATATCTACTGATTTTTTTTCCCCCTGATGCATTATATAAGCTCCTCAGTTTCTTCTTTTTTTGACAGCAGTGTTTTAATATCCTTTAGAGAATACATAGGCTGTTTAGCATACTATGGAGGGAGGATAGGCCAGGTGTGGATCATTTTGCATTGCAGGGAAATGAGTCTTCTTTTCTGTATAATTAGCAAATCTGCTCCTACAGAGAGCCTTTCTCTTCTGCTAGGCTCAGCCCTCAGTTACTTTATGCCATCTGGTAAATATTCAAAGGTCACTACACCAGGATTTCCTCTGGAAGGCAGAGTTCTTAGAAACACGGGACTAGGATAAAGAAAACAGTCCTGTGTGAAACTTGGCTCCTTAACAGAAGATGAGCATTTCTCAATAGTTAGAGCTGAATATTGAGAAAAGGAAAAGCTTTACTTCTAGTTCCAACATTACCTGAGGAATATCAGTTATCAAAGAGGAAGAATATACAATTTTACCAGGAACGATAATACGTTTAAAAGCGCCATGTATTTCTTTTTTGGACTTGGTGAAACACAGTAGATGTAAAAACCATTTGAAAAGTAAGGGATGCTATGCAATGTTACCATGCAGGCACAGTGCCTGTGTCAAATTCACCTTAGATGACTTTTTTTTTTTATCAAGGCATTGAAGCTTTTACCTAAAAATACTTTTTACATATTTTCCATTCATTTTCTCCCCAGTTAGCTTTTACAGTAGAGTCAAACCGGAGGTTAATCCCTTTAACTTTAGTATTGTCGACATGATGGTACTTGAGATAAATCAGTTCTAACTAATGAAAGGTTTAAATTCAGGGCAAAGGAGTCAAACTGCATGAGCCCACCTTATGGATGGACCTGTTCAAGGCAGCCTGGCCACAATTAAGCAGACTTGGTTTCCACAGTGGATGATGTACCAGAGCATGTAGTGACAGGACAACGAGGGATGGCTTGAAACAGACAGAGACTAGGTTTAGATTAGATAGTAGAAAAAAATTCTTTACTCTCAGGGTGGTGAGGCACTGGCACAAGTTGCCAGGAGAAGCTGTGGCTGCCCCATCCCCAGACAGATTTGATGGAGCTCTGAGCAACCTGCTCTAATGGAAGATGTCTCTGCCCGTGGCAGGGAGGTTGGAATTAGATGGTCTTTAAGCTGCCTTCCAATGCAAACCTTTTATGATTCTATGTAAGCTATGCGTGCAGGATGCATTCAATTTGGGGGCATTAGCTGTCAAATCCTCACAAAACCTGCAATCCCATGTTTGCTCAGGACAACCTCTCCATGATAGCAGAAAAAACCCCAAGCACTGGTCTGGGGACTTGCAGGCACACACTTCAAATATTTCAATACCTAAATCAAAGTGTAATGCCTCTTGTGCAATGAACATCTATCAACCTGGAGCACTAAGAGGGCTTACTGTGTCACCAAAACTGCGGGAAAAACAAAAACCCTCCAACAACATTTTAATGTTAGAGAGTCAAGGCATTACTTTATTTTCTGGCCAGGATATTGTTCTGGCCAGGATGTATCACAGAAATCATCTCATCCACACATAGCCCGCGAGTGCAGAGAGAATCATTCCATGACACATGGATTTTACAGGATTTTCCCCCAAACTTTATACAGTCAAAACCCATAGGCATACATTGTTTTAAAGTTCATTGGACCGGAGCTGAGTAACCCCCGATATTCAGTCTCTCATTGGACCTGAATTTCCTCGCCTCTGATGCTAATTAGATTTTTTATTCTTCAATTTTTCTTATCATTCTTTTTCAGACCAGATGTCTTCAAACCTGCTGGAGGTGGCATCTGAAGTAGATGTTTGTCAATAGCCACTGATGTCTCATGGATATTCTGTTGATGGCCACTGATGTTCTGTTGATGGCCACTGACGTTTTGCTGATAGTCCCTTATCTTGACCCCCATGCTGAGTTCATCAGACTCCACCTGGTAGAACAATGTTCTAAAATCCCCCTCCCTGAGGCAAGGACAAACAAAACCTTTGACCAAAGTTATACAAAATTTTTAAACCGGTATATTTTCCAAAAACTGCAGGGTAAGAGGAAACCTCCCTGAGCAGCCAGGCTCTGGGCTCAGGTGCCACTCCTTCATGCGCTGCTTTCCCTTCTGCAAACAGCCCTGAAAGCCCACTGTCCTCTTGGATTGACAGGGCCAACAAGGGAAGGATTTACCCCTGCTCACAGCACTGCTTCCCTGCCGGTGCTGAGCAATGCAGGCAGAATGATCCTTGCAGGCTGTGCACGCATCCTGTCCTTCCCAAGTCAGTTATAAAATCACACCAGCTTGTGCCCTATTTTTGGCCTGGTGTATCTGGCTTTTCTCTACAGGAGCTGGGCTTGCACAAGAGGAGGAGAGAGACAGAGCTTGGATAGGGTCTGGCCACCCGAGTAACAGACATAAGATAAGGGACGGAATTTCTTCGGGACAGGAAGGGGAGCTGAACCCCAGTCCTCCTTGGAAAGAGCACTGCCTGCAAGGATATTTAGGATATTTTTAGTTGGAAAGGGCTACCTCCTCCTTCTCCTTCAGCAAATAATAACACAGCTACATGGAATAATTTGCTGTTGTAATAGGAAATAATAAAAATGCCAACAACTGTTCACACACAACCTCCTAAAAGGAACATTTGTGCTTTTAAAAATCAAAAATCCAAAAATGAAATGGGAGGTTAATGTGATCCCCTTGGTGCAGCTGAGTTTACTACATATGGAAGTGCTTTGTGTCAGGTTTTTGTGCCAGCACAAGCATATGGGATCAGACACAGAGGAGGAGTTTTGAACTTTTCTGCAGACAGATGAATGAATTCAAGCTGAAGTAGCAGCACAGATCTTGCACTAGCCAGTCCAAAAATAGTAAAGAAATCCCTTTTAGCACTGTGTGGATGGGTTTCTGTGTTCATTGAGGAGCTCCTGGGCCAGCTCAAGTTTTACAAGAGCTATAGCTCTTTGTTTCTACAGTCAAAAGAGTGCAGGAGTTTTGAATATTAGCACAATATTATTTCCCTTTTTGCTTTCACTGCATTCAGCACGGCTGGCTCCACTAAATAACACATAAATCTTAAGTGTCTGTTATAGAAAGATTGTTTTGAAAAAGGGTTTCTTGCCAGACTATTATCCATTTTGTACCACTTTTTATTTCCGTGTTCTGTCTTTTTTATTATTCTATGAGAAAGAAAGATTTTTCTTCTCCTTTTGCTTTCTTTTTGTCCTCATCTAATTCTTGTGGCTGATATATAAGAGCATGGATACAATGTAGTTTTTCATTTTGGCAGCTTTTTTTAAACAAATTCCGTAGCATGATCTGACCAGTGACAAATGACCCAGCACTTCCACTAGGAATACTAACGCTGAATTATCTCGCTTCCTGGGTCTGATGGAGATGCAGTGAGAATTAAAAAAATTACTGCACAGGAGCAGTGGTGACTGATGTAGGGCCTTCACACTGAGTTTTTGACCTCCACCGTTTCTACAGTAACTGTGCAATGCATTGTGCTTTCCATTCTCAGGCTCGCCTTGGAAGCCAATTAAATTAAAAGGCTATTCATTTCATTCTATTTGTCTCCAGGACGCTCACATAGAAATGCAAACGATTCCTGCTCAGAGTTCCCCACATCAGAGAAACTGATATTGTACTTCTAATTTGTGATAACACTATAAACCAATATGCAATCTGCCCTGATTTAAAAGATGTGCATAGGATGTACACTGAACTTACAAAACACTGATTAGGGAGATCATGAAATTAAATCTTCTGAAGGGCACGTCTTTCAAGCCCTCAAGGCAGCTCTTTTTCTTGGTTTAATCGGATAGCTAATCATTGTAACTCAGGCTTGCCAAGAGCCAGGTTCATCAATACTAGGAGGCATGGAATTGTAATATTGAACATTTACAGTCTCAGAAAAACTTGGTGGAAAGCAAAGCTGTAAAAGGTGTTGTAAAGTGTTTTGCTGCTTTAAAAAAAGCAATGGAGCAACTGAGAGAATATTTCCTCGTAAAACCAAAGAATCATCTGAGGACTGATGTATCCATTTGAACAACAGAGAAACATAGTCCCAAATACACTGTTCTCTTAAGGACTAGTCTTGTCTCCAGCTCAGTGACAAATTAACATTTTTGTTAAACCACAGAAAACAAATTGACACTAAACATTATTATCCTGTGTTTTTATTCTAAATTAAGCTTTTGGTATATAGTTCCCCATGCCACTTTGATCAAGTGTAATTTCAGATCTGGGGGAATGACCTTCACCTTGAAGGGAAGTGAGGGGACTTCAGCATCATCTTGAAGGATACAAAATTACATCCTGCAACCTGCCATTTATAGATCATTTTTGCAGGCTAGCAACCATAAATGGGAACGTGCCTATCACCAATAGCAGACCAAATGCTATTCTAATGGTCATGGTACTGAAGGTTTGTTGATAGAGAAGATGTGGGTTTGTAACAGAGGCAGCAGCCTTTATTGCACTTTATCTGGACATGGCTGGCAGGGTGTAATAAGCTAAACGAGGCTGAAATGACAAAAATGTCTCCAGGCTTATGAAAACCTGGAACACTTTCTGGGGAAAAAAACCTGGCAGTTTAGACAAAATTGTCAAACACTTAACTACCTTTGTCAGAGAGATTAAATCATTCTGGCCCCAAATCATTCACCTGCAGTGCTAAAAACCACAGACTTTCCACTTGGGATGAGCTTGAAGACAATTCTCTGGGTTGAGAAAACGAACTTGCATCCCCCTGCTATGATTACATGAATTTGTTTTCTTCCCTCCCTGGCTCTCAATAAAATTTCAATCGGTTATTGAAGTACTAAAAGAAGGGAAAATTTAAAGTGAAAATCTGTTAAGTAAGAACAGGCTTCTTAATATGGCTTGGAAAAAGAAGCAAATATGAAAATTTCACGAAGGTCACTTCAGCCTGTCGAGTCATCCTCTACTACACTGACTGGAAGGAACTCAATAAAATGAAGGGTGAATGATTTAGAGATGACTGAAGGAGAAGCCCTTTTCAGCCACAAAATACCAAACAGCTCAGCTGTTTAGCTGGCTTCCAAAAAGCATGTAATAAATGTAGTGTATTGCAAACCAAGGCACCTGGAGGGGGTTGTACATATTTGTATTCAACAGCACAGGGGGAACAGCAGAAAGCAAGATCTGCACAATAAGCACCAGCAACTCTGGGCTGCCACATTTTTCTATAAATTGCCTTGCTGTGAAGTTTCTTGATCCCTCTCTCAACACGGCTGGAATGAGTCCTGCTGAAAGAGAAGATGCTACATTATAAAATCCCCAGGTCAATGGGTTATGGAGCTTCAGGTCTTTCTGTGTCCTTTGCTGCCTTATTTCCTTGCTTTGAGATAGTTTTCCTTATTATTGTAATTCCTCTGCAGAACACTAACCTTGAATTTGATGCAACAGTGATGGGGCAAAACTTCTTCTACCTGCCTCAGTTTTGCAGCTTAGATGATGTCTCCAACAAGAAAGCTCTGTCTTTGATAATTTATTTTTGTTTGGTTCTCTAACAACCAGTTTCTAACAAAAACTCCAATAGTTTTTCAAAACTTTTAATTTTTTCTATGACAACTTTCAAACTAAGGCTTTTCCTGAATGGGATTTTATTTGAAAAGACAGGACAGAAAGTGTCTAACATGAATTTTTGAATTCATTTTTTGTGAGTGAAAAGAGCTGCTTTAAAAGACTAACTTTTCTTTTTTAACAGAAAGGTAATTTTGGTGTTTAGAAAAACCTGGAGGGAAAAACTGTTAAGTTTCATTGCTGTGACATAATTGTGACCAAAGACTCAGCTAGTTTTGAAGGAGAACTTGACTTTATAGAAGCAACAACATCTAATTACAATACCTAATGATAAAAAGAAGTATAATTGAAGGGAAAGAAATCTTGTTTCATGCAAGGACTTACCAATGCATTCAGGACAAGAACTGATTAGGACAGGTTAATATGTTTTTGTTTGTAGGAGCTGTTCTTCACAACTACTTCAAGGCATGGTGTCCTGTCTAAATGTATGAGAAGAACTGGGAGCTGGAAGAAGTTTTCTTCCTGTGAAAGTGACAGAGAAATTACACTTTTAACTATGGAAAAGTATCTGATCATTCTGATGACTATGAATAGTGGCAGTTTTAGCAGATACTGCACCAGGCACACACTGTTATTCTGCTTTTGTTGGTTTTTTTAGGACAGAAAATGGAGTACTTTTTTTTTTTTTTTTTTAAATGAGAGTGCTGAAAAAAATGAAAACCCCTAAAATAGCTTTGATTTTCCTTGTAAACTTCAACATTTTTTAAATGTAGCTCTTTCCAGGAGAAAAAAAAAAAAAAAAAAAAAAAAGCATTATCAAGGAAAAAAAAAATTGGGGATGAGAAAATCAATGGGATTTTTTAATGACACACTCCTCTTATTCACTGAAACATGGCACCGCATTTTGGGCACACATGCAACATGCACGAAATGGTGCTTATAGGGAACACCTGTTTCTCACTAAGAGTAAATTCAGGCAGGCTGTGCTGTCCAAATCACCAACCTTGGTGACACAGATGTAGGACATCTCTAAAAATAAGCCTTTCTTAAGGAAGATGAAAAAAAAAAATCTGAGTCACATCATCAATAAAGGATTACTAGAGAAAAAAATCCCCTTGGACTTAAAACAGAGGCTTATAACTAGCCTCCCCCTTAGTTAAAGTGATGTTGTCTTCCAAGGCAAGCTATTGAGGTAAAAGGAATATCACTATAGAAAAGATCATTTTATTAGTTCATTTATCTAATCAGAGGTTTAAGCCATGTTCTGGCTTGAAAGGTCAAATGTGAAGCTCCTGAGTAACTAGATTTTAGAAATTAGGCCAAAAAAAGTTCCAAAATTAGAGTATTTTGATCAAAACTTTAAAGTATCTCTCAAGTAAACCAAAACTAATTAAATAAACTGTTTCATGACTGATTAGAGCGTACATTTGACCATCAGTTGCGTCTCACATTCTGCTACCCACCAGCTGGAACGCTGAAGAGACTTTTTATAACTTCATTAGAGCTACCTTGTGGAACAATTTAATCATATAAAATCTTATAATGCAGATGCACAAGAACAACAATACCAGCTGCTGGCTTCTGGTCCTGTCATGCTGCTCCCTCCCTTTCCCTCTTCTCCCTGTGCCATACACACTCCCCCACCGCCTGCAGACTGCCTTTGAAGGAGGTTTAGCTGCAAGAACAAGTGGATTTTTCCTGCCTAATATCCAAAATGCAGACTTCCTGAAGGAACAGGAGAGACACAGGGCTCCCTACGCCCAGATGTTACTGAGGGAACTTCCTGAGCAAAGTGCTTGTCTGCTAATGTAGAGAATTTTTTTGGAGGGGTGGGGTAAACAGGGAAGTTAATACTGAGAGGACAATTCCCACCTATCTGATTGCTTGAAATGATTCTTTTGATTCTCTTTCTCGAACTGCAAGGCTCTGGCACAGCGCTTCCCTCTCTAGCCAAAGAGAGGAAAAAGCCTTGGCAAAATGAAGCATTTGGATTGTCAGGATAAAATGGCTTAGTGTCATCTTCGTTATTGGCTTCACAGCAAAGCAATGGAAGGAGAATGAGAAGCTCTGCAAACAAGTGAGGTGACACAGCTCATCAACATGCAGCGCTTTGTACCATGCAGCACACTTGCAAGTGCATCCCATTTGAATGCTACCATTTATCTTTATAACCTTTTTTTTGTTAGACTGTATTTAATTTCTTGCTTTGTCTGACCTCCAACTCCTCTGTCAGAGGTGGTACAGAGAATATGCAGCAAGAGCAGAGGCAGAGAGAAGTACCGATTTATATCTCAGTCTTTATGACTAATCACTGAGTAGCATCTCTTCAGAACTAACAATCTCAGAAAAGTTCCCAAATGTTCGAGGCGGACTCTGCACGTTTGCTAATCAGCTTCAAATTATAATCAGGATATTAGAGCACAACTTTGCAAAGCAAGTGGCTGAGAAGATCAGCAAATACTCACCAGTGAGAAGAAAACAGAGCTCAGGAGGGGAGAATCTTACTCCCATCAAACAGCCAGGGGCGGGGACAGAGCTCTTGCAGAAGGACGGTGCTGATGGGATCTCTCCCTCATGACTGAGGAGAAGCCAGGCTGTGTCTCTCCTGTTTCCCTCCAGAAATGACCCTAAAATAATTACCTGCAATGCAGAATGGGTGTTGTCCAGATAAAGTCCCCTTGCCATGACTGGTGAGAGGATTTTTTTTTTTAATTCTGAGAGTAGCCTCACAGAGTAGCGGGGTGTTGAGTGATTCAGCTTTTCTGTACAGCAACAGCAGGACAATGTGCTTCAGTCCTGCCAGGCTGGCATCAAGCTGCCTTCTCCCCCTGCAGGCCCAAGGACTTCTCTTCCACAGGACTCCTCCAGCAATCCCAGAAGTGCAGCCCATGGTGCCACGGGCAGGCAATGGCACAGATGGAGTGCAGGCACTCGGGGCTCTGTTCACAGCGGCCTCTCCCACGTGTGCTTTCCTAACAGAGCTGGTGCTGATGCTTCAAACCTCTCATCTCCTCTTGCTCTCCACCTGGTCCCTTGTTTTTGGTACATCATGGAGGCCTCTGCATAGGGAAAAGCAGGTGTAGAAGTAGCTAACAAGATTCTCATTAAGACCAGATTTTGACAGAGATGACAAGCCAAATCACTCCCAAACTTCTGCTTCTCAGCATTCAGCTTTAAGGATCACTTGATTTACAGCCAGAAGAATTACCTGCAGTGATATTGCTGGGGAGCTAGGGCCTCCAGTCGCATTTAGTTTCCATTTCAGCTACTCTGCATTGAATATTCCCCTTGGAAATTCAGAGAGCAACTACACTGTCTGTTAGATGTGCTATATAAAGACAATCAGAATGAGGTATTTGTGCACTGAACTGCTTGATTTTATTTTCGGCATTTTCTCCTTCCCACCCCCCCACATACATTTGTGAGGCACGAAATACATTCACCCTTCCTGACTCAGTTCTATTCTTTTTCAATGACAGAGCACTTGAGGTTGGTAAGTGAACTGTGCTAGGCTGGGTCATGTTTTCAAATGAAGAAAAAAACACCCCACAACCCTGAAGCAGATTGATATAATTTTGGTTTCATAGCTGACAATCATTTTTCATCATTGTTTCAAGCATGAAGGATTTAGCAATGGCTGCATAAAACTTCAGTGGCACAAACCTTTGATGTTCTGTCAAGCAGCTTTGCTTTTCTCCCTGTCATACAGACTGCAGACACAAATTACTCCCTGGCAATCCCAGGTGAGGATTATGAAGATTATTAGAAAAAGATGAGGTTTAAAGGGTTATTAGAAGTACCTTTGGGTTTCAGCAACATGCGAACACACAGTTGTGTGCTTCACAAAAAGCCTGGTTTTCTTATTTTAATGTGCTGCTGTTTTTTCTCTCTCTCAACTGATCTCTTTGGTTGGGCATTTTCACTTCAGATTCCAAGTAATCAAACTGTCAGGAGCATCGCCTCCTAAGAGAAAGCACTGAGACAAACAAAAAAACCCACATTAGCAATCTGCTTGTGAGCTGCAAACACATGCACAGAAGCTGAGCACAGCACGTTTCTCTGAAAGGACAGTTGTGCTGCATGGAGTGTGACTCTGCAGGATAAAGCTACGTGGCAATAGAGAGTTAAAATATGGAGTTCTATTTTATTTGAAACTACTGCCTTCACAAATGATGTACCGTCTATTTCCCTACTTAGGAATTCAGAACAATTTTTTGCCCTGGCTGGAGTTCCCATGGGCTGTTCTGAGTTTTCTTGTGGACACTCATTTAAATTAAACAGGTCAAAATGCAACTATTCTGTCACCACAAGAGTTGGTGCTTAAAAATCCACATCTTATCCAGTCAAGTCTTTCACTTAAAGAATCAGTACTCTTAGTTGTTTTTTTTGTTTTCTTTTTACTTTTGACTTGCAATTTTACTTCATCAACAGCATCTACAGCTTACTATATTCTGTATTTTGCTGTGACACTGGATTCTGTAGACCCTTGGAGCATTCCCCGAACTACTACTGCAGTTTTGTGGATGCAGCTCTCAGACCTTCCTTCATGACTGCAAGAGATTTCTATCATCCAAATGGGCTCTAGCTGTAAGATGGGGATAACAAAACTTCTCCAAGTAATTGACCTTCCCAAGGTTACACCAGGAGTGGAGATTAAAAAATATCAGCATCTTCCTCAGAGCCTCGGAAATTAATACTATAGATCATTACTAAAGTATTTGAATTTTAGAATGATGCTTAGGCTCTATTGCAAATATTTTACAGGAAACTGCCCTGTTTCTTTAATCTCTAATGCAATGTAGGAAGAGCATAGCAGTTTAATGAAGGGATGAGAGGGAAGTAAGAGTAACTAGTAATAAGTCAAAGAAATAGGCTTAGGTGTCTGTAGGAGATTTGCAGATGAGTGTTTTCTAAGTATAATCATGTACAGATAGATAGGTATTGAGATCCTTAAAACTGGGTAATTCACTCCAAATGCCTCAGATTTCATGGCTTACAAGATTTAAAGTGACCTCTTCAAAGACTAGGCAGTGATGAATGTTCAAATCAAGCAAACTTTCCTTTACACCTTAAGAATTCAATGAGACTATACAAGCACCATTTAAGTGATTAGTTTCTGGTGTGCTTGTACTCTCACTTATTTCTCAGTATTTAATTATCAAATACCTCAATGAACTCCTCAGGATACAGCTACAACTCAAAAATTATTCACTGAAAAGAGCTGTTGAGTAACATTTGACACACACAGGAATCCATTTGTAGATAATCCTCTATCAGCAAAATTCATTGACTAAATTATATGTGGTTAATTATTCACCCATCTCTCACCACACAATTTTCCCCCCTCCCGTCTGACAAATTCCTAAAATTATCAAAATGCTGATCACAGCCCAACAGTTTATGCAGCCTCTCGCCTCTGTCTCCCTTCCAGTTTCTTCCCTCCAGTCCTTTAGTAAGCAAACCCTTCTGGTTCAGCAATTTGGCAAACCAGAGGAATTTTGACTTGCAATTATATAACTGCTGCAAGGCACTCCAGTCAGCAGGAATGCCATCCAGGGGAATCACAGCTGTAAAAATGCAGAAACAGCCATCCTTCCCTACCATAGGACTTCTACTGGGAATGCAGTCCTCAGTTCCGAATGCTTTGATTTATTGGAGGGAGAAGCAATGTGAAAACACTGTCAGGCTTCTGCAGCCACTGAGCTATGAGAGCGATCCATTCCTGTAGATCACGCTCAGGAAAAGTGCAAGAATCCGGAAGGCTATAAATTAGAAGATCCTGGAAGTGTGCGGTGGGAGGAGGAATCAGAAGGGTAAATTTAGCTTATGATTAGCTTTAAATCCTGACAAACATTAAACAAATTCTGGCTGCTTCATGAATTACACCTTGCCTTTCCCAACTGTTCCTTTATTTGTAATTCTCCAGCAGAAATTCAGACCCACACTCCCCTTGCTCCTGGCTTGCAGCCACTTGGGCCAGCAGGATCTGCCTGCTCTGTTGTGCTCCATTTCCCACATATCTTCTTTAGAAACCACTTATTAAGATCTGAGACCTGCTGTATTTTTAATTCTGCCATGAAATCCTTGCTTAGGGAAGATGCTGCTTTAGCTGACAAGGCCTTCCACCCATCTGTGGCCCTGGACTGTGCTCTTTCCTTCCTTTCCCTTCCTGTAATCCCATTTTCTAAGGGATCTCTTTTAGACTACAAAAATAAACTCTCTTTTCCCACCCCGTCTGCACAGTGCCTGGTTTATACTATTTATATAACAGCTCTCTAACTATTAAAGGGTAAACCACAGCTACAAAATTCATGCTGCACAGATTTTTAAACCTGAATTAGCCTTCCCTTGCTTGTGACAATTTGTATTAAATTCCATGGTCCAAGGTTTTGCTGACCATTTTCCGTCCTAAACCAGACCCATAACTTACTTCACATCTGATATCCGGAGTAAAAGATTCTGTATGATACTGTGTATCCTATCCCGATCCTGTTTGCAGGGGATCCTCCTGTGCATTGACTGATCATGATTAGCCTGAAAAGGCCTTGCTTTAGCACCTGTCCTGCACACGAGCATGGAATCTCTGAAATTCCCTACACAAATATTACCATTCGTACCTTCAGCTCCCCAGACAAAAGGACCTTTCCAGCAGAGCACATCGGACGGGACCTTCTTACTGCAGAATTGTCCTTGCAAGGCATTTCCTAGGGCTTTTTCCTAGGGCATTTCCTGTGTTGATGAGTCAAGGGATGACAGGACAGCCTGCAGTTTTGGGAGAGGCAATTGGCTGCAGCCTCTAACTAGTCATTTTGTAGCTCACCCTCTGTAAGGCAGCTCTGTTCCACGTGGTAAACAGGCTTATTTATTCTTCTCACATCCCATTACTAATGCTTTCGATGTATACTAAGTAGACAAGCAACCAGCTTCTGTCCTTGGATACCAGCCCGGTTCTCCTTGACTTCACCAGCACGCACAGACTATCTGAGGAAAGAATTCAGCTCAGTGTAGCAGTTACACTGCGTGCTGGTTATTAAAACAGCCACCAGCTCCTGTTTCATAAGCAAAGATATAAATTCCAGGCCATTACATAAAGTGACTTCACAGAGCATTTACTTGGCTGCAGCTACGACTTGCAGACCTCTGCTCACCCCTCAGAGGAGGAACAGAGACAACTCCACTCTCCTCTCCTGCAGAGGTGCTGGTACAAACCAGAAGAAACATTGCATGTCCCACTCACTGCCAGGGCCCCAGGGGGAACTCAAGCTGAATTCTGTGGGCAGCAGGGGAAGGAGGGGATTCTGCCCCTCTGCCCCACTCAGGTGAGATCCCACCTGCAGCGCTGCACCCAAATCTGGGGTCACAGCACAGGAAGGACATGGATCTGTTGGAGTGAGTCCAGAGGAGGCTACAAAGATGATCAGAAGGATGGAGCAGCTCTCCTTGAGAAAAGGCTGAGAGAATTGGGATTGTTCAGCCTGGAGAAGAGAAGGCTCAGGGGTGACCTCATTGTGGCCTCCCAGTACCTGAAGGAAGCCTACAAGAAAGATGGAGAGGGACTATTTACAAGGGTCTGGAGTGACAGGACAAGAGGAATAGCTTCAAACTGACAGAGAGGGGATTTAGATTGATCTTAGAAAAAAATTCTTTACTCTGAGGGTGGTGAGGCTCTGGCACAGGTTACCCAGAGAAGCTGTGGTTGCCCCATCCCTGGAAGTGTTCGAGGCCATGTTGGATGGGGCTCTGAGCAACCTGGTTTAGGGGAAGGCATCCCTGTCCACCTTTGGGGGATTGGAACTTGATGATCTTTGAGGTCACTTCCAACCCAAACCATTCTGTGGTTCTGTGATTCTGTGGCATATCAGGAAAAACAATTGGAGATCTTGCAGCTGATCCAATTAACATGAAAAGATGAGATGGTACCTTTCTGTAAGATTGCACTACAGAGCAGAGTAATTTCCAGGCCTCTCTCAGGTGTCCTGTGCCTCATTTCTTCATCTGTAAAATAGGGCTAATACTTCCCTCGCACACAGGTGATAGGGAGATGAAAGATGCTCAAAGATTAAGTATAGTCCATAAAAACGCGACAAGCTTGATTCAGTATAAGCTGGCAACAACTGTACGTTTCAAAGGCAATTCCATTCACGGATTTTAGTGTTGTTTCAGAACATTAATGTCTACTCTGCTACTGCAGTTTGCTTTGCAAACCCACAGCTGTCGAATAGAAGTCATTAGAGGAAGTGGGGAGAAGCCAGAGCTTTTGTAAGGAGTGATCAGGAACAAATTAATTCATGTTGGCTATGAATTTTGCATCAGTGGATTTCACTGCCAATCCAGTTGTAGTAAACAGTTTATATTCCCCCTCTGGCTATTGTTTTGAGCTGTCTTCAGATGCATACTGACCTCCCTAAATTGCTTTACAGGCTGTTAACATTGCAGTGATTTTCTTTGCAGCTGATAACCCAAGGCTGGAACCTTCAGGCTAAAAGCTGACATGAGAGCACATGTGTACCACTCACTGGAGCTGTGCTGATGGATAGCTGAGGGTCTGATTTGTAATTAAAGAGTAAAAAAATTGACTTCTGAAAAACAATTCTGGGATGAAGGTGGAGTCTGCTATGAACTCGATGGCTCTGCAGTTTCAGACAACAGCTTTTAAATTTTTTCTCTGCAGGGAAGCAGCCTGTGAGAGGTGTGTGCTTCCATCACCAAACCAGTCACAACCCATTGCCCACATAGTTGTGCCAGCAAACAGAGCACAATATTCCAGGCTGAATGTAAAAGAAATTAATTCTAGCTAATTTACCTAATCCAGTCACCACACAGCTCCAGAGACAATTTCATGAGCACAGTCAAAGGAGCAGGAGTGTGTGAACTTCTCTAAAATAGAGGATTGTCTGGGGAAACAAAGCCACTTCTGGTGGCTTTCCCAGCAACCAGCCCTCACAGAAATCATCCTCACCTGATACTAACAAAAACCAAAAACTAATTACAAGAGCCCTTAGCCTAGAAAGCAATTTTAAAGAAAACAAAAAAGAGAAGGCTTAACAGAGACCCTTCTCATGGCCATGCCCATTGTTAACAACCAATAAAAAAATTCCTTCCAGAAATTCTTTGTGCCACTTCCACTGCCCCCATAGGGCTGGTGGGTGGCATGACCCACCCATGGTGCAGACCTCTTCCTGCCAGAGCTTTAAATAACACACACGCCTGACTCCAACTTAGATTTGACACTTTTTCTCAAGATTAAATGGGCTACTTGCAGAGACAGACAACTCAGTAACTTCAAAGCTCCCTGCCTTAGCTAACAAGAAACAAATTGCTTCCCCAGTGACTCCTCCCGAGGGAGTAATGCAGGATAAACCTGGGATATTTGCATTATTTCATCTTTAAACATAAAGTAGAATAGATTCTGTTTCTTTAATAAATTTTCACATTATTTAAATGGACTTGTTTTAAAAGCCAGTGCCATGTTTGCTTTGGGAATATTTTGCATTTATATTTACCTTTTGGCTGGTGGTTCATTATGTGGGATGATCTGTTGGACCTAAAGCAGTTGAAGAGTACAAAAATTTTAGAAAGGATTTACATCTGAGGCCTCTTTGAATGTGATTTTCGGTAATGTTACTTTTCTCAGTTTAGTGACATTCAGGGATATTTGGAATCTTTCAGCGACAGAGCGCACTGGCAATCTTGGCTCCTGAGGAGAGCGGGCCTTTGCTGCACCTGTCCATATTCCTGCTGCCTGTGGAGCAGCTTTGATCAGCAGGTACCAAAGCACTCTGCTGAGAGGTGGGATTTCATCCTCCCCTTTTTGCAGCAGGGGAAATAGCCATAAGGGAGAGCGAAGGGAACAGTATTGTCTGAAGTCCAGCAGAAGAAGGGTTAATTTTTTTCTTGTTTACTCACAAGAAACACCACAGATTACAAAGGGCTCACTCATTTTGTCCTCTCATTATGTCAAATTGCTTTGAGACCATTATTAGGGTATTCCCGCAATACCAAGTCTTGTTTTAGAATTCATTTTCCAGCTACCTATGCTTCCCTCTGCTGCCAGGGGAGCTCTGCAGCACATCAGGTGTAGAAGGGACCACATATCACCCCAGTGCACTGTCAGCATCTTAGTTTAACCTGACAGTAAAAGTGGACTTCAGTAAAATGCTGTCAATGGCAGGACCTGAGGCACGATTCCGTTCTGGATGGGAGAGTGGATGCATGCACAAATCTGTGAGACTGTGTAAGCTTGGATATCCATCAAACTGAAGGAAAACCTTTCTGGGGCTCAGCTCCTCTTGAGCCCAAAGAGCTCCCAGGCTCCAGGCACTCTCTCAGAGCATTGCTGTCCTGAGAAAGCAGAGCTGCTGTGCTGTTTTCATTGCTGACCCAACCCACAGCAGCACCACGCGATGTCACACGGTGTCAGCGGTGACATCCCACTGCCTGAGCAGCTGCATCACCCCCAGCCTTTGTTTTAGCCTCTGATAGCTGCAAGAAATTAGCTGTCACACAGAAATTGCACTGACTCACACTCCACGGTTTGGGAACGGTATTTGTGCAAAGATTCTCTTAAGGCAGACATGAGGTTCTGTAATTTTTAATAAAGTTCACAACTGAATATTATGAAGTGGTGAGGAAGTCAACACTTTGGTCATTGGGTAAATAACTTATGAGTTCTTTACTGGCTTTAAGATTTACTCTTTAGCCACTCCAATTCCTATCATGTGCAAATATTTCCTATGTTAACAGGAGAAGAGTGATTTGTGGGAAGTAGATGGGAAACAGGACATCAATTTAATGGGACCATTTGGGGTTAGCACAAAATGACAGAACAGCAGGAAGCAGTTAAAAGCATCCCTCCCAGCAATCAAAGTCCTGCAATTTTGAGTCTTTTCCTTCAATCAAGTAGTGTATTGATGAAAAACCAGTTCTGATAATGACCTTTGAAAGACCTCATTCTGGCCTTCTGGTGTAAGTCATTTCTCTAACTATGGTGTCCTTAACAGGAGCTCAGCAAATGCATATCATCTACACAATGGCTCGAGATGCATGACAAATGGCAGAAACCAATGGCAAGAGATTTCTTTTCTCTTGACTTGGCTGAATTTTTTCCTTTAAAGGCTCCTGATCTCAGCCTGAGTTGCTGGTATTGCTTTTTCTCTGTGCTTCTTCCTTTCCTGTCTGTCCCAGCTTGTCGAAATTATGGATAGACCATCCTTACTAATTCATCAGTCCTCCTGTAACTCAATGCATGAGTTCCTTCCTGTGCAGCATATTTTTAAATTTCATTCTGTAAGGCTCCTCCTAGATCAAGTCACACTCACATTTCATTCCAAGCTGTAGTTCAATTAATATCACTTTTTTGGCAGTGCTGAAAAGAAACTCGCCTTTTTCTTTCCAAGACAGACATGGAGTGCTGAATGCCAGCTTTCCTAGATGGGAAATGGTAGGTGTTTGCTCTCAGTCCTCCTAATGTCAGGAGATGGACACAAAAATACACCTTCAACCAGTGACAACAAACCTGCCAGCACAGACTGTGCTACTAGAAAATCAGAACAAAACAGTAGCTTCCAGCTGATTTTCCTGACCATTCCACAATCTGCCTTTAGAGCTCCAGTTTTCAGTTGCAAGCTTCTGCCTTTTGCCAGGGCCCCAGTGCTAGTGATACCCATGATCACCATGACAGCTCTGCTGGGGAGTTTTGCTTGTAAAATGGGAAGAAAAACGACTGCCATGAGCTGGTAGGAACCCCAACTTCTAAATATCTCATGTTGCACTTCAGTGATTTTTAAAGCTCCTAATACCCGCTCAGAAACGCCATGAAATGCTGACCTGGTATGAACTCCCTCTGTCAGTTCACATTTGTCCAAAACCTCGGCAGGCGTTATGCCAGATCTGGGATCATCCATCCCCCTGCAGCTGGCAGAAGGGTGACACAGAAATCACAGTGCTTGCAGAGGCCATCCTGCGTGCCCCAGCTAATTCACCACAAAGGCAGCACGGTGAGCCTGTGCCCGACTCACACCAAGTCAGTACGTGTGTTTAATAAGGGAACACAGCACCCTGCTACTGCCACCCTGGAAACACAGTGGGGTGCAGGCAAAGCTTCCTCTTCCAGCTTTGTCTCGGGAGTCCTGCCCTTTGCCATCTTGTTATCAGCCAACAAAGACCCTGTGTAGAGGGGTGAAGGAGAGTGCTCAATAGGACAATTACAAGGTATACTTGGGAATAATTTTTGTAAGCAGGGTCAACCAATGTGTTCATGTCCAGGCACTGAGGAGGAGAAACATGTTATGTAGCATATATTGTAGAGAAACTACCATATGAAGCATGGAGGACAAAAGCAAAAACATGCATGGACTGTATTCTAAGGCAGCAAAACAAATTCTCCCTTTGTAGGGTCCAGGGAAGTCTTGAGCATAATCAACTTTAGAAAATCATTTAAATAGTTGTCATTACTCTATTCTCACCTTCTGTCTGTTGATTTGGCTCCCATGATGCCTGAATAGCTCTCCTGAAGCCAGTTTACTGTCTATTGTCTGTGCCTGATGAGAGCTGTTATTTCTGATTAGAGACCTCTCTGCATTCCAGATCTCTGCCCTTCATTTCTCTGCCTCAGCACTAGTGATGTCTGATGTGAGTACCACTCGTAGCATGCCCTGGCGGGTAAGAACAAAAACAAGAACATGTCACACCTTAGCCTAAGGCTGCAACCGAGGGGCAATAACCTCAGAGCTGGAAGTGCCTTTATATTGTGCTACCCACATGCTCTGGAAGTTCTGCAGGATTTAGTATTTCTAAGCTAAATACATTTCCATCATTCTTCTATTCATAAAAAGTCCCACTTCAAAAACAAGCCAGACATGCCAAGCTCCAGCTCTCTATGAATTTATTTTATTGCATCACAACTTCCTACAAACAGGGCATTAAAGAAAGCAGATGTTTCCATGTATGTTTTTAAGGCAGATGTGAGCCCTGTCTCCCAACACCTCCCCTGAGCCCACTGGGACTATTTACTCTGGAAAGGCAGAAGCATAAATTAGCCTTTGCAGAATCACAACTCTTATCCCCTACCAAAAAATTGAATTAATGCTCATTTTCTCTTTTAAGCACAACCAGCAATCGGCTGCAGAAAACTGAAGTACATCTGTACCCCCAAAAGAAATATCCTTCCTCTCCTGCCATGCTAGGCCAGTGTTCAGCACATTCAGGGCAGCTTGCAAGCAGCACACCAAAGCACTGGGATATCCCACCCTCCCTCAGCCAGTCTTTTCCCAGCAGGTGTTTCCAGTGCCCCCAGTCTCAGCAAACAGGGAATCTCTGGGCTTCAAGCACATGGAAGCCTCTGGCACAGGGCAGAAATAGGTGGCTCAGGGGAGAGGAGAGCTGGAGACTCTCCTGGAATAACAAAAAAAACAGATTTGGACTCTCAGCTGTGAAAAATCACAGTCCCATGCCATTCCCAGCCCAGCCATAACCCTCCATCACCGAGAGTGCTGTGATAGAGGATCCCAGTTCTGTGGCTCATGAAATCACCTTGCTCACCACAGCCCTGCCCCTGGGAGCCTCCACCGCTGCCTTCACGCAGGGGGTCCCCAGCACACTTCATGTTGAACTGTTTGATAGGATGCTCTGCATGTGCTGCTGCCAGCATAAGGCAACACAAGGTGTTTTGCCCTCAGGGAAGGGGAAACCCTTCCTCTCTACACAACCACAGCATCCCCACTCAGATTCCTCCCCATGCAAGCCCTGGTTGTTTTCAGGCTAAAACCAGCCACGGCTGTTTTTGAAAGGCTGGTGCTCCCCAAGCAGCACTTAACATCACTGTGAAGCTTTAAAATGAGATCTAGAAAATTGCACTTGCTACTATCTGTTCAAGTGTAAACCCCATTGGACCAGGGTGAAGGATCCCTGAAGGCCAACTATGTTATCTTTGTCTACAGAAAACAATTAGAAAGCTGATTTTAAAATGTTATAATTAAAGGCTTAATATAAATGCATTTCTGATGCTATCAACAAGCTCACAGACTTCAAGAAGCTCTTTCAAAATACCAATGCCTTCAAGCAAAAAAGCTGGTTTTGTTTTTTCTTCATGGTGAAGGGACTATGGGCAATTTACACACACTTTCTAATCTTAAAAATAGTTTGTCAGTGCTATGCATCTTATGTGCTATGAATCCCATACACAGATTGTAAAAATATACATAAAGCCTCATACAAATCTACTGCTCTGTCTATAGATTCATGGCTGAAGATAAAGCATTCTACTAGAAAAGCTTGGGGGCAGGCACACAAAATCTGATGAGCAGGAGCTCTGTAAAATTTAATAGAAACATTTCTACCTATATTATAGATAATCAGATTACAGTGGGATTTCAAAATTAATTTCCCTTTCTTTGGCAGTTTTATGTTGTGTTTTGGGAATAATCACACAAAATGAACACTACAAATGAAAATCCCAGGTTTATTGAGGTCACTAGGGCAACTCCTACTGATTTCAATTGGGCCAGGGCCTCATTTTATGAGGAAGTCTTGGGGAGGAAATAAATTCAACTTCTAGAAATGGAGCAGCATGCCAAAAAGCCTTTTCCTAATTTTATTTTGAAGATGGTCACACTGCCATCTGAGAAAGCAGCTCCTTTCATTGCCTTCAGGAAATCAGCAGGTACTCCTGCTGCCACTGATTCCCTGCAAGCATGGAAGGACACGCTGGCTTTCAGAGCCGTTGCTTTTTACCATGGCCAAATACTGCTGAGGGGCTCAACTCCCCATCCCATCTCGCCCTGGGCCAGGATCTCAGCTTCCACCCACTGCTGGGCTTGGGAGGTCCAAAAAGGCTCCCTCAGCTTCCTTCAGCTTGTCCTGTAGGACAGCTCACCTTGCTTACCAGAGGCCAGGAAATCCTGGGTCCCTACACTGGAGAGCTGAGCATTCAGAGCCTGTTTTAGACAGGATCTTGCCCTCATGAGAGGCAGTGGCCATGAGCTCCTGAGGAGTTTCCAGCTGAATGGGAGCTGGGAGCCTCTTCTCCAGCAAGCAGGATATTACAAGACACACAACTGAGTGCACCTCTTGGAGTTTAATCCCAGAAATGTCCTAGCACTTCTTCCTTCAAACTCCTTTTTTTTCCTGACACAAATACACACGTGATTCTCTGCCTCACCAAACACAGTGCACAGTGCAAACACCAAACATACTGCTCTCCCTAAAATCAATTTCCAAAGTGTCCTTATTGCTTCTGTCAGATTTCAGACAGAAGCAGAGGAGAATGTCCCTCTGGATGACGTAGGCCATCCTTTACTCATCTTGTCCACTTAGTTCTGGGCTGTTTACCAGAGCATCTGATGCTGCCAGCAGCACCAATCTCCTCTACCACACCAAGCTAGGCTGCTGCTGTCAGTGTGGTCCTTGCTGCACCAAATCACGCTGGTATCTACCACACATTTAAGAGCTGGTGTCATTAGTACAGTACAAGGCATAAAACAGCTCCAGCTTGAAGCCAGTTCCAAATAAGCACTGGACACATAAAAGAACTTGGATCAAGAATGGGGCAGTATGATACTACGTACTGCAGTAAGAATTCCAGAAAAGCAACTTACCAAAGGTGGCAAGTCTGATGCCTGTAAACATGCTTCAATCAGAATTTTGGATGAACTCTGGAGGTATTGATTTTTTTCTGGGGTAAACTTCCTCAAATTTCCATCTCTCTCTATCAGACTGTAGAGTATTTTTGATCATTAGCTAGTAATATATGAAAGGTCTTGGAGATGGACATCATGGAAGTGAGGCTTCAGCTTCACTGACCTTAAAAGTATTTAAAATGAAGTCTCAGATCTCCTGGAAGAAAATTGTTAATACTCAGAATTCTGAATAATATTATATAATTAACTTTTCAGCAGAGAACAGCCTCTTGGCACTAACCATGTCCTTTCTGATACATCAGAGATTGAAAAGCATGGCCTTTCCCGTGCCAACTGTCTTTTAAAATAAACAGGAGACCCTCCCCCTTCATCTCCACATGCTTAATAATATTAATGGAACATGAAAATATTAATGCTAGAAGACAAAGTCTTTCATAAAGCACATAAATGAATTCATTCACTCTAGCTCATTAGCTTAACCATCAACCTTTTTACAATGTAACTGATTAACATTTTCATTGTTCTTCCTTGTTTTTTCCTTAGACTTCTGCTTCTTTGGGGATCAAAAGATCTCTGAATACATAAGCTCAACAAATATCCCTGCACAACTGTACAACAATTGGAGCTGTTAAAAGAGATAACTAAGCAAGGGCTTTCACAGCTCATGCTTCAAAGATACTGCAGGAAACAACCATTTAAGAATCATGTTTATTTTTATGTTTAACGCGATAATACACATTCATGAGTCCAACAAGATCTGCACCGTGACATTAAAGATACAGTACAATAACATTCAACATGAGGTACTTCATATATTTATATATATATATATCTGTCCTTTATAAATAATGCTGTAAGCCTGCTACTGCTTCAGCACAAATGGGTGCTGGGACCTGAAGTGAGCCGAGTTTATCACAACAAAAAAACAAAACCCAAAACAGTTCAGTGCAATAAGTGTGTGGAAATTAAAATGTTTACTTAAATACTACTTTAGATATGCAGAAAGTATTTAACATTAAACTCTCTTATCACAGATTCCTCTCACCAGGCAAATCAAAGATACAGGTAGCAAAGACAGCCAGGAACAGGTTAGACAGAATCTGCGAAGTGATCTCTACTGGCATTATGTTTACATTCCAGGCTGATATGGCTGATGCTTGCAAAATGTCAATCAATGTATTCAAGCTTGGGTGCTTCTGTTCAACCAACCAAATCCACATTCAGACACCTACTGAAGTGCCCTGATGTCCCAAGGTGACTGGTACAGGTCACCTTCTTACATCCCAGTGCTCGTTAGCATCATGCAGTGCTCAGAAGCGAGTTGCAATGTGAGCACCAAAAGGTGTTTTGGGCACCTTTGTTTGATCACCCACGCTGCAAACCTTTCCCTGCACCAGCTCCTAAAACCTGGAATGGACTCAGAGGAACTAAGTTAGAGGTTGCTTTCATCCTACTTTGTCAAAAAGACTTCATAAAAGAATCAAACAAGAACAATAATTAAATATCAGCTCATTTTCTATGTATTACAGCTAGAGTATTCTGATCTCTGAACTTCTCTTCCAGCCAGTGAACATAGCAGATACCTCACCTTTATCTGCAGGTAAGTCAAAACAAAAAATAAATTAAAAGTGAGAACCTGAGTCTAGATACACCAATGCAGTACTCTCTGACTTGTCCCACCAGCTGAGGCACCTGGTTTTTTTTTTCCAACTCAGAATGCAGCTTGCCACCACAATCAACTTGTCAATCGGATCATCACTCGGAGTAATTACATCTGCATCAGCTACTTGCTGTAGGAAAACTTAATCAGCTGATTAGCTTCTTTCTCTGCTTTGAAATATATCTAAATAAATGGAACTGCTGCTCAGATGTTGTCTAAGCATGATGACCATTACCTCATCACAATCTTAGATTCCTTTTTATGATCTCTTCAGCAACTCTTCCTCCACTCCATACCATTTATATTCTTGTCTATTTTCAGCTGCAGTTCTAAATATAAGTAACTGGAGGTTTTTTTAAATCTCTCTCTGGGAGTTTTCCATGGAGCATTCTGTTTAGATTTCACGAACAGTCTGGATTATGTACATCTGTTACAAAAAACAAAACATTTTTCTATGTATTTTGAGGGTATTTACATTTCAGAAAGAGCGCTGCTTACACACACGTGTATGTATGTATATAAAACATTAAATGCTAAGATGGATGAAAGGCATAAATCCTGCAGGGTACTTTTTTACCTGGCTCTCCTTTTATTACCTAGAGTGAAGAGCTGGGCTTTGGCCATAAAGTGTTTGATGACTACACTCCAGTTTTCCTTACTTCAGATGGTATTTTGGACACCGCAAAGATATATTGGCACTTTCGAATGGCTGGGGGCCAGGATTCCAACCGTCAAGCAACACTTAGAGTAACAGTATTAAACTGGTAAGAAATCATAGGAGAAAAACATTTTTATTACAGGACTGACAAGTGAATTTAGGGTTATGCTACATTAATGTGTTGATATACTGTAACATTAATCTTCACCCTGTGTAAAGAATGATTTGGTCCTCTCATTTTGTTAAAATGCACACAACAAACAGAACCTGCATCGGAGTGAAGTAAGAATGAGATGTTTACAATGAACAGTGTAACCTTTGAGGAACAACTATCCCAACACAGTGATGAAGGATTTTCTTATGTTTAAATAGTACCTGTGGTTCTTATTTATACCGGTTTTCTTCCCTGATACAAGGAGTATGCCTCATACTTTTGCAAAAATGATAGACATGTTACAGGAAGTTTGGAGGGAAAAAAACTCAGGCAAGGAAAAGGTTCTATGCCACATAATCCTCTGATTGATGTGTAGTCATAAGCAGTTGCAAGAGCTCCAACATTAACATATTAGAGAAGACTTCCTCCCCCTCACTGCTATCTGATGATATACACTAAGTGTAATATGACCACAGTTGGCAATCTTGCCTTTGTCTAAAATTCAACTGGTAATAAAATGAAAAAAATCTCACATTATGGAAAAAAGTCCAAGTCAAGATTGATACATTCTTTTGTTTCTCTAAAATCTGCCTCTACCATGTTTAGGGAAGAAGAAAAAAAACCCACCCAAAACAAACAAAAAATTATCCTGCATCAGATGATTGATACTTATTCCCATTCATTTAGCAAGGGTTCAAAGAAGTGCCATCTAAAGAGCAGATCCACTCCAGTGTAGCAAAAGCTGGGTCATGGGAGTAGAGTTTCAAGAGCTGCATACACAATTTGAACATGTGCAAGTACTTCCTTGCCTTCAAGGTGGGATTCCTAGAAAATGAACTCCAAGGATAACTTGCCAAGCCCACATCCCTTCCTCACTGTGAACATGTCCATGTCCCGGGAACATGGTCAGCATGCTGTGGAGCTTCCTGAAAGATGCTTCCTTCTCCCCTTCTTCCCCTGGAGCCATCCCAAACAGCTGGCTACAGGAGAATCTCACAGGATGAAGGTTTAAAAAGGGTTGCACTTTTTCTGCTTATAACTGAAGGACTTCTTTCAGCTCCCATGGTCAAAAGCAGCTTGGTCTACTGGAATCTCTAAAGTCTGCAGAGCAGACAGCAGAGAGAGCTATAAAACAAGGCTCTTCATTTTCTATCCCTACCTCCCCAACATGAGCAGAAAGCAGGAAACAGAGAAGAGAAAACAGATCAATGAAGACAGTGTTTAGTAAGAGACAAGAGGGAGACGTCCTCTGGTGATTCACAGGTGCATCAAAGAAAGGGTCAGCATCACCAGCAAACAGACACCCCTCTTACAAAGCCTTTAAAACGTGCTTGTTTCTAAGAGCTTCCAGTTTAAATATTACACTTAATCACCAACGATGCTACAAGTACAGCAAGCCAGGAACTTGCCCACAGCGTTTAGTTACATATTCCCTGTCCTGATCACATATCTGCAGGCCTAAACCAGACAGGTTCTTCACAGCAAAATGCTTTGTATCCACACACTCTCATTCAAGCATAAAATATGAGTTCGGGAATTTGCCCCCCCTGTACCCCCGTGCCATTTGTACTGTCCGAGGAGCACTGAAACTGAACAGTCACCTTCCCACACTGAACTTCTGTCATTCCTTCTTGTCCAAAATAGCTGAGTTCATTACCATCCAGGATCACACTTGCTGTGTAAAAGGTGTCAGGCTCAATCTGCACTGGATATTCAAACCACACGGGAAAAGTGTTACTAGAACCATCCGAGAAGTATTTACTCAAGTTCTGGCCCAGGATAACTCCTTGTCGCTTGAGTTCAATCTTGGCACTGTACTCTGCCGATCCACAGCTGGAGCCGTAGAGCCCAAAGCCAGCAATAAATACTCTCTTATCAACAGCAAACTGGATGCTGTCGCAGCGGCCCCGGTAGCGCCACTGGTTGCTGCGGTAAGCGCAGGACTGGAAGCGGTGGCAGCGCTGAGGGACGAGGCCTTTCCGGGGCTTGCTGACAAACTGCAGCTCTGGCTTTTTGGCAGCTGTGTACCACAGGAAGATGTCATTGGTTTCGTTGAGAGTCAGGATCCCAGACTGGGCAGCGCCGTTGGCGAAGTCGTCGAGGGCCATGGTAGGGATGCGGATCAGGTAGAGAGCCTTGCCCAGCACCTTGCGCTTGTTCTCGATGGTGGCCGTCAGCTCTTGTCGCTGGCACTCCACTTCAGCCCAGTTCAGAGCTGCCTCGAAAACAACAATTTCTTTGGCATTCAGAGTCTCCCTTCGGAGAATGCTTTCAAGTGTCTGAAAATCAATGTCACAGAACCCCTCAGACTTCAAAGCGAGCTCAGCTTGGGCATCAATCACTTCCCAGCAGCGCTGGGTCAGGTCAGGTTCCTCGAATAAGCAGCTCTGGGAGAGCAGCACACAGGCATTCTTTGCACTCAGACTTGTCTCGAGGAAGTTGACGCAGGCGCGGGCCAGGTGAGGGACAATGTACTTCTTGGCAGCATAAAGAGTGGCCAGGACAGTGTCTGCAGCCAAATCGATCTCATCACAATAGATGTACCTGAAATAAAGCACACGGGGGTTACGCTGCTGCTTAATGCAACACCAGAGTTTGTCAACAGCAAACTTATAAAAAAATCATAAGCAAAGAAAATTTAAATGGCTCACATTAAAAATAAGCAGTGCTTTTGGGGAGTATTGATTAAATCCAGAAAGAAAAAAATTCAGCACTTATGTTAAGACCATGGAAGAGAACGGGCTTAAATCTAAGGTGAATCCAACTTCCCATTTGGGGTACATGCTATGAGACAATTGTTTAAAAACTGCAGCCCCTGTAGCTCTGTGTTGCTTCTACACAGGCCTTGGCTGATGAGAGGCCTTTGGCCCCAGGCAGGAGCTCCTGCAGGGCTGCTTCACTCAGCTACCACAGGAGTCTGGACCACGTGTTCCCAAGAGTCCCTGGACTGCATGTCCCCTGATGGTGAACCATGATTCCCTGAGGTGTGTGTACAAACACAGGAAGGTTGTAGGGAGTAACTAGGTAATGTAAGAGAAATGATATTCAAGTATATCAGGTGCTATCCATTTCTGTTACTACTGGGTTGGGTTTTTTTAGGGGGGTGGCTTTTTTGTTTGGGCTCATGTTTTTGCTTGGTTTTTTTTAAAGGGTGATGAAGCATACAGGAAATGGAAAATTTTCAGGTTTTTAATGCTCGCAACATTCTAACTCAACTAGCACAGCATTTTCACTCAGTCTCACTGCATAAGGATGAAAAAGCTTTACTGCTATGGTAGTGTGGTGAAAGAGATGAAGGTGAAATTCTATTTATGTGACTAAACTGCTGGGATTCGTTGCTCAGAGAAATGAAGCATTGTACAGTTTGTTCTTTTCAATATCTCATGCTTCAGGGCCCCATTTGCAGCTGGTGAATGCAATGTGCTAAAACCATGCCAAATGTAATTTCACTCTTCACAGGGATAAGCAAAGTCTTGATGGTTATGGCTGATAAAAGTGTCTTCCTCCAGAAAAGCTAAAGTTGTATGCAACCCTCTACTAATTAAAATTTTCTAGTTAGCAGGTTTCCCTACACAGTGAGTTTTCTGCAGAACAGATGTGCCTATAAAGAGGAATTAGTACCTACACTGATCCGATTATAGCTGTAAATAACTATTTGTATTTTTGCAGCTGCAAGATAGTATCCTCCATGCTACACTAAAAAAACAGGCACAGAGGAGATACTGCTCCAGCAACATAAAATCTAAGAGGTTACACAGAAAAAGAAAACTTAAACAGAGCCAAACCTTTTTTAAGTCTTTACTGCTTGGTTTCAGCTTATTTGTAAAACCAAAGAATACATCTCTATATCAATGGTTACAGGCTTAGCTTCTTTACTGTATAAAAAAATTCCATGTTTCAATTAATTTGTTTTTATGACTCTCCTCGTTGCTCTCCAACTTTTTCCTCCCTTCTATTGCTCCTCTTTGCCTGCTGATACAGCAGAGAATGATGACATCTGTTTTAAACTGAAATAGTACAAAAGTTGCTATTTTAATATTCATGAAAGTAAAGAACTAATATCACTGATGTACAGCAGACACAGCACAGATCGGCTGTCAGCAATACTCCACACTTCTCACTCTGCCAACGCACCTCGACTCCGGTCTGCAATTACTGATATTCCAGTTTCACCCTGTTCTCAGACAGAGGATTCTGCCAGACCACAGGGTTTGATGGCTTAGTAACACGTTCAGCCTGGGATGAGATGAGATCACGGTTCTAACTTGAACAGGCAAGACTGAGATAAGATACAAAACATTAAAGCACCAATTCAGTGTGGCAGCTAGGCTGTGAGTTTAACCCTGTTTTTAAAACTGTAGAGAACAGTCAAAGCAGTTTTATGGGAGAATATTTACTATCTACCAGTTGAGATATTTCCTGTTACACCTGGCAATACCTTGTTTGTTGTCAGAATGCCCACTGTGTAATAAAACACAAAAAATATTTATGCTGTAAGAATTCATTGTCCTGGGGAAAAAAAAACCCCAGCAAGATGTCAAAACCAAAAAACCCACAAAACCAAACTCAATGTATTTCTTGACAAAGTTTATGATGTGGAAAGAAGCATATGCAGGAGAGGGCAGCTTTGGGATAGATAAAGTCTTTCTCTCTGTAGCCTTCTGCTATCCATGGCTCACAGCTGTTGCATGCAACACTCACAGGGATGATTTCCTAGAGGGAGAGGAGTGAAAGGGATAGTGGCTACCCCAAGGTCCATACGCAGTGAATCCTGCAATAAGGGGACGTTGCACTGCTGAGCCTGATCCCTGTGCCTTCCCTGCACCACCACAGCTGCACCGGCCCGGTGTCCGCAGACACTGGGGCGCTCTGCAGCCTCAGGCACGCTGCAACACGGGAAGGCAGCACTGGCAAGGTTACCTCAAAAGCCACACAGACCATAAACTTTTTCTGGTCTTTTGGGTTTTTTCAATAAAAGGTGAAAAGGTGAAGAATCCCATGGTTCTGGTCATGCTCTCATACATAGTTTCCTAAATTGCCATAGGCTAAATAATATGCCAAGATCTAGATGTCAGTATTGATACTCTCTTTTCTAGGCTTGCTTTCTGCACACATTTCTTAATGATGAATTCAGAAAGCATTCAGTTCTCCTATGGCATATCATGTTTGGCCACAGTGAAATAGATTTGCAGTTCAAAAAGAAAGGTGGGGCTGGAAGAATCCAAGTATCCTTTATTTGTGATCTGTAAAATTCAGTATGAAATGATAGCATAACTCTGAGCTCTATCACAAAACCAAAAAGGCCCAAAGCAAAGATCCATAACACACCTCCCTAAATAATTTCATATCTTAACTTTATCCTAAGTCTACAGAACATCTGTGGAGCTCTTCCTGGCAGTTACCGATATTTGCACAGAACATTCCTGACGTTGATGATAACCCATAAAAACTCTACATGCAACATCAAACGTTCATCTGTGGTGCCATTGAAATGTAAAAAAAGAGAAAGAAACTGTTCTGTAATCACAAGCTAGTCAAAATAATCTATGAAATACAATAAATTGCTAGCTAGTGATTATATCATTACATGCAAGAAAACCTGCAGCATATTAAAAGGATCACTACCAGATACTGATGTATTTTCTGTATAAGAAAGCAATGGCATTTATTTAAGATGAAGGGGAAAAAAAATCCTTCAAAGCCATAGCATTTGTGTGATAGGGCATTTCTCTTTGACAATCAGAGTTTATAGATACCTTCAAGGACAATTCAGCATAGAAGCTGCTTCATTATACCCATTTAGGAAAAGACAGCACGTCTTAAGCAGTTTGTAAGAAGAAAAATAATGATCATGTAAACTGACTCGTTTTCCTTGTTAGATAAAACCCCCTATTCATGTAAACAGCCTTTTTATCACTTTCCAAATGCATCAATATGATACATTAGGAGAAATTTATTTTTCACAGGCTATACTGAATAACTTAGGGTCATTTTTCTAAGACAAGCCCTGCATACAGCAGGTTTATAAAAGAGCTGGAATGATGTCAGTATACAAACCCAGCAATATACCGGGTTTGGGGGGCTTTTGTGCATGCATTTTTAACTTTTCACTATGCTTACAAAGTAGAACAGTTGGTTTTGGATGTTTTGTTACAGCTGACAAATCTTTTTAGTAACTCCATTCCTTTGTGTAACGTGCAGTGACAAATCAGATCGATAGGCATTACAGTACACAATGTGCCCAAAGATCCCCTGTCAAAGTCATTATTTACAACTGCCTACATTAGTCTAATATGTGAATGTCTGGAAGTACAGGGGGAGGGCAAAACGAGGGGACAGTTTAAAACACAAAAAGAGGAGTATTTTAAGTGACCGCTTTCTTTCTGTTTATATGCAAGTCTAATACTTCAGGTATGACATTAGCAGTGTATGTATACATCAGACAGGAAAACATATCCAGCAGATGAATGATGCTTACTTCAGCATTGCAAGAAAAGCAGCAGGCTCAACATCTGGTATACGGATTTCATCTTTGTCCTCAGCAAGCTCTCCGTAAAACATCGCATGGAATACAGAGCTCCCAACAGCCAGGACATACTGTTGAGAAAGGGAAATCTTATTTCATGCTTAGAACTGAAAACACTGCCAACACAAACAATATGGGAGAGCCACTCTGAGCATACTGGGCTTCACTGACAGGCTCTACAGACACACTTCAGCAAGAAATGAAGTCCAAATTAAGAACAAATTACACGTTTTCCTTGCATTTTACTCTCCTGGGCATAGATGCATTAGCTACTGGAAAACGCTCATCTCCACCACAGAAGTTAACTATTTCTAGGAAATCTCAAGAGCAACATTAATCAACAGCACAAAGCAGTGTTCCTAACTTTACTGCCTTAACCCAACAAACGTACTGTTTAACCGAAAACACAAAGAAAAGCCAGGGATAGATTATCCCCCTCCATGTGGCCTTTTCAAACACAAACTGCTGCCTGGCCCAGAAGAGCCGAGCCTCCCACGCTCTGTCCCGGCGTAACCGTGGGAGCTCTCTCCGGCTCTCCCTGCCCGAGTGGATCGTGCAGCTGTTGCTTACTTTGTGTCCTGGCAGCCGCTGGGTCCCACCTGGTGGCCCGACCACAAAATGAACATCTGCCATCAAGTCATTGTTGAACATCACTGCATTTCTACAAACAGAGGTAGCATGTTAATTTGTGGTGCCCAGGAACTCCCTGCATGCCCCAGACCCAAGAAATTTAATTTCTTAACAACTTCAAGTTGCTTGTTAGCAAAGAGAAGCAGGTCCCACTTTGCTTCAAGCTACTTTACACATCATCACACAAATATCCCAGAGAAAATACTAAGGCAGCAAAAGTGTGTGGGGTGCGTGTGTGCAATAAAACAAACCCCCAAACTTCTGAGAACTTTCCAAGAAGTGGAAATCAAAGTCCAAAGCATGTATCACTGAAAATCCCCACGGAGGTCTAAAAGCAAATCTTTATGGGTGTGCTACAGCTTTCAATAACATTTTTATTTACTCAAACAGATTCACTGTCTGGAAAAGAAATAGTAAAACATTTTCTATTACTAAAATGTTAATTTCACACATACACAGTGAGAAAAAAGCCCAGATAAATAAAATAGAACTGTGTTTTCTTCAGCAAATAAATGCATCCGGGACATTTTGCTACTTTTTGCCTCTCCATTCAAACATCAAAAAAACTGCCCTGAACTTACCTCTCTCTGATGGTTGGATAAAGTCCTTGCCAGTTAGGCGCAGGAATAGTGTTGTTGTTATTGAGATTTTGCTGATGGTACTGCTGGACAGCAGTTGTATTAGTGTTAGCTGGTTTCTTTCGGGGAAAAATATCAGCAGCCATCTTCTTCTTCTTTTTGGTTTTCAAGGTAATGATTTCATAGCAAACTGGAGGCAATTTGCTGTTGCTACTGCTGCTGCTATTTCCTTTCTTAGAGCTCTTCTTAGACCTGTTCTTGACCGTCTCTGGAAGCATCAAGAAGAAGGTGAGACATTTCATGTTCTTTCCTTTCTCATCTACCATGAGTATACGAGTGTGTAAAGCCCAACAGCCTAACTAGCTAGGAACATTTAGGAATGCACGTGGAAGCTGTTACACCAAAAGCAGCAGAGTTGAGAGTTTGCTTCTTTTCCAGCAAGACAAGGTGACCTTTCCAGCGCACCGAGTAAGAAACTGACTTTAAGTCTGATCCAGTACTTGAATTGTTAAATACATCCCCATCGTTCCTGCCAGCTTTCTTTCTTTCCAGCTTTCCTGATCAGGAACCGCCTGACAGGGCTACACCCCGAGCAGAGGGCAGGCTCTCCGGAGGGGCAGGAGGAGCGCACGGTGGCAGTGCCAGGCTGCTGGCGAGCTGAAGTTGTGCGGGAAGGGGCTGGGAGCGGAGCAGGACTCGCAGGCGTGCGGCTGGAGCCACAGCGCGGAGCCAATGGCTGCAGTCACCGAGAGCGATTGGGCTCGCGCACAGTGACACCTATTGTAGCCTGCGCCGCTCCCACGTTAAAGCCACAGCATCGCTCCCGCATCTCCCAAGCAGCCAGCGGCAATTAGGGAATAAATGGCACACGCGGTTGCGTAAGTGCACGGCTGGCCAGCAGTGCGTGCGTGCGCGTGGGAGTGTGTGTGAGCTCTCCTCGGTGCCGCTTCAATTTTCACAGGGGAAGCAATAAGAAGTTGAAATCAGGTGGCAAGATCTATTTGAGTCTATTGCCGTGGGAGCTATTTCCACGGGCATTCGATATTAGCACAGCTTCCTTTGCCTCTAGCATTCCCACAAATCCCTACTGTATGAGTTGTTCAGCAAAAGTGTGCAACAGATACCAGAACAGAATTAAAGCAATCAAGCAGCAGCAAAGACAGCGATGCAGTCGAACAATCCCTTTCAGTGCAGCTTCTACTCCAGTGTAACATGAACAGGGATGAGGTCACAGCTTCAGCTTTAACTCCTTATGTTTCCAGATAACACAACAGCCTTTGACAGGGGTCCCAAATCACTAAGCAGTGCTAATTAAACCAGCTTACACCAGACATGGCTGCACCACATCAGAAGAAAACTTCTATAAGTGCAATCAGATTAAAGCAAACCAGAGTGAATATATTTAATCAATATTTCAAAGAACTAAATGAAAAAGTTTGAATGATTTAAAGAGTCTTGGGCAGAAATCACTCCTTGAGATGCAAATACAGTCCAATTTTGTTCAAAAATACTTTCTGAAATAAACAGGATATAACCATGCCAACCAAACCACTGAAATAGGAAAGAAGTCTAATTTTCAGTCATTAGTTTACTCAAAACTTAAATTTAGATCAGACTTCCATAACAGCAGGTCAAGCATATAGAAAAAGCACCAAATAAGCACAGCCACTTAAAAACAAAAGCTGGGAAATAAAGAATATTAGATATGAGGTTTCAACATATCACACCTTAAAATATTTGGGGAAAACATTAAAATATTATTTTATAATTACTTTCAAGTATTTTTTAAAAAATCCTCTGCTTTCAAAGGTAATTCAGCCACATTTTGCCTTATTTAGTTTTGCTGGACATGAGTACAGCAGGGAAGTTAAAGGGATAAAAGGCTGGTGGAGAAACCTTGCTGAAGCCCCTGACAGAAACCTGCCACTGACTCCATAGAAATATTACTCAGGCTGTTTATTTAATCTCCATCCCAACTGCTTGAATCACAGCTGTGGCTTTGTAACACACACTCAGACTGCCTTTAACCTGAGAGTGTGCAGGTATTTCAAAGATTACCAGGTCTCCTTGGGAGATGCTCCACATGAAGCACTAACTGCATGCCCTGGCCATCTGGAGGCTTTGCTGCAGTGCTTGGGGATGATGCCATTCCCAGACACACATCTGTCCTCTGTCTGAAGGCACTGCTCATGGAAGGGGGAAACAAGGAGATGTGTCCGTGCCTCAGCTGCTACATTTCACAATCCAACATCTTAGTGCAAAATCTCCTTCACTGCTGCTTTAAAAGAAGATGGTGGGTTATGCCTGGTGTAGCTGAAAGGCACAGACACGTTCCTAAATACATTGAGGGGGAGGTTATGTAACTTCCAAAGAAATTATTTCTAGCAACCTTTTCTTTCTCCTCCTTGCTTTTTCTTTCTTTTTTATCTGCAACAGATTGATTGGAAAGAGAAACTAACAACCTAAACCATATTAAACTGTAGAGAGGGAAAAGAAGGGATAAAGGAGAAGAAACTTATTCCACAGATGGGATCTTAAAACTGCTCACAGCTGAGTTTATAACAGGAACTCAGCAGGTATTCCCAGCACAGAATTTGGGTTTGTTGAGTTTGCATAAGTTTTTTTCCCTCTCCTTATGTAAATTTCCAGTCCTTCTAGTTACAAAAATAACCCTTTTGCCACTGCACAGGACAAACATTTCAAAAGGAAGAAGACTTAAAAAAACCTCTTAAAGATACAGAAAAACACAGACGCTTCAGAAAATCTGGTTCTCAGCATTGCAGTTGGCAGAAGGCAAAAGACAGCAGGAGCTGGGAGATTTGATTGCCGTTCCACAAATCCATTTTATAGACTCATAAAGTATATAAAAATCAAGGTTTCTGGACACTTTTTCACACGAATGACCAGTACAAATCCAAAGATTACACACACACACTCCCACCAGATAATGTCACTGGGAGGCTACAGAAGATAAAGAGAATGAGGGACAGACTGACCAGCTAACTCCATGTGAGAAAGACAAATCCTAAATGTGAATCCACAGGAACCCACCAACCTCTGAGTTCTGTAACACACCGCACATGGACAGCATGTTGAACTTTCTGGGAAAGAAAAGGAGGGAGAAGCTGCAGCTGAAGCAAGTTCTGCCTGAACCCAGAAGTCAGAGGGAACCCAGTAGACAAGAAGTATCTGCATGACAGGATAAAAATCCACACCAGTAAATAAAAACCCAAACTGCCATCTTTGCCTGCTCGTAAGCCACCCACCAAAACCTGGTCTGCTCCAACTAGAAAATAGTGCTGATTCCACAACAGAATCTAAATATTTAGATTTTCATAAAATTCCTATGAAAAACTACAAACCTCTTACAGGTTCATCCCACCTTCCACTGCACTTCAGCACCTCAGAAACTAAGTCTCATAAACCAATCATTAGATGGATCTGAAATGGGAGTAACAAACCCCAAAGAATCAGTGTTATTCACACTCACTATTCTTTCTGTTTCGGTGGCAGCTTCCATTTATTTTCCTACAACAGTGTTTTCTTCTTTTACCATACACATACTGTTAATGAATTTAGAAATCAATACACTGGCAGTCAGTAAAAACAACCTGTGAACTGCTGCCTGTTGAAAGACCAGTCAAAATCCCCACTTTATATCAGTCTGTCTCCAGCAAGAGGATCAAGGAAATTGACCTTCTCTGACCCAAAGATCTGTCCATTTCTGAAAGCTTATTACAATGTGCTCCTAATCTTCTTCAGCAAGTCTCATTTTTCTTCATTAATTATATATTAACAGAACTAAACTTGATATGTACAACTAAGAAAAAGGGAAATACAGTCCTTCAAAAGCACATTAATTTTTATTTTACAAGCAAAGTAGTCAGACCAGAAGTATTTTAAGTTAAAGGGTGTAGGAAATTCTATGCTTAAATCTTAACACTGGCCTAATGGGTAATCAAAATGCCAAAAGAGAAGAATTAAGCAAAGGACTATATTCCCAGTCTGAGATACTACACATCAAGTTACA
Organism: Pardalotus punctatus; assembly: GCA_013400915.1. Lineage (NCBI taxonomy): Eukaryota > Metazoa > Chordata > Aves > Passeriformes > Pardalotidae > Pardalotus > Pardalotus punctatus. The sequence continues at coordinate 271,620 of VZTX01030701.1, read as the reverse complement.
CGCCCCTTTCAAATTATTGGGAGCAGGTTACAAGCCTTTGGAAATCAGTTCCTGACTAAACATTGTGAACTGAAGCAGCAATTTTGCTGTTCAAATCCAAGTGTGTGCAACACACCTGCAATCCCACTTTAATTTATCCCTTAAGAACATAATATACCTTGACATCACTGTGTGGCACAGGAGTCATAGCAAAGCCCAACTCTTGGTACAAATTTTAATAGTATGTTACTACTCTAATTATGCCTTTCTAAAGGTAACTTCCAATAGAGAAATCAATTTAATTTCCAGGGCTAATGGGAGTGTTCTCCCTCATACTTCATCAGTCTCTCCTGCTGCAATAGCCAGGATACCAAAGTGTTTCTATCTTTTTTCTCCTTCTAATAAATTGAGTTTTCCTACATCTCTCATTTACAAGCCTGTTCCTCATGTAATAGGAACATGAACTAGACAATTCTATAAAAAACAAGCTTTCATCAAAATTCCCGATTGTTTGTTACAACTACATCATGAATAAAGGAAAGAACTCTTAGTAAGCAATGAGGAAATGCGTACATTTCTTTTTTTGTAAAGTTGCCAAAGTCTTCTTTGGCAGTTACTATGCCTATGCATTATTAACATGGTTTAAATACTGAATTTCCCCTTACAAGGAAACAAATTTCAGATGACACATCTTGATTAACCAAAATAAATACACAATGTTACTGTTTAACAAATCTACCTGTCTGCCCACTGCTAGTTTCTATTGAATTAAAGTTAACTTCAAGCACTCATTTAAAAATGTAATATACATGTTCAAAACCCAAAGAAACAAACAGAAAATCTCATTAAACCCAACCCATACAGCTGCGGTGCCTTGTTCTGTTTACCTATGAATTATTTAGTCACTTGGAAGAGTCCTTCCCAATCACCACTCCAACCTGTTTGTAAAAAGAAATTTGGAAAGGGGACTGAAAGCTCTACCCTTCATTTCCTCAGGTAAAAAAAATGCATTACAGTTGACAAAACCTTCCAATCTCCTCTCTCCCAAGTTTCTCATTGGCAGCACTGGAAGTAGCCAGGATGGCTACTTTTGTCTGCTGCATGGAAAAACTGGCAATGAAGTCTTTTACTCAGTAAGGTCTTCTATGGAAAAAAAAAAAAAAACAACAAACCAAAAACCCACAACTAAAAGCAGGAATATGGGCAAAATTGTAACGACTCCCAAAGAAGCCAGAATAGATGCTAAAAAAATAGCATTTATTTTTCAGAATAACAAAGAGCTGTGAAAGAGTAGAATAGTATCAGAGTAGAATTGCATCTTGAACCCTGACTAGAAGCTTTAAACCAAAGTCCAAAATAGCTAAATTGTATTTTTTTATAGAACTCACACTACACTAGCAACATACTTGTTAACAAATATTCTTAACTGCTTGGTTTTTATGAGGATTTAAACACTTTGCATAACATTATCCACTAAGATACCTTTCACATTTTGTTTCCTAAATGCCCTTAATGCTTTAAAGAAAACAAAAGTAGGAAGTCCTGAGCAGCCCAGTCAAAAGGTAAACACAAACTTACATACAACAGAAACCTAAAGAATGAGTATTTAAAACTATTTTTTACTCTTGTAGAATTTGCTAGCATACAGGCTACATATGGCATTTGTTTTTAGTCTCTCTACCAAAGCTGCCTTAATATTTTTAAGATGTCCTTTTTGCACCTGTAAAATCTTTGTTTGTTTTGTTCTTTTAAGCAATATCTGTTTTGAGACAAAGCAATCCAAACAAAACATATTTAAGAATAACATTTAGCCCTATTTTCTTGCAAATAAACATGCACTTTCCTTGTATGGATTTCAAGTCACTTTCCATGAACCTGTTCCTACCTCAAGTGCAACATCTCCCACTCTCATTTTTTCCTGTTATTTTTCTTGCTTAGCTGCTTAAAGTCTGCAATTTAACTTCAGTGAGAGGTTGAATAACTTCATATTTATACCCCAAAGACTTTGCTATGCTGTTTTTATTTTTCTTTTAAAGGTTTTGTTCCTCGATGGACCAAAATAAATACAGCTGACGTACCAGAGGGAGAAAAGAAATCATCAAAATTTTCTTGTATTTTTATTCTTATTTCAAGACCATACCTGCTGCATGAATGACAGTTCATACAAACCACAACTGTGACAAAAAAGGCCGAGGTTTACACAACCTGCAGGGAACAATACACTTGATCCCATTACAGTGAATTACCCCACAGACATTCTCTTCGAGGCATACAGAAAGAAATAATGTCAAATGCTTCATTACAACATGAAATATATGATTTTACAAGCCTGCTAAGACATATTCCCCAATATCATAGTTTGGAAGCTGCAGGCAAAAAATATCCCAGAGCAGAATTTACAACGTAGTCTATGAGCATTAACTCGTTTTTTGATAGTTCAAAGTAAAACCAAGAATTATAAATTAACTCTGAGATGAGAAAACCTGCAACCACAAAATGAGAATTCAATCCAAGGTTACAGGAGATAAACTGTTTTTCTACTAATTTAAAAGAGACAAATTATGCATTTGTTCCCCATTGCTGCTACTCAAGCTTGTCCATTTTATTTCATGCAGAGCTTTGCTCTTGACAGTCTGTAGGGTCAAAAAATAAGTTCTTTCTTAGTGGCAGCCATTTATTTATTTATTTATTTATAAACATGATACTGCAAACCTGAAAGCACTCAACCCTTTTTCTAAGGCAAAGGTCAACTTTAATTCTACTCTGCCTCCTACCAAAACTGACTTACAAAAGAAAGATCAGATAGCTCAGGAAATTGGTAATGAGATACAGTGGTTTTCGTCTCTAGGTCACTAATTCGAAACTGACCAAGGTCAACAGTAATCAAAAGTCATTAGCATTTAATGATCCTTCGGTGCCCTGTGAGAAAGAAGCTAGTGATCTTAGTGCACTTCAGAAAAACCACCACTACAATCAGCACTCACATGCTGCCTGCTTCAAGGGAGAGGTCAGATTGGATGACTACAGACAGAACATCCAATCTTGCAGACAGATCTCGACGATGTAGATAAACCTTTATACTAATTTTAACTTGGCTCAGAAACCATTATTTTCAAACTGGATAGTTAAATTAATACAGGCTTTCTAAAGGGCAGGCTGTAAGCTGACTGCTCCTGCTCCTTTACATCAGCAGCTCCCAAATGTCTGTGTCCCCCTATACACAGTAAGCCTGCAAAATGCAAACAGACCCTTCCTCAGAGAGAAAAATTCTCACTTGTGAGAACCAATGGCACCAGAAGTAACCACCCCATGAGTGTCCACAAGGGAACTGCATCACAGTTGATTATGCTGGTGTAAAATTCAAGGACTACATTCTTCATGTGCAGGTAACCTACACTCACCATGTCAAACCATCGTGCTGAAGCTCCCAGTGGGACAGAAGAGAGGGAGAAGACATTGCTACGATGCACAACCACACCTGCTCTGTGGCCTGCACACTTCAGTCCCCCGGGACTGTCATGGTAACAGCACCTTCAACAAGGGTAAGGAAAACAGAGAGGACCTTTGGAAAGCTTGGTTAGGTGTTGTAATGTATGGGTCTGTCATGGAAAACTACATCGTGCCAATATCTGTAGCTTTACATCTAGTGAAGTTTAGGGAACATGCTTAAAACCCCACAGCAGATCAGCAACCTGTGTGTTTACAGCAGAGCATCACAGCTGGCAGCATTCAGCATGTTAAATGGAAAAGTCTGGTACAGCTTCTTGCTCCCCTTGCATTTTAAACTACAAAAGAAGAAGATCATGCCAATTAGTGAAAGAGGAACAGGTCAGTACATTGGCAAACCAAGCACTTGATAAGAAACACATTCTCAACCACAGTGGCTCTCACTTCTCAAAAGTGAGAATTAAAACCAATGGGTAACAACTCTTGCAGTGCTTTTGCAATTGTTTAATAACCCAGATTTTTAGATGAGAAACTGATTGCTGCTAACCTGAGCCTGATCCAAACACTTCAAAGAATGGAACCAAACACGACATCCATTAAACTGCCCTGTCCTGAATGATTCTCCCTTTGCCACACATTAGAAGCTGTGGATCTTGTTACTTGTCCTTAACTTTGCTTCCAGACTGTCCCACCATACACAGCCTCTGTTTGAATCCACGTGGAGATAAAGATGTTCCCAAATTTTTATCTTATCCACAGCTTTAGAAAATCAGATTTATTTTCCTTTGCTGCAAATAGTTCAGTCACACTTGCCTTCCTGAGCAGTCAGTTATGCTTTAGTATTTCCATCAGTTTCTCCTTCTCTTTACAAGTGAATGGCAGCTACTTGACCATCATGAATTTTCAAGACAAACACATACATACTCCTCAAATTCTGGTTTCAGAGTATATTTTTAGGCCTTAAGATGTATTTGTCTATCAATGTTAGGATATCTTAAATGCATTCCTTCTTCACAGTAACTCTGTGACACATCAGAACTCCAGTAGAGAGAAACTAAGGGGCAAATAATCAAACAGAACAGCATAATTAAGGGCCTGTACAAGATAAACATACATATCCATTAGTTTTATGTATTATGAACTTTTCTATAGTATGAAAACCTTCACTTTTTCTTGGTATACATGGGGTAGTACCACTTTGGTCTTGTAGAAGTGTATTACTGAAGGCAAAGAGTTCTAAGGAATCCTCACACCTCTCAGACAAGCAAATATGCCACCTGCCTGAAGAGCTGCTTTCTTTTCATACTCTCAGAAAACCCTTGCAACCAAGCAGCGAGACAGCACAGCCCTAATTCCAGAGAATGCAGTTTTTCAAAGTAAATTACTCCTTTAAATTGCTTTGGATGTGAAGAGGAGAAAATGTGGCTAGGGTGGTTACAGTGTAACCTGGCACATAAATATCCTGTCACAGAAGGATGTTATCAACAAGTCATTCAGCCTGCTATTGGAGTGGTACGTGATCCTCTACTGAAATATTTATTCAGGATATCAAGTAATCTTAGGGTACAGGTGACAGGGCTGGAGAAGGTGACGTCTCAAGACACCTTCCAAATCTGTTTTTTGCCATTCTTCTCCCAGCACAGCCAGGACAGACAGCAGATCTCACAGACTGCCAACCAGCTCCACACTGTTTTGAAATGCAAACACTTTCCAGAGGTTGGACTCGCTTGGTTTTCACATCAGCTTGCCGAGTTATCAAACTCAGAGAGAGCAGCAGGATCAGAAAACAGATGAGCCAGTACCCAAAAATGGGAAGCTGGCAAATTTGAATGAAGTAATGTCTTATTTAAGCCTCCCCGCCTCAGTTTTCTGACACATATATGTAAAGTGGTTTTGTAACCAAGGCACAGGATTGGAATTCAACTTAATGGCAGAAAACATAACCGATGACAACTTCCACCTCAAAAAACTTTTAATCTTTTCCTTCTGAGATTCCCATCTCTTTTGCCTCATCTATAAGCTCTTTGAGATAGAAATTGCTGCTTCATCACTTATTTACAGAGTGCCTAAGAAAACAGATTCCATACCAGCTCAGGTATCTGAACATTTGTAATACAGAACAACAGCCAGCAAAATCTGAGGAGTTACCAGACATAGTATCAGGGCAGAATCATCCTATCAGAATTATCAGAGAAAGCTAATGCTGGGTATAAACAATATTGTCCTGCAGAACCCATTTGCACAAGTTTCTACAACAGGTGATCTAAATTTCTTCTGACAACAGAATACATCGCCTATTATCAGACCTACGTTTTAATGGAGCCTACCCTAGCACTGCTGCTTTCATCATAACAGGTAAATTTAGAAAAAAAAAATTGCTCACAAGCTCTAACAAGCAACTGACTAAAAACATAAAAATTACTGTTGCAACTTGCACTTGTTTTTTCCTCAGCCTTAAAGGGCAAGCTAAATGAATCCCATGTTGCTTCTGGAAGGTGTTTCCTCCAGGGCAGAGCTGAGGATCACTGGCAGGGAAATACAAGGGAAGTTATTGTGCAGTTAGCCGCAGTGGACTTACTGTGGGGGATTTAGAAAGGGAAAAAAAAAAAAAAAAAGAAAGTACTGCAGTCTACATTCAACTTTGGCAATCCTGCAGAACTTACTTCAAATGAAGGCCCTAAGAGATTTGATTTGCAAAGCTAAATAACCCAGAAAAACCCAGATACTGTGCACTGTGACATCCTGCACATACTTTTTATAGGAAACAGCAAGACCAGTTCTCTACCACTAAAATAAAAGCTATTTTGAGCCTGACTCTAGCATAAAAGTTTAAGTAACACCGAACAGAGTATTGTACACCTATAACCCAGCACCACCTCTCTACAAAAACAACCAAAAAATCCAGGGCACAGATTAAAATTTAACACATATATCACATGCTGAAAACAAAGTACAGTGAAGACTAACAACAATGCAGAAAACCTGCACCAGCACTTCTCACATGAGATACTCTGATGAAATAGGCATGTTAGTAATCACATTTTAGGAACATTTAGGGATCTTAACTTCACTTCAAACTTTAACTCAGAACAACTGGCTATTCCCTCCTGCCTTAAAGTGCATCAGCATTCAGAAAACACCACAATGAAGTGAATTTATAAACCTCAAGGTTCACAAGTAGCTTTCTCAGAACAAGCGGGAAAATGGGGAATTGTAAAGGTGTGGGCCCTTCCGTGGAACTAGTGAACCTTCAGACACAGGCACATCGGGAAGTTCGGCCAACAGCGTGGGGAAGGGAGACGGAATTTATGCCAAATCCCGTGCAACTATTAATTCTGCTCCTGGGAAGTTTACCGAATTAATGCTTAAGGTACTTCTTTTTAAAAAGAAGCTTCACTTTAAGAAGGAGCAAAGCCCCGAAGCCCAACTTTCGGGCTGACACGAGGAAACTCCCGGTGGAGGCTTCAGCCTGGGCACAGCCGGGTCCCGGCGCTCCTCCCGACCCCGCTCCATCGGGTCACCGCCTGCACCGCCGCGAACCCTCCTCGCCGCTGCACAAAAGGCGACCGAGGGGACACCAACACCCGCCTGCGGACACGGACCGCGACCGCGACCAGGCAAAGGCCGTGCCCGGCGGGTCTTTGTGCGAGAGCGCCGGCCAGCTCCGCTCCCCTCGCCCCCCGCGCTCCGCGGCGCTGCCGGCGCCCAGGTGCGGCCGCCCCGCCC
>VZTX01030701.1:0-264301 GCA_013400915.1 Pardalotus punctatus | reverse complement strand
AATATTATTATTATTATTATTATTATTATTATTATTGTTATTATTGTTATTATTATTGTTTTAAAATTGGAAATCCCCTTAGTGCCTGAAGTTGTAGCATATTCATACAGCCCAGACTTACGATTTCACCTCCGAGATAAGTTGGGAGACAACATAACTACACCTACAAAAACAAGTCAAAATCTGCTTTTTTTTTTTCTTTTTTAAATTAAAACTTCAGTTAGTTCATGAAGCTGAAGCATATTCATACTGCATATATGAGATGAAATAAGTTGGGACACAACAATAGAGTTTTTTAAAACAAAATAAATTAGAAATGACCTTTTTTTAAAATGAGGAATCCCATTAGTGCCTGAAGTTCAAGCATATTCATGGCTTATTGCAACCAACTTCTTTGATGATTCACCCTCTAAGAAAAAAGGTGATTTGTTTTTCTGTGCTCACAGCAATATCTCTGAAGATGAGAGTTCACCCTTCCCTTTAGATAACAGCTTTGTTCAATTAAAAGTTATATGGAAAAGTATTTGATAGTTGAAATCTTTGTGCTTGTTCCTCCACTCTTACAACCTCCAAGCAAAAAAAAAAGAAAAACAGAACAAAACCATCAAAACAAACAAAACAAATAAACAAAACCCAAAGAAACCACCCCCCAAACCAACAGCTTACAGGAACAACTCCTCAGGCTGCAGCAGCTACGTTTCATCCCAGGGCCAGCAAAAGGCAGCCAGAGGGAAGAAACCCCCTTCCCCCCACATTTATTTGTTTTTCCCCAAATAAACTCACTCACAGAAGAAGAGATTCATGCGTACATCCTTCCTGGCAGGAGCTGTTCCTATCCTGCTGCTCCTAGGGTGGCCAGGTTAAAAAAAAAACAAAACCAAAAACCACAAAAAACAACCAAAAAGCTAAGCCCAAAACTTTTTATTTTTGAGCTGCTGAAGAAATAATCAAGAGGGATGGAGCATTTTCAGGACCAGTGCCCAGGATTATCCAGGAGCTTCATAAATAAGGGATTTCTCATAATACCAGTGTATGTAGCCACGTGGGAAATTAAAATGCCTTGCTGGCATTTATTTTTAAAAGCATAGCAAAAGGCTTTGCTTGAAGCTCTAGGGCAAGTTTGGGTTTGGTTGTTTTTTTTTGGTTTTTTTTATTATTTTCCCTCTGAAGAAACAATTATTTCTGGAATTGCTGCTGTGTTCCAGCTTTAGTCTCCCGTGAACACTCATTACCTATATTATATACACATTATTCTAGCTGATACCTTCACAATGTGAAATTAGGCATATCTGTGGATAATCAGCACTTTGCTTTTCCCATTTTAATATTTTAGCTATTAAAATAGATAAGGAACCAAACAGCAACAATAATGACTGTACACACATACACACTTTATAGCTGTTACGGATTTTACCAGCAAAGCACACTTTAAATTACAGTGTGTAAATGATCATTTAATTGGGACTTGGGAAGCCAACAAAATAATCGTTGTCTGAAGTGAACTTAAACATACTGTAGAAAAACACTGCAATTTTCCATCCTTTTTGCAGACTGAAGGTAAAAGGCCCTTCTTATGGGCATGTTGTGAGGAGAAGCCTTTCCTCCAGGTTAGAGGAGGTTATTCTGCAGCCTGAATTAAAAATCCCATAGTAGGAAAACATATTTAATCCTAGCACACCCAGGAGTTAAAAGGCCAAGTTCTGGAACTAAATAATCTTTAAGGTCCTTTCCAACTCAAGCCTTTCTGTAGTTCTATGATTTTTCGGCACATACACTTCCGATTGAGAGGCAGCCAGGGGCTGCCCAAACTGGAGGCTCTGCTCAATAACAGTTGTTTTGCTTTTTGGGGGTGCCTTAGAGCTCTCCTGCCTTTCCAGCCTTTTTTTTTTGGCAGAGGGGTTTGGACCGTGACCACCTAGCTTTCCATAAATACCTCCAGGCCCTGGCTGAATACCAGTATCAACATGGAATTGCAGTCACCACCACCCTGGAGCAGACTTGGCACACGCAGATGAAGGTGCAGGACACTGTCCACGGCACTGGAGCACCAGTCCCACCCCATCCTCAACCCCCTTCCCTGGCAGGGACTTGCAGACACAGGATGACAGGTCACACTGCTCCTTGTCTGTGTGGTCCAGCTCAAACACACCCTCCCAGCTGCTTGGCACCAAAGCCAAAGATGATGTTTGGAGCTGCAGTCTCCCCTCTTCCTCTTGCACACCCAGTAGTAGTTCCCTGCTTTGAGGCACACAGACACATCTAAGGTAAGCACACCTCACACATTTCCCAGGGAGGTCTGTAGTTCCATGCACTGCAGTTTGCTGACACGTTTCAGCTCAACTCCAGAGTAAATGAGCCACCAGGTAAGCCAAAACTGGCCAGAGCTGCAGCACTGGGGCACAAAAACCATCTTCCAACAGTGCAGTTAAAGTGCCAGGCTCATGGTGCTGCTGAATGTTTGACCTCTCCTTGTGCTGTCACCCTCCACGGTGACAATCTTTGTGTGTATATATATATATATATAAAATATGTATAAAACAGCTCATGAGGAAGACGAACCTTAGCTCAAGAGCAGCTGCAGAGAAGGTCTTTGGGTCACTCCTTCATGGCTTTGGACAAGTTCCAGCATTGCCTATGACAAACCAAGGGCTGTACTAGCAGGGATGGTAAAACTGAAGTGGCTGTGTGTTGGGGTGAGCTGGTCAAAGGATTTTAGCTGGTGCTTCCAGAGCCATTTAACTGGGATACGTTCTGTTCTGTGGCAGTGGCAAAAAAAGCCAAGTATTTGAACTGAGTCACATTCAGACTCATCAGTTCTTATGTCACAGGTCTATTTCCCAGGTATTGAGCAGTGCTTTCCAAAGACTTACTAACTTGAAGAGCCATTTAAATATTCATTTTCCAGTTGAACTTGCATGCTGGGTAGGTTCTTCCGAGTGCTCCAGGGTATAATTAGTTCCTCCAAAAGCATCTTCCTACCAGACACTTTGCTAGCGCTGGCCACATTTCCCCTCCACATCTCCCCTCCTCCCCAACCTCTTAAAGCTTCACTGAATTTCTGTGCACAGCCTCCCACAAAGGTTATCATCTTATGTTTAATAGTGGGGAAAAAGACAGCACAAGAGATTTACTGCAAATGGAAGCCATTACTGGAGCAGTTATCAAATGAAAGAACAATATAATAATGTCTAGTCATAAAGACATGAAGAGTTGCCTGTCAAAGGCAAACATCTGACTTGTAAAATTAGCCCGTGCAGCTGCCGGAAGCTTTTGGCAGGCAGGATGAGATCTTTGCAGCACATGGCTAAGCACCCAGGTGTTTTGCAGCTATAGAAGCTGGAAACTGGGCACCCAGACTGGGACCAGCTGGAGGAAGATGCATCGACATCCCAAGGCGGCAAGACATTTGCATGAAGCATAGCTGGGGGATCAGCTCAGCACCATCCCAAATATCCCCAGTGGGGTTACAGCATCCCCTGTGTTGGTTCAGGCATCAGATGCCTCTCAAAACCAAACCTGTTGTCTCCAGCTACAGCTGCAGCTCATTGAGGGTGCTGACCGCAGTTTTTGGGTTAAGTATTAACTAACTTATAGCAGATGGTGTTGAATTTTGTCTGCCCCTTGACCTGTAAGGTCAGGTCACACAGGCTGTGAAACTGCAGCTAGAAGATGCTGGTTTCCAGTCTAGTGTATTGACACAGATGATTTTCCTCATCTCTCCTAGTCCTGCCCTCCTGCCAAGAGCTGGTGCAGAAACCCTTTCAGGCTTAACCAGTCATTACCCTTTCCAAATAAAAATACGTGGACAAGTGGGTACCAGTGTCCATCACAAAGGAGGAAAGGGTTATATTAGCAGAAGGATGTTGACTTCTGTTTGAGAGCTGACATCTCCTATCAAAGACTGTCCAGCCTTTCTCACCACACACACTCAGCTCTTAGACCATCCCCAAAAAATCACTTACTTTAGTAGCAGTCAGTTCTCACAAGGCCTTTCACAAGTGCAGTCTGTATCAAGCTCCTAGGCTCCATTACAGGAGCTTGTGCTTCTCCTGCAGCCTTTTTGGCTGGAATTTGTCATCATTAGGCCCCAGGTGCAATAGTACAGGTGCCTTTTGACCTTTCCTTGTCTGTCTCAGGAGGGTCAGTGATACCAGCCAGAGGTGCTGTCTCTCTATTTGGTGAGTGCAGAGCCGCTTCTTTTGATGTCTGGATGTGGAAGTGTTGGCCACTGTGACCTGTAAAACATTTTCAGACCAGGATAAAAACCTGATGGGAGCTGTCCCAGTTCTGGCTGCTAATGGAGATGGTCAGTTTAGCCTGACCACAGAGAAAATCCCATCGTAGCCTTGCTGGCAATACTTGCTTTTAGACAGCATGGAGATTGATTCCTGCTGTCTTTAGCCAAAGTCAGAGAACTTGAGAAAGAGCTGAAGTCCCTGTAGTAACTTCATGAGCATCTGCACTTCTCAAACATGCCAGACTAAAGTGTTTGATGCAAATCAAGGGGTCCAGAATGCAAAGAAGCTGCTTTTCAGCTTTGCCTTTTGGAGACAGAGCTCAAAGGTTATCTTGGAGCCTTTATGTCCCCAGCAGCTGAAAAGTATGGAATAAAGCTCCTCTTAAACCTGGAACTTTGTCTCAGCTATGCAAACTGCAGAGAGACAGTGCTGTCTGAATGCCAGGTGGACAAACTTCTAAATCACTTAAAAAAAAAAATTAAAAAAAATTAAAAAAAAAAAAAAGATGAGACACTTTTTTTTTTTGTTGCCACGATCAAGGAACCACAATCTGTGGTCATGTTTTTTTCTTCCTAGCAGGGTTGTCCATCAAAAAAGGAAAGATGGGAACCTGAGGTTTTCCAGATATGGGTGGGCTGCAGCAGACCTGTGGATTTCCCCCTGACCTTGGGAACACAGAAAATTAAAATGTCTGCTCCATTCCTTCATAAGTTACACCTCCCAATATCTGCGGGTGTTCAAGCTTGCCTCAAATTCCTCGGAAATACTCTTAATAAGTGGGAGGGTCTCTGCAAGCAGTTGCTTGTGGGATGTGATGAAAGAGCTGCACAAGTTCTCCCAGTTTCTGGCTGGACCAGCCCATGGAGGCTTAACTTGCTTCTGAGATCTGATGATGAAATAAGCTGGTGCTTTAATAGAAAAGCTAGAAAGGAAAATGATTATTGAATTTTACTGCAAAACCCCAAGGCAGGACAAGGAGTAGGATGTAAAAATGTTCAAGGAAATTAAACTGGCAATAGGGAAGGGCAGAGTGTTAATAGCAGCAGCCTTAATTATCCCAGCTTACAATGGGTGCACCCTGTAATAGTTTTCAAGTATCGTTCAAGTCATCACAACAAGTTTGACCCACCTCTTCCTAAATAAAGTGCTGTAATTATTAATGTTCCTGTATTATCAGGAGCTGCCAGAAACAACAGCTCAGGTCTGTTACTGCAGAGTGAAATCTCACCCTTGATAATTTTGTGCACGTGGGTTAGGGACCAAACCGGAGACAGAGGGTGTGCAAGAGGGTGCACACAGCATCAACACAGTGTGCAGGAGGGGCATGGATGAATCTTTCCATCCTTCAAAGTGACTTGAGGAGATCATACGTGCCTTGTTTCTCCACCAGAGATATCCACCCACTCTTCCCCATCCATCCCTTGGCTGTTTTGTGATGACTGGGGTAATCCGACCTCAGCTCTGTGGGGAGAGCTGGTAGCAGTGATATTCACAGGCTTTGCCTCCTGATGAATAAGTGTGTATTTTTCAATCCTGTCCTTTTCAATCCCTTCCAAGCCTGAAGGAAGAGGACAGGCTCCCTCTGCTCCTTGCTTCTGTGCAAGAGGGATGGATTAGCCCTGAGTGAGGCATCTTGAGAGCTGTGACCATCTGGTTTCATTAGTTTGACTCGACTTGGCGGAAATGGACAAATGTAACAATTAGTGTAGCAAAAACTCCTAATTAAAAAAGAAAAAAAAAAAAAAGAAAAAAGATGATGCTGATTGAGGGTTTAATTCTGTGCATGACTGAAAAAAACATGTTAATTAAAATTGAAGTGTTTTTTATGCATAGAATCATGAGTCATGTAGGTTGGAAATTATCAAAAAGTCCAACCACTGACCTAATATGGCCAAGTCCACTACTAAACCATGTTCCCAAGCTCCACATCTACATGTCTTTTAAATCCCGCCAGGGATGGTGACTCCACCACCCTGGCTAGCCTGTTCCATGCTTAGCAACCCTTTTGGGGAAGAAATTTTCCTAATATCCAATCTTATCCTCCCCTGGTACAACTTGAGGCCATTTCCTCTTGTCCTATCACTTGTTATCTGGGAGAAGAGACAGATTCATTTTCAGGCAGTTGTAGAGAGGGATAAGGTCTCCCCTGGGCCTCCTTTTCTCCAGGCTGAACACCCTGACCTCCCTCAACTGCTCCTCACAAGATCTGTGCTCCAGACCCTTCACCAGCTTCATTGCCCTTCTCTGGACATGCTCCAGGGCTTCTATGCCTTCCTTGCTTGTATTTTTATTCTTGTATTGGTTATATTATTCTTGCATCACAGTGTTCTCCTGGTAATGTTATTTATTACAGTATTCTTGTTTCTGTTAGTCTCATTTTGTAGCAAGCTGCTCCACAGTCCTTGAACCTGCTGACAACTCATGTCTTTGGGCCACAGCCCTTGAAATCCTCCACTCTATTCCCCTCTTCCCTCCTCCTGATTTGGGAAGCCACTGGATGGCAAATGCTTTGAATGTGATGGTCCTGCCATAGCACCCTGGTACATGGTAGGTGATGGTGCCAGCAGCCCCCACTCGGGGGAGAAGAGGGGCGACCGCCTTTTTTGTCCATTTCATAATAAAACCCACAAAATTAGTTTTCAAAAGCCACGTGGCAAAGAGGATTAATGAACCTGAAAATGAAACAGAATGGTTTATGGGGCTTTTTTTCCTCCAGTCTCCGCTGGTTCATCCAATGAACCAAAACTCCCCATTATTTATGGAGCTGAACTGAGTTGTACCAGCACTCAAGAATTAAATGCAATTAAATATGCGGATGCAGCCCAACAGCAAGGTGATTTCTCTGCAAGTTGTCTTGCTGTGTATTAAGAGTTGCTGCTGGTGGGCTTGTCACCAAGTTACATTATTTCCCCTGAGATCAAAACAAATCAACATTTCCCCTCTCGGTGTTTTTGAAGACGATGTTTCAGTAACAGCTGAACAGCAGGGTCTGGAAGAAAATGGGATTATAGACAGAATATTAAAGGAGGAAAAATTCAATGGCTATAACTCAAGGAGAGGAGATAGAACAATTTTTTTTTTTAAACTATTTGGTTTAAAATTATAGTGTGTGATCTCTCATGGTCAAAATTTTAATACAGCTGCACCATTACCTTGCAAATTATCAACCCAAAGTAATTTGATAAAACCAGACCAGAATATGGCCAAGGAGATGGGGAAAAAGAAGAGTAGGAGATTCAGAAATAAGGGGACCAACCTCTAAACATGCCAGATTTCTTGTTCTGAAGGAAAAATCACAAGAAAAATATAACTGCAGGCTCTCAGATAGGATACCTTGCAGCGTATCCAGTTCTTCCATTTAGAGAATAACCAGAACATTATATTGCTGTCTTTTTCTTTGATTATACACACTTCTATAAGAGGTCAACATCTTAAGATTATCTTTTTTGTACAATGTTCTGGGAGCACTTTTGCTGTGTCTTTCCTCTGTCAATCTGCAGCTTTCGTCTCCTGACAGCTGCCGGCTTCACTAAATGAAGGACAGGGTATTCTGCAGTGAAAGATGCTTTTTCCTTTAGGAAAAAAAAAAAAAAAAGACAAAACACAAAATCAGCAGGAGGGATGTAATTGTACTTGTCACCTGCAGACAGATATATTGCAATTTTTATTTGGTGTTTCAAGGATATGATGAAAAGTCCAGTTTGCCCATCTGGGTTTACTGGAAGAAATTGAGCTGATTTTCTGCAAGTGCATGAGAAACTGTGGGAATAAGGATCCTCACGGTCTTTGGCTGGACTGAGAGCCACAGGAGACATCCCTCCTCGGCCAGGACGGTCTCCCATTACTTGCATTGCCTGTTCCCCATAATCAGTGTGCCCCCACGGTTTTACAGGGCTGGAGGAGATGGGGCAGTCTCTTTGCTAGCACAAACAGTGGGGTCCCTCTCAGTTTTTAGGGTGATCACTGCTCACACCATGCCAATATCAGCTCTGTTTTATCTCCCTGGGAGCAGGAGAGGTCTTGGGGTCAGCTTCAGCCTGGGGGTGCTGTGCTGGCAATGCAAGCCTGATTTATTATTTAATAATAAGTGGCTGTATGCATGACTTCCATCATCCTTAATGCTCCTGTTTGCAAACCTCTTTGTCAGATTTGGTGGGAGATGCAAATATCCTTCAATTTGATCAAATAAGCAATAAACCCCATCTGGCTCAGCTGGCTCGAGCACCCTCCAGCCAGAGCAGCTGTACTGCTTTACACCTGCAGATTTTGGCCCAGGTTTTGCTATAGCTGAGCCCCAGACAGTAAAAGATAACATTGATTTTCAATTCTCCAAGTAACAAAAAATGGATTTTTTTTTTTTTCTGTGCAGGCAGGTGAAGAATGTTACCACCAGAACAGCTTTTCTTAGCATGAAACTGGGCTAATCACCCTCTGGCAGCCTGCATGGTAAAGAGCATGGTCCCACAGAAATGTGGGAAAAGACCCCAAATGCACATTCAATAGAAATGTTTCTTCATATGTAGAAATGCCATTGATTTGTGTCTTGGACCTACCTGAGAAGAAATTAACTCTGCCCTAGCTGAAACCAGGAACAGACATAATTCATCACAGATGTTTCCCTGGCATGACAGGGGCTGCATTTGAAGCTATTTGCCCACTATATATGCATAATATACTGTGTCCCACCTGGGAATATATAGAAAACTAGTCACCTGTATTTCCATGTTTCTGTCACAAGTATCTTAACATTTTTAAAGCTTAAAGATGACTGATACCCAGGACAATGGCAGGAAATACTAAATGAGGGCATCAGCATTCCCAAAGTTATGTTTTTGATGATTTGATAAACAATTCTATTTAATTAAAAACTCCCTCCTTAGCTCCCAGTGTCAGGGTATTTATAGATGGTGGGCAAAGGAGAAGCTCCTGTAACAATCTTGTGTATCTCTTGCTTTTTCAAGATTTCTCCACAAATATTCATACTAGTGCCTGTTGAAGCAGCCTATTTTTGAACTCTTCTGATGGTAGGGTGTTACTAATTTATTGTAAGGAGTGCAACAAATAAGAGTAAAAGAAATTAACAGCTAAGATTTGCTGTACAGGACACAGTGCCCAGGTCCAGACTGAAACAGCTCATACAATAGGAGGAGAAAAAAAGCTTGTCCCATTGCAACAGGGCTGGAAGGAGGCAGCACATTTCCATCTAAAGTACCCCCTAAAATGAGGCATCAGTGCTGGGAAACCTCATCTTGCAGGAAGCCCACCCAGATCTCTAGTGCCTGAGTCAGGTCGTGCACCTTAGAGTGACCCCAAGGCTCCCATCCTCAGCTTCTTACCGTAGGATTTCTTTCCAGGTTGGGCCGTGGCTGCTCCAGGTGGTGGTTTGCAGGTGGGAAACTGAAGTGGAAGATGATAAAAGAAGGTGGGAGCAGGGCAGAAAGGAAAGCTGAGAGAAGTGCTGGAGCCTTGCCAACGTAAGCTGCCTCTGCCCGGGACGACAGCTCCAGCCAGCGGAGGAGTGACTTCCTTCCTGGACAGCAAGGTCTGCAGGTTTGGTATGAATTCAACTAGAAAAATCCATGACATAATGAGTGACTCCCTCATGCCAAATTTGCCTTAGAGGTCTCCCACCAGATCACTGATAAGGTTTTTCTCCTAAATTAGCCGGATCTGAAAGGGGCAAAGCCCTACTGTGTACAGCTGCCAGCATGGCAGGAGACAACATGTGCATCTCCAGGAAAGAATATTTTCATCGTTAGGATAAACTTGAAACTGAGTCTTATTCATGTGATCAAAACATCTTTGATGATTCACTTCCCATCATTCCTGCACAGTATTCAGGCTATAAATAGCTGTGTTTTAGGTATAAAAGACTTGCAGACCGTCCTTCCCATAGTCTTCAGTGTGACAGGAAAACTCCAGCAGGGTTAGTGGCTACAGGGTATAAAGGGAATATCAGTCATAGTTCATTTGTCATCAGGTATCCGGGCTGGATGGACTTGTCAGGATACATGGGAATCAGTATGAGGAGGGATCCTTTCATCCTGCAGTGAGGCATTTAGGGTGAAGACAGATAACTGGTGAAGTATTTCCTAGCTGGTCACGCAAGGACAAGTAGCATTTGAAAGGGAGCTGGAGCTTTCCTTGGCCAAATACTCATTAGAAGGAATGAAGAAAAATAAATGTGCAGTGAAAACCCTTTCTGAGATAGAGATTTAGCCTGCATAATCTTTATAAATGCACTGGCTAAAGAGACTGATTTCCTCTAAGTGTGGGATAATGGCAAGTACCAGAGGTTTCCGGCGAAGGTCAGGTGAGTTCTGGTTCGTGGGAACATTAGCTCCCCTGCAGCTGGGAGTCTTTAATGAAACATCTCCCATTAAGGACAGCAGACACAGGGCTCAGCAGCAGCTTTGCCATCCCAGTTGCTTTGGTCATGAGCCTGAGATTGCAGCACAAATCCTGGTGTCCATGAGACAAGCCCTTATGTATCCACAGCAATGGCAGGCTCCTGTTGGCCAAGTCCTTCGTTAAAGCACTCTCTGCTGTGGGAGTTACCAAAGAATCAAGGAATATCGGGAGCTGGAAGGGACTTACAAGGATCACCAAAGCAGCTCCTGCTCTGGGAGGGGTGAAAGGTGGCACCAAGTTCCTGTTGCTGATAGCTGTGTGTCTGGGACCAGTAGGAAACACAAAGCCTCATGGAGGGTCAAGGCATGTGCTGATGGCTGCTGACTGGAAATGGTTACGAGAGTCTGATGTCCATGGAGCTGCCGAGCAAAACACAACTACAACACTAACTCCTGCTCATGAGTAGAGGACATCACACTGCAAAACATTGTGATCACTGCAGGGCTGGTGTTAGATCTCACCACAATTTTCATGCATTGCTCTCCCTTCATGAGTTTTCCAGCCTGAGCCTTTGGGAGTAAAAATAATCCAGGACTTGATTCCTAGGTGTAAAGTGGATGCTCTGCAGGGCTAAGCAGAACCCAGCTGCAGCAAGCTGATTTAGCCAGTCCCTGGGAGCTGGGTGGCCTGAAAACACTGGGGTCATACACAGCATGCACAGCACCTGCTGGAGAGTGTGTGCTGGCCAGATTTCCAAGTGCTTCCACTGTGCTTTTGGCTCTTTATTACCAGTGTTTTGAAGAAAACCACTAGATAAGATAAAGACTCATCTGTTCTGGGGAAAAAAGGAAAATCAAAATCACAATATAATTCAGATAACGGCAGTGTTCGGGAAGGCTTCAAAGATGCAGCCTCACGAGCTCCGGGATGGAGCAGCTTCATACGGAAGGAAGGAGCAAACACAGGCTGCCCACAGTGCGGGCTACATGCAGTTTATCACCTTTAACATGGACATCCCATTGCCACCCACCATCCAGGTCTCTCCCAAGATGCTGGGAATGGCCATGGGCATGGAGCAAGCGCTTGCTCTGTGCCTATTGAGTGTCCATCAGCAGAAGATTGATAGGAAGGAGAAATCTGCAGGGAGATCAGCAAACTGATTGGGACACTGGACCAGGCACCTCAGCCACTCTTTGTGGAGCACATTTGTACATGATCTAACAACTCTGCTACACTTTCATACGTCATTAGGCTAATGTGCTCTTTAAACAGAATAATCAATCATTTTGTTGTTAAACCCCTTTGTGCCTGGCAACAAATTGATGGGAAACTAAAGTGTTAGTAGGTTGCTGAGGATTATAAAACAGTACTTGTAAAGCTCCCACTGCTTCAGTGGAAGGTGAAAAAGCACAGAGGAGCTAATTGATCGTGCCAAAACAAGCCCCCAAGAGTGCCGAGACTTAAATGGAAATAACCAATTGAGTTACCTTTTATTTGTTCTGACATGCTCCAGACTTCCAAGCATACATGTGGGTTGCATTTTCAGCTTTTTTCCTGCATCTCTTGAAACTTTCAAATCTTAAAAAAAGCAAAAAAAAAACCCCAAAACCAAACCTAAAGAAAAACTGAGAGTCTCATGAAACCTACAGTTCAGCAGCTTGTACCTTAAGGAGGATGAACTGACACTAGACTCCTTATTTCAGAATCAAAACACTATACTCTTGCTAAGAACTGATTGAATACCTAAAAATTATGTATTTCTGCTTTTGCTCTTGGATATCTATGTCAGTAACCACTTGCAGGGAGATGTTGTAAAGGTGCCCTGACTTAATTCTGTATTGAAGCTTTGCACTTAAACCACAAATAAAACTCTTCCATCTCACAATCACATTGTTAAGTTTAACTTCCATAATATGGTCATGGGTTTTTCAAGGAAACCACATTTTGTGCGTCACATCCTGTATGAAACACATTTTGCCTTTTCCCAGGAAGCAGTTAAAAATCACATTTATTAGCCCTGACAACAGCAGCTGTCAAAATGCTATAGTCCAACTTGTTCATTCCCACAGCTGCAGCTCCTCGAGGAGAACAATGGAGGGTCAAAGGCAAAGGCTGCCCATTTTCCTGCACTGAGGTTTTTCCTCAAACACCATCAACTACAATGAGAGAGCACAGTCCTCAGTAGCACTGAGCAGGTGAAGACATCTGTTGTTCACTCTCTCTTCCAGCATAAAGGAAGTGCCTTTAAATGGCCCTAGCTTGAGCAGCATTCAAAAAGAGGCGAGAAGAGGTCACAGAATCAGAATCACAGAATATTCTGAGTTGGAAGGGACCCACAAAGATCAGTGAGTCCAGCTCTTATGTGAATGGCCCATACTCACAACCTTGGAATTGTTAGCACCAGGCTCCCTGCCCAAGGATGCCAACACATAGGTGCTGGCTTAGATGATCCAGGAGCAGCACTTGGACTGCACACGCACTTGGAAAGCCAATGAGGGTTAACAGGCAGGCTTTAGGGTGTGAACCTCTTAGGGGCTGGGGGAAGAAAGAGCCATTCCTGCCCACAGGCTTCAGTGCAGAGAGCACAGGATCACAGACTGGTTTGTGTTGGAAGGAACCTGAAAGATCATCTGGTTCCAATCCTGCTGCCATGGGCAGGGACGCCTTCCACTAGACCAGGTCGCTCAAATCCCAATCCAACCTGGCCTTGAGCACTTCCAGGGACAGGGACAAACTACAAGGTAGAAAGAGACTCCTGCTTTCTTGTGCCAAGCAAATTTTGTATACCCACCTTGTGTTTGGATGCTGGCTGGTCCAAAAGCAGTCAAATATGTTCCCTGACTATCAAGGGGCATTTCTACTTACACAGCAGATTAAATTGTATAAATATGGGAATATCGGAAGCAAAAGGCTTTTCCAGCTTGATTGTCTTGCTCCATCAGATGAGAAACAACACATTTGTCTGCTTCCTAAGCCCCACCAAATGAACATCTTTCGCCCTCAGCTCCGATTCCACTGCGGAGACCACAGCCCGGCCCTCTGGCAGAATGCCTGGGGAGGGTTAGGGGCGGTCACCTTGCCGTGACTTGCTCCAGACAGTCGCCTTGCAGAGCAAACAGACCTTCATTTCTCACCCAGAGGACAGCAGAGCAAATTGAAAAGCTCTGGGAAGCATTGCAGGCAGCGTAAGTCTTCCAGCTGTCTGCTGTATGCGCTAAAGACAAAACAGCTCCCTAAACCTCGGCATGCTGTAAAAATGCCAAAAGCAGAAAAAGCAAGAGACAACTATTGAACTATTATCCATAACAATTTTATGTCTCAGAATCCTCTGTGTATGAATTTTTCATTTTTTTCTTTAATAAGTACTAGCATGCCAGAAGGTATCATGAAAGAGAAAGAGAGCATCAGGAGTAATATAATGTTGTGGGAGAGGAATGAATAAGAGCAAGCAGGTCCTATGATCTGGAAAGAGAGATTGTCCTCAGATATTTGAGGGTGGAAACAACTTTTATTTTAATTTTCTGATTGAAGCCAACAGCCTTAATTCTTCCTTCATCACTAATTAGACAAGTAACCATGACTAAGTCAATTTAGTTGGAGACTAAATAATGAAAGAGAAAAATCCCAAATTAACATTTCCACTTACTAATTCAGGCAAGAATTAAGGTGACTTCGATGCTTGTTTTTGCATTTCTACATCTAAACAACTTTGGACTTCTCTTTAAAATGTGACTTAAATTTAGGTTTGAATTCAACTTCCTGAGTGTTTGTTTTCTTGGGGCTGGAGCATCCCTGTCGTGTGCTTTACCCATAAGCTCAACCCTAATTCTCTCCATGTTGTTTTCTAGAGCTGTAACCAAATAAATGGTGTTAATAATACATGCTCAGGCCGCACGCTGTGCCCTACCACTGCCTCCTAACAGAGAATCCCTTGCTTTTAATGCAAATAAGTATGACAGCAAATTGATACATTTTCTCATTTATTTTGGTTTTGAGAGGAGCGTCGGATTAGCAAAGGAAGCAGATGCACAACCGTTTACAGGAGCACATGGGACATTGGCTCGTATAATCTGCCACAAAGTCACCGCTCCCTCGTGTCCTCTGAAATATTAATCAGCTGCTGTGCTGGCAGTGCCATCGCTGCCTCCACACCGAGCTCATTCCTGCTCTGTTCCTCTCCTTGAGGAGGTGGAACTGCCCTGCCAAGGCCAGGGCTGAGCTGCATCTGACGCTGAAGCAGATGTGAATTTAGGAATTTCTTTTTCTTATGGAGCCTTTAATTAGCTAAAAGCCTTTTCTAATACCATCATCCTGCCTACGGGGTGCCCTTCTGGAAGTTCAAGGTAAAACCTTGGCTGATAAGAGACTGAAGGTACAGCCAGAGTGAAGCACAGGGCAGGTGGATGCTACAGCCAGCGTCTAAACCCATCTCCCCTTCTCAGCTGTGCCCTGGCACTGCAGCCCCTGTGATGCCTGCACTCCCAAGCCCAGGCTTCTTCCACACTTTCCCAAACATGGAGAAATTTCACACTGGGATATGTAGTTACCGACCTGATTATGAACCCGCTCTGTGTGTGACACAAACAGGCATTAAATCCACAATTCTGGAGACACCCACTCCGTGACAGCCGTGCTCTGCCGCCTCTGCCAGCCGTGCTTTGATGATTCAACGCTGCTGAAAGTCTCAGAGTAAAAAGGCAGGAATACACCATGGCTCTGCGGGCTGCTTTTAGGCAGACAGCTGAACTCCTGACATGCTGGCACTATTATTTTTGTTAACAATATGAAAGACGATAATGTGAGAGCAGGGCCTGGGGCTGGTCTGCAAAGGACGCTATGATCACCTGCAGGGGACTTATCTCTGTAATGCAGCGAGTCAAACTTCTGCTGCATGTTCTTCTGTTAAAGGTAGATGAGAAAAAGTTCCCTCCCAGTAGGACTGCCAGCAACCAGCTCTCTGAATGGGCAGCCATCTAGTTAGCCAAGCTCCTCTCTGTGGAAAAGTGTTTCTTCTCTCTACAGACCTGCTTTGTGCTCATTCTGTGCTCCCACGCCTGCATCTCAACAGTATGGACATCTCCAGGGAAACAGGCAGGACCTTTAGAAGCTTGTTGAGAGGACAGAAAGCTCCAGCAACCCAGCCCAGCCATCAGGACATCACCCAGAGCAGGAGAGACCCCAGCAAAAACCTCCCAGGGAACTTCCATCCACCACCCCAAGCTGCAGAGCTTTTGGGGTAGGAGAAGATTCTGCTGTTTGAGCTTTGCCATTCTTTATAGCAAAATTAAGGGTTTGTCGCACCAGGAGGAGAGAGAAAATATGAGCAAATACGCACCAGATGCTGCAGCTTTGGGTCACCGTAGATAGCTCCAAGATATAATGATACGGTGTAAAATGAAGGTGCTTTCCCAGAAGCAAACCTGAGACCCAGAGCTTCTGAGTTTCTGGCTTCTGCTCAGACCAACACAGATCTCACATTAACAAAAGGTTTTAGCAGCAGCATCACCACCCCTGGTCAGAATTGTGAAGAAATTTTTGGTGCTCAGGTTTGGTATGGGCCCTTTTTAGTGCCTCAAGGTCAGCAGCCCTTTGGCACATTTGCTCAGAGATTCCCGATCCCCTGAAACTACAGCATGGCTCGCAAGCTTAAGAGAACAGAATAAAGACAAAAACCTGAAAGCCACAAAGATGCTGCAGCATCTCCAAACACAGCTAGAGAAGTTCAGTATAACAGGAACCCTCCAGCACTGCTGTTTACGCACTGAAACCTCAGAACCAGTACAGCTGCTTCAGCAGCACCAAGGACAAGTAGAAGGGGAAAAAGCAAAATAAGAATATCTTCCACTTTGAATCACAAAAGCTCTCAGAAACAATAAGTTCTGCTACCAAAATGCATGCTAAAATATTTTTTAAAATAATGTGCCCTCAAAAGACTTAGAGAAAAAAAAAGACAAGAGCATTTACTGCCTGATGAAATAATTGCTGGGGATACCTTCCAGCAAACAAACCCAATCCTTATGTTCATTTGGCCAGATTTGGAAGGGAAAGTCTTCTGGTTTCAACTATGAATAGCCTAAAATTAATTCCATCCTCAGCCTTTGAAACTGCCCACATCAAGCTTTTCTCAACAGCAAGGTTAAACATGGAGAGACCCCCTGGAAATGTTCAAGGCCAGGTTGGATGGGGCTCTGAGCAACCTTGTCTAGTGGAAGGTGTCGCTGCCCATGACAGGAGGAATGGAACTTGAGGTCCCTTCCAGCCCACACCATTCTACAGTTCTCCGATTTAAAAAGCCTAAAAATCAGCCATAATCAAACACAACTTCACAAAAGTGCACAAGTTGCAGTTCAGCAACCGGATAAATAAAAAACTAAGAGGCAAAACACGGAGCACAAGGGACATCTGTAGTGTTGCTGGAAGAACTGACCTCCTAGAAGGCTTGGGGCTCACATGTCACCCCAGACAGAATTTTATCTGCAGAAGTCCAGAGCCTGCAGTGCTCTGGGCTGTGGCATTGCCAGTGCCATCAGGGTTGTGGCATTTCTTATGGCAGATAACTGGGTTGAAACACCTGTGTGCTCTGCCAAATACAAATAGATATGATATTTCAGTGAAATTACACCTTGCATCCACCCAGCACTATTAGGAACACTTGCACAAAAGCTGTTTGCCCAAAGAAGCGGGGACTAGGCCAGCTTACCCAATATTTATCAAAGCTGCAATTCTGATGAGCCCCGTGTTAATAAGGGGTCATTCCTAGCTGATAATCCAAGAAAGTGATGTGTGCCACACACCAGAGGGCCCCAGGCCCAGTGCTGTGAGCCCTCCTTACTGTGAATCAGGTCCAGGAGTAATATATGAGGGTCTCCAGACTGTTTTCAGGGGTTTTCAGCAGGAAGTCTGTGCTTGAGAAGCAAAAAATACCTGATTGTCTGACAGTGGAGACCTTCTGCAGCCAGTGAACTCCAGAGAACATTTTTACTAAAATTAAAGTAGAAATATATTCAAAACAATTCTAGGAAACTTACAGAGACCTCCCAAACAACATTGAAGTGAGAGGGAAAACTGAGATCCATATTTTTATGGTAGCCATGAAAATGAATAGAAATCAGGGATCATCCCCCCCACTCATCCCAGCATGATCAAAGTTTTCAATACGTCCAATTCTGCCCTAGGAGTCTCCAGCAGCTCCAGGTGGTGATGGAAGATGCCAGGAGGAGTTAAGAAATTATTCAATCTGACTAAATGTTTTAACAAGGGAGATGGTTTGGGTATAAAAATATTTCTGCCCCGTACTTGGAAGAGTTAAACAACCCAAGTCTGCACAACAGCACAGGATTTTTTAATTCTCTGCCTTTTTTTTTTTTTCCCCTTCCTTTGAATGGGCTTGTTTGTTTCCCTTGGAGGCTGCAGTCACACACAATAGGCAGATTTTTCAATTAAGCCATTTTTTTCCACTTTTAGTCTTCAATGGAGCCCAGGTGCCAATTGTTTGCTGCTTTGGTTTCTGCCTTCCCTTTCCTGCCTACAGCTTAACCCCTTTCTCTCCTTCCTGCTTTTGGAGGTGTCATTGCTCAAATCCCCTCCTTATGCAGATGGGTGATAAATAATTATCAAACACTTAGGAATGGTCTGTATCAGGTATAAATGACATTAAACAATGGGTATAGGGACCCATCCATTGTAAAGGGATCCTTTACCCCATCCAAAGTATAGGGACCCTCCACTGATTAATTTAGCAACAGTTGGATGTAACTATTTCCTTTGAAGCCCTCTTCAAAGTGTATTTATTTATAAAGTGAAGGCTTTTTTTTTTTTAAAGCCACAAATCACCAACAGCCAACTTCGGTGAGCCTCTCCTGATTAATTTCAGAAAGACTGACAGACATTGTAATGTTTGTTTTTTTTATACTCCTCACCGCCCCATTGCTTACTGGGCAGGCTGCTCAGCGAGGTTTAGCACACAGCTGCCATCCTGTGATCGTGGAGAGCAACCTCTTCAGATGTCCCAGCTTCTGGAAAGCACCAAGGACGGCTTTGCACAGATCAGGGATTAAGTCAGGCCCAGGCTGGGCTCAGCTCAGTGGCAGTGGTATTAAACCCTTCTTCCATCAGATTGATTCTGGTTGTCACGCAGCCTCTGCGCTGCTGTCAGCGTGCGGCTCGGCCTGACGTGGTGATGGAGTGCTTGGGGTTCTACCTCGTGGATTAAACATCAAAGCAGACGAGATGATAAAGCCCTCGCCCTGCCCCGTGCCTCTCTGCATCACTGTTATCAGAGCGGGGTGAGGGACCCGGCAGGTTTCAGCGTTGTAAAGGAGTCACAGCGGTGATGGGAGCCTGGATCGCATCCCCTGCAGCCATCGGAGTGAGGGCAGGGAAAAGGGGGGACAGAGGGAGGTGAAGAAAAAAACAACGGAACCACCAAGACTGGAAGATGTGAGGATAAATCTAAAACTATGCTCTTCAAGAGTCAAAAGAACACATTTTTAAGAACGAGACGTCCAACCTGGGATGAGGGACTTGTGCTCTTTCCTGATCCTCCCAGAACCATAATCCATTAAAAAAAAAAAAAAAAAGGCAATAAAAAAAGCCATCTGTGGAGATGGGATGCTCCTTTCAGCCTTGCAGACAACTTCAGCACCACACACCAACCATAGCTCTCCTTGCACCACTCAGGGCTGAGCCATGTGTGGGCACCTGCTTTTTGTGTGTGTGTGTGTGTGTGTGTGTATATTTTGATTTTTTAAAACCAAGAAAAGAATGAATATCAAAATGTTAAAAAGAACCTCAAGAGATTTGGGCTAAAGTGAGCATAAATATCCAAACAAAACAAGACTGAGCTACTAAGAGAGAGATTGTACCTAGGGCAGCAGTGGTGGGTTGGGAGGGAAAAAATATAGCAGACAAATTGAACACCATTTAGAAGGATTTATGCACAATGTTTACATCCCAAGCAACACTTAGAAGTGAAGATTTAGGGATTTATCATATCCTAATTCACTCCTTCCCTGCTGAAGTGATAGGCAGAACCAGCAGAGCATCTCTGAACACACTGTTCACTATGAGGCACCACCCACAAACCCAGAACAGTTTCACCCTTGGCAAACACGGTCCCTTTGGGCCTTCTGAGGAGACGGGATTTAGAAGAAGGCCTTGCCAGGGAACAGAGTTTTAAATGTTAGAGGATTTAAGAGTATAGAAGGCTGTGAAATCTGATGGGACATGGAAAAATTGAAGGTGCAGGTGTCTTAGCAGAGCATCTTTGGCCAGTGAAGCCAGATAACCCTCAAAATCCATTAATGGTGGATCTGGGAGTGAAGCTCAGCAGGAAATGCTGGCAACATGAACTCCTGCCCCACATGGGAGGGTCCCCAGAAAGCCCAAAATCCCACACCAAATTGGCAGGATCTGACTTGGTACCACAGCACCTGCCTTTGGCCAAACCTGCTCTTCATTCTTCATGAGCCACACAGAAACTCACAGAAAGGTGTATTTACGATCACTGCTTTCACCAGCATCGGCTGAAATCAGCACTGGATCCCAAAACTGAAGGAAGAGCCTTGTATAGACAGTTTTGGATCCCAAAACTGAAGGAAGAGCCTTGTATAGACAATTCCTTCTTCAAGGCTCAGCTCCAGTGCCAGGCTCAAGACCTGGCACGCATAAGCATTTGGCATGAGAGTAGTAAATCAAGTGAAAGAACATTTCAGGGTTTTTTTCAGTTGATTGTTTAGGAATTTACTTGGAACAAGCTTCCTCCCCAAGAGGGATTTCAATTCTACCCATGCACAAAGAGGAGAAAACATTAATGCAGTGTTAAGACAGCTCAGCGCTGAGAGCAGCGTGCACAGGCTGAGCAGAAGGCCACTGAAGTTATGTGACACCCAAAACTAGGTATTAGCAATTTTTCAAGGACAAAGTTGTGAAGTTTCCCGTGACAGCAGCAACCTTCCCCCTTGCAAATTGGCCCAGCAGACACAAGCCCCTCTGTGACTCAACCATGATAGAGGACAGGGCTCCTCACCCCTTGGCAGGGGGACTGGAATGCTGCCGGTGCCATCAAGGGACACACTTTCACCAGGCCCTCCCTGGGAGCTCCAAATGACAGGAATCACTTCTCTTTAAAGGCACACTTTAAAGATTGCACTTTGCAAAATAAAATTTAAAAAACCCCAACAATTGTGGCATCCTAAGAACAAGGCATATGCAGGTTAGACTTACCCTCTGGCTCTGCTTTCCATGCAGGTTTCAGGCTGGCTTTGCCTTCAGGATCCTGCCTGGTTCCAGGCATTGCACAGCTGTAGTGATTAATTACAGCATGTTACAACTGAGATTTATGCTTCTGTTGAATTTGTGGTGTTTATTTACCCACCAAGACCAACTTGTGCAATCCACGGACTTGGGAGCCATCAGTGAAATGGTTCATAAAATATTAAGGGTGCTGCTTCCCAATGACGTTGATGGGAGAGCTGTGGGGATTGAACTGGTACCAGGGCATGATTAACCCGGGGTAAGGTTAGATCATTATGTTTCCAAGGAAAGACCGAGTGCATAATAGCACTGGGTCTTCAGTGGCCAATGTATTTTGGAAATAGGCTAACATATGTAGACTTTCTGAAGACTCTGATTCCAAATCCATGTGTGGATGTAATTTAATGCACAGTGCTTTATGCAATTATACCTACAGATGCCTAAGTGAGAATTTAAATTAGCATTAACTTGATAGCTTTTGCTGAAGGCAGACAAACGCAAATGGGTGTTGGGCAGATTTTCCTGTGAAGCTCTGCCGATCCCCATCAGTTCCCGAGGCACTGTTCCAAATGCAAACCCTGGGGATCTTTTCAGCAATTAGGCCCACTCCAGCAAGAGCCTCTCTGCCCAAGTGGATTCCAAAATGAGAGCCCATCTCTGCACAAACCTCACAGTCTCCACAGTGTAAAGTGTCACCATTTGGGCAACAGAGAGAATGATGCTCAAACATAAGGAACCCACAGGCTCATATAAGGATAATCTTTTCCCAGAAATTCTTATCAATCCATATATACCAGTCTGAGGACCTGGACGTGATATGCGAGAAGACCATTTTGGAGTAAATTTTTGACAGAAATCTGTGAAGATTCACCCATCACCACCAATAAATGTTTGCTTCTGAGAACTGTCAAACTCACTGCAGAGGCATTTCACAGCTGGTCTGTGCACAGGCTGAGTCTCAAGCATGCTGTTCTTACTTCACATGTTTGTTTCTGCAATACCTGCACCCAGAAAACAGGCTGACCCCTCTTCTTCTGCCCAGAATCCCTAAAGAAGACAAATTACCAAGTAACACATCAGCAGAAGTCAGTGTCTCATGATTCTTCTGCATTGGACGTCAAATCATCAACTGCCCTTAATTCTTCTTGGATGGTCAGCATCCAAACCTCAAGAGGACTGCAGGATTTGAGAGGATGTCTCTTTTAAACACAGAGGTTTGCAGACAGAGCTTGTTACAACTTCAAAGCTGCCTATACCCCAAAGGCAACCTTTAGTCTGATCTCAACAAACCACTGAACTTGTCATCTTCCCAAAGGGAATTCGGTTCCTCCAAACCGAATAACTAGTATTTTTTGTCTGACTCTGGTGACTACAGGAGCCTGCAGTGGCAGAGGGGTTTTCTCCCTGTTGCTAATGAGTGTTAGGAGGGCTGGCTTCCTGATGAGCCAGAAGTGTTGGCAGCAAACACACAGCATAAAAATTATTGAGAAGCAGCCTGATACCCTAATTTTATGACAAAAACAAAGCAACAGGACACATAATCAGCCGTCACAGGGAAATTATTAGCTGGGGAGAGCACTGTTTGTTTGCTGTAGAAGCAGCAGCAGACTTGGATCCTTCCCTCCTGGAAGCAGGTGCAGGTCAAGCAAACAGATATGCCAGGGCGTTGCACCTCTCGGGCATCTCCCCACTGGGCAGAAGGCAGACAGACATCAAAGGATTGCATGTCACCTGTTAAACTGCAGATTTCTTTTTCCCCTCTGCTGCAAGGAGCCATCTGATGAGCTGACTCAGTCCACAGTTGCCCGTGTCACCTTGGTAATCTACTGCTTGGAGTGGTTTCTCCCTTCAGCAGCTCTCAGAATTGGCACTGGAAGGCTGATAGGTTTTTAAAACACCTGGGAAGCATTTCTGGACCTCTCATGTGTCTGAGGAATGGCATATCTCCATGAGCACACACCATTGCTCCCACAATCCGTCAGCTGAATTTCCCTCTTAGCACAGATCAGGTAAAGAGACACAGTGGCTCTGTATGAAAAACAGGTTGTGAATGATTTTTAAAGCAGTGATATTAAGACAAGCCTTACTCTTGTATCCAGAGAGGGGACAGAGGGCATTCCCTCCTTTCCTGGGATCTCTTCTGGGATCCTCTATAACTGTAGGATACTCTGCAGTTTGGATGGGCCAGGTTGTAGCCCCTGGATGCCTGTGAAGTTCAAGCAGCAATAGTGCAGCTCTGTGTCCTTCAGCGAGACTCTCATCTCAAGGCAGGAAAGCTCACATCCCAAAACTCACCACAGCAAATTCTCAAGCTCACTAAAATGTTTCAAGCCTCTTCATTTCCCTCCTGTAAAGGAATAATATGACCTTGGAGTGCTGCTTTGTAGTGTGGTTTTCTTTTTTTGTTGAACAACAAAGGAACAGCTGTTCAGATTTTTTTTTTTTTTGCTGTTGCCTTTCATGGCAGGAATGTGTGTACTGAATATTTAGGACACATTATCTGAAAATAAAAGTACTGTCACTAAAGCAGCTCATGAGCAAACACATGATGCCGTGCACAGCGAGTTCCCAATTCCCGTGATGGTGTGGCCAGGAAAGTGGGATGGTGCTGTCTGAGTGGCATCAGGGAGGCAGGTGCTTGTTGCAGGAAGGTGCTGCAGTGGCCAGCTGGATGGAAACACCTTGCTCAGGAGCACAGAAGTGACTCGATTCCCTTAAGTCGGGCGTTGTGGGGCAGCACAAGCAATACTTCCCTTCAGTGCTTCACCAGCTCAGAGTAGTTTTCCTGAATATTTCATTTTTTTCATCATTAAACTCCCAGACAGGAAGGCATTAGCAGCAAAATGGACTTGCACCTGATGCCCCTGATCCTGACTCAGTCTCATCCTGGGCTTTGCTCTGTCCTTCAGCCCAAGCCACCCTCTCTGAGGTGACTCACTGAAGGTCATGTTCCTGTACCAGCACAGAGGAGGATCCTGAAGGCAGGGAAAGCCTCGCACTACAGTCCTTCAGCTGACACAACGCCAAGCTCTTCTCCGAGTCTGGGAGGATGCAGAGCTGATGTTTCAGTGCCGTGTGGTTTATTGCTACCTAGGAGGAGGCAGGTGCCCACAAAGCAGCTCCTGGAAACCTGCTGGTTTAAAAAGCAGACGGGGCATTTCCTAGTAATTACAATTAATTAGCAGAAGACACTTTTCTAAGAGTGTTAACAGATCTCCCAAGGGACAAACCACCAACCTCAGCCTAACCTTTGCTACCTAAACAGGAGGTCCCTGGCCCCACCTCTATGTCCCAGACCTCTTCAGCTGCCCACACAACTCACCCTCCGGAGATGGACAGGAAGCTTGGCCTGGAAAGCTTTCCATATGGGAACATTGCTGTTTGCTCGTGTTCCTGCTGTTCTCCATGTCCCCAACCAAAAGCAACCACCATGTGACAGGCTGAAGCTGCAGCTACAAAATGTGTGAGCTCTGTGGTGGGAAAACAGCCGGGCAGAACTTGCACAGAAAGGACATCTGTACACCGAGTTCTTACACAGCTTATGAATCAGGACTCCAGAAAAATGTGGTCAAAAGACAATGATTCAGGATTTTAAAATCTAACTTTTTACTTATAAAAGAAAAATTTCACATACTGACAGCACCAAAAATGCACTTTGGACAACCACAACTCTCAAGGTTCTTATCTGGAGTTGTACAAAGCAAAGAGAAGCTCAGAATGACTGGAAAATAGAAACAAATTCCATGGAGTCCAGGCTCCCAGTGGTTTTACTGCATTGAGCAGCTGCTTATCAAGAACTGGAAGAAATTAATTTTGAAACTTAGATTTCAAGGTATTAATGACAAATTGCTTTTAATTTTTAAACTCAAAAGTTTTCATGGCTGTTTAAATAAAAATATTAAAGCTGATCCTGATTCGAGTGACAGCTTAAGTCACTTGGGGGAATTAATTTAAACAAAATCCACTTCCATTTTGCTTATCTCAAAAATATCTGTAGCAGTCGGAGAGGATTTACACTGCAGTCAATAAAGGCTTGAATAAAACCTCCTGCTATTCAAAACATGCCAGACTAGGCCATAATGGAGCATAAGCCAAGATGGGGCCCCAGTGAGGGCTACAAAAGGAAAGTCCTGTACTTTCGCTGTCTTTTCCCATTTTGCTGCATTCCCATGGTTACCTCCATCAGCTGTGCTGCGTGTAAGCAGAGCTTATCCATGTGGGCCTTAGGGAAGATGAAACAAAAAAAGCAATTTTCAAGAGGTGACGTGGCTGGCGCTGTCCCTGAGGCAGCTCTGAGGAGTGCTGCTCCCCCTCCACGGGGATGCTGACCACTGCTTTAGCACTGCAATATCACAGGGCACAACCAAACCCCAAAGTACCTCCCCTGCAGTTAAAAAAATGAGTGAGAACCCTGACAGCTGATCTGGGCGTGCTGTCCTTGTTCCCAGCACAACTACAGGCTGGGCAGAGAACGGACTGAGAGCAGCCCTGAGGAGAAGGACTCGGGGGTGGTGGTTGGTGAGAAGCCCAGCTCGACCTGGAAATGGCAGCCCAGAGCCCCCTGTGTCCTGGGCTGCACCCTGAGGGCAGCAGGGGAGGGAGGGGATTCTGCCCCTCTGCCCCACTCAGGTGAGATCCCACCTGCAGTGCTGCATCCAGATCTGGGGTCACAGCACAGGAAGGACATGGATCTGTTGGAGCGAGTCCAGAGGAGGCAACAAAGATGATTAAAGGGATGGAGCAGCTCTCCTTGAGAAAAGGCTGAGAGAACTGGGATTGTTCAGCCTGGAGAAGAGAAGGCTCAGGGGTGACCTCATTGTGGCCTCCCAGTACCTGAAGGTGGCTACAAGAGGGACTTTTGACAAGGGCCTGGAGTGACAGCACAAGGGGGAATGGCTTTAAACTGACAGAGGGTCAGATTAGACACTAGGAAGAAAGTGTTCCCTGTGAGGGTGCCGAGGCTCTGGCACAGGTTGCTCAGAGAAGCTGTGGATTCCTCGTCCCTGGAAGTGTCCAAGGCCAGGTTGCATGGCACTCTGAGCAGCCTGGGACAGTGGAAGGTGTCCCTGGCCATGGCAGGGGGTTGGAACTGGGTGATCTTTAAGGTCACTTCCAACCCAAACCATTCTATGCTATTCTCAATTTCTGTTTTATATGCACAGCCAATAACCAGGGAACGGCAGTCTGGAACTTTGAGGCAGCAGATGAAGTTGACCCAGACTGATGCATGCAGGGCTTTGCTTTTTGCTTGCACAGTCCAGATTTTAGCAAGGTGATGGCTCCTCTCCCAGCCTATATTTTTCCTGACTATAATGCACAGCACAACATTATAGCAGAACATTTTTGTCTTTTTTTTCAGTCAGGGTGGAAACCTGAGGGTGTTTTGCGAGGTGAGGGAAGGAGTGTTTCACTGCTGGTTTGAGAAGCCCACAAGCCTTACATGACCTTTGCCTCCTGGGAGCTGCCATGAGTTATCCAACCTGTCACCAGAGCTGGAGGCTGCAGCACAGCCCTGCCTGAGCCCCTGAGGAAAGGGGGCCTCACGTCTGAGAATGTGGCACAGAAAAGCTCCAAAATCCTTTGGGGAGGGAAAAGAAAAAAAAAAAAAAGAAAAAAGGAAGAGGGAGAAATGTGCACAACAGACACTACCTGTGAAGCAGGCTCAGAGCTCCCACTCCTTCTCCTTTGCAAGTGCTCTCCTCAAAAGGTGAAAAACATCTTTCTATATTTATCTCACTTGCTGAGCAGGAAAATATGCCCCTGACCCAGCCTTATTTACCCAGGGATTGCTGTTGAGGGAGGTTTTAATCCAACAGTGTTGAAAATAGGATGGATGATTAAAATGCTGACATAGCACCCCATTTGTGTGTCTAAAGGTTGAGCGTAATTTTCTGCCTTTCATAATTGCTCTGTCTACCCCTTTCTGCCTTTTGCAGAGCATTTGCTCTTCCTACTCTGGCTTCAGGTTTCTAAATAAAGCTTTATATTGATTCTAGGCTTTCTGTTCACTCCAGATGAGCATCACTGAGGCTGAGAAATTGGTCAATAGTGCTTTGTCCCTACTATATATATATATATTTTCTTTTTAAATTTTTTTTCAGTTTCAACACATATACTATAAGCACAGGATGGAAACCTAATCCCTGCTGGCTTGCACGCAATTCTGGCACCTCTGGTCTGACCCAAACAAACACAGACAACAAGAAATGGGTCCTGACAGCCTCCTGCTATGTGCCCAGGTACACATCCTTTAGAATAAAAACCAAGCCACACTCTAAGGGTTCTTGTGTCTACACTGGAAGCTCAGCTCCCCTGAACAGCAGGTATCAGTGAGACACTGCTGCAGAGGTAATGTTTAAGATCCTTGCAGATCCAATGATGCAAGATATGATTGTCCACATCCGTATTCCAGACTGTCCTTCCTTGGACCAACTCTCCTGCACTTTGTGGCAGCTCTGATCCAAGTCCTTATGGATACTGTAAATCACCATATGTAGTGATTTCATAGAAAGAGGACCTTTTGCTCTTTGCAGCCAGGGTGCACCCGTACCTCCAGGTCAAAGGAATCATGGAATGGTTTGGGTGGGAAGGGACTTTAGAGATACATCTTTGCTTTATCCAGCTCTTCGACAGGCGAGAGGGGAGCTTCAGAGCTACTTGCTTTTCTCATGCCCTTCACAACCAAAGCCTGAAGGACAGGACCTCAGTAAGGAGCTGTTTACAGAGGGATTTGGGAATTTATGCAGAGTTGTTTCATCACTAGTGAACAAACAAGGCACTAGGTCTGTCCGTGATCAGTGGGGTTTAGTCTAAGGGGCTGCTCTGGAAGGATGGAGTGCTCATAGCTGGAGCTCTGCCGAAAGAGCTCTGTGGATCCTCACCAAAACCGGGTCCTTTCCAAAGGCTTTAAGAGCTGAAGCTGCTTGAGCATTCATGTAGCCCTAATACCAATGTCTATTAAAGCCAAAAGCCAATCCCTCATGGAAAACAATAAGACTAGAGCAAACATAGCCATGCTGCTTCCAAACACTCCTACAGCCACCAACTGTTGTTGTTTGTGGAGAGCACAAAAGGACATTTCTGCACCTTGTGCTGGAAAAAGCCAGGAGTGCAACCTCTTACCACCCTCAGAAGATTTTCAAACAGACAAAGGTAGGCTTTGTGTCTCCCTAGAGAGCTTGGGGAGGGACAAGCAAGACCTAGCCAGAGTGGTGGAAGCAGAGAACAGCTGTATATCCATCAGGAATTGCAGACTCTAGGCGTGCTGGCCTGGACTGATGTTTTAATGGAAATAGTGCTTATAACATCCCCCCCAAAAATGCATAAATGAGTGGCAGAAGCCAGCTTTAGTACAGCTTTCCATCAGACTGACGCCCTGGAAACACAACTGCCTGAATAAGCCTCATTTCTGTACTTGATGAGCGTTTTGTGCTTCAGCCAGGGTGCTCCTTGTGGTTCAAAGCATTCAAAACATATGGGTTTTACATCTTCATTCATTCATCATCATCATCATCATCCATTCCCTTCCTTGGTAGTCTGGGGGTTTGCAGATGAAGCCAGCAGATTCCCTGTCTTTTGGCATCCATGAAAGAGCACCTTCATCCAAGAAGGACTCTGAGCCTTTTTCCTCCCTTTCCTTTAAATGCCCCAGGGAAGGACAAGGTCTCTGTGCCAGTAGGACCAGCAACAAAAAATCCCCTCACAGGACACTGACACAAGCCCCAGGATGGACCTCAGCAACTGGGCTGGCAAATTGCTGCTACCTCTTCATTAAATGAGTGATTTCAGCTTTCACAGTGGAACATCATGAAAGATTTACTTTATCGTCTGAGTAATTAAAATACATGAAGCACAGAAATTAACTGACAAACATCCAAATAAAACCTCTCAGCCAGTAACGAGACTCAGGAGTAAGCGGTTTCTTATGCAAACTTTCAGAGTCCAGTGCTCAGGAGCACCCACCTGGCGCTGCTGTCAGGGGAGGTCACCTTCACAGCCCTAATATCACACATCAGCAAAAGCTGGACTTGTTGAAAGGTGAAAAGCAGTGTCACACCTTGGTGCAACAAGGGGATAAAGTTCTCCTCTTCTTTCATTGGGGAGGGCCCCACAATTGTTGCTGTATGGCAAAGGACACCCTCAAGATGTGCTGACACTTTTGACCCTCTGCGTGAAACCCTTCCAAGTATCAAATGAAGAGGGCTTGGGTTTTGTTTTTCTTTAATTGCAAGTTTAAGTGAATATAATTTATCAGCTTTCTTCCAGTGTTGCACTGCTTACAGTCATGGCACTACCCAAGGAATTACAGCATTGTAAATATTTGCTGGGTTTAATTTGATTTTACATAATTATTTAATCCGTCCAAAAAAAAAAACAAACAACCAAAACCCTTACTCTGGGTGCTGATCGTGTCTAAAATTAAGTCGTTATAGGAGCAGTTCAATGTATTTCCAAAAATCAAGGTCTTCTAGACTTAGCTTTGTGTCAATAATGGAGATATTTCTGTCTTTCAGCAATGTGCATTCCTCTTCCTTTCTGGTTAAATCCTGTAAAACATTTTTCCCCTTCTCCCAGCAGCAAGATTATCTTCAAGTGGGGTAAATAAGCATCCCTGAGCAATGGCCACAGGGATTCATTGCCCCCACTGGCCTCTCATTGTGCATTTTAGCCCATCATCACTTTCCCTGGGCAGTCCTAACTGGAAAATAGTTGTGTTCTGGAAGAAGCACTGGGAGACCTTGAATTAGCACACTGTGAAAGTCAGGATTAGGAGGCGCTCATTAGCAAGAGCTGCATGCCCTGAAAGCCTCTCATTTAATGGCGTGGCGAGAGATTATTTACACTGTGACATTAAACATCCTGATAACCAAATGTCTCATCAGCTCAAGATGTGCCCTTTAATTCCTGTTGCCTTGCTGAAACCTCATGCCAAACCTGCACGGACTCTGCTCACACCAAAAATGAATCACTTCCCACTGTGGAAGGTGATTTTTCCTGACCAGATTTATGGATCTGGGTAATGGAGTGTAATAGAAAGGTGTTCAGGATCCTCACGTCATCTTAGATGAAAGGATTAGCACTTAAAGAGAACAGATTAATCTTTGCAAGACCCAAGACCATCCCCTGGCTCCTGCCACAGAGACCTGCTGCACCTAAATTACTTCCTCTTAACACATATAAAACTAAAGTGACTTAATTTATGGAACTACAAAAGAAATGCACACTCGGTACAGCTCAGGCACAGACCTGTAGATCATCTCCACACAACCTTGGACCCTGTGCTTAATTAGGCATTGAGAACATGAGCTGTGTACAGGACACACTTGGGTGCCTTTCAGAAATACTGGAGCGATATTTGTGGGCAGGTATTGCCTGGACAGGAGTGTCAGAGCCTCCCTCCCTCCCTCCCCATCCACCAGGATGTGCCACACTGTCTCACTTGACCCTATGTCAAGCAATTTTATTTCTTAAATACATTATTAATTTCATTAACTTTGATGTTTGGGAGATTTATTTTTTATAAACCCAGCCTAAGCCAAGAAAGTCTTACAGAGAAGATAATCACTGCTTGTACAGAAAGACAAATAGGCCAAGGAAGGCCATTCTGATCCCTTTCTCTGATCTCTTGCCATCTCCCAGCAAGGTCTGAAGAGTCTGCAGTCAATAAAGGCTAATCTTAAACTCCTAAGAACATCTGACTCTAAAAAGACAGGTCCTTGCCAAGGGGTTACCACCTTTCTGGTATGGATGTCCCAGGAATAGAAGTCAATGCCAGACAAATAAGCTCTATATATTAATATTAAAAAAAAGTTAGCAGGCTTGAAAGGTCAATATTCAATATACATCAAGTTAATAGATTCAATTCTTTAAATTATTTTAAGAAGTTAATCCTAGCTACCACTGAACAGCCGAAGAAGGCAAGAACAACAGGGACCAAGGTCAGACTTCTCTGGGCAACCTGTTCCAGAGCCTTACCACCCTTACAGTGAAGGATTTCTTCCCAATATCTAATCTAAACCTCTGTCAGTTTAAAGTCATTCCTCCTTGTCCTATTGCTGCATATCCCTGTAAAATGTCCCTCTCCAGCTGTCCTGTAGTCCCTTTAGGTACTGGAAGGTGCTCTGAGTTCTCCCTGGCTCCTTCTCTTCTCCAGACTGAGCAGCTCCAGGTTTCTCACCCTGCCTTCACAGTAGATGTGCTCCATCCCTCTGATCACCTTCACGACCCTGCTCTGGACTCATTCCAAAGTGTCCACATCCTTCCCGTGCTGAGCTGGACACAGCCCTGCAGATGGGGTCTCAGCAGAGCGGAGCAGAATCCCTTCCTCGACCTGCTGCCCACACTGCTTTGGATGCAGCCAGGATAATTTATGCAGAGTGCTTTTCACTTCAAACCAAACTAAATACAGAAACCCCACACTCCTCTTCAATAACTCATTGGCTAAATCATATCGGGTGGCCAACCCCACACTCAGATAGATTGCTCCAGCCCTGACCCCAGAGCGTGCTTGTGGTAGAAATTGCACATAATTCAATGATTTTTTTGTGCTGGCTCAGCTCAAGGCTTCTCTTGAGCCCAGGGTTCAGTGCTATGAAATTCGCATCCCAATAAAGCAGCCCTGTGATAGAACTAATGCCCATTGGCTTTGGGCTGGGACCAACGTGTTCATTAATCCCAGTGCCTCACCATGGACTGGGGCTGGCTCACCTCAGAGGAGAGGGCACTGCTTTGTCAGCTTTGCTCCTCACATCCTCATTAAATTTCCATCTAGGTGCCACATCGTTGGCTTGTTAAGAAGCAAGGTTTTTTTGGCTCTTTTTTTATTAGCTTAATGTTTGCCAGAGCAAACAGCCGGACTGAGAGGCACAGAGCTGCATCCCCAGAGCATGGTGCTGCCAAACAGTTGAATTCAGCGCCTGGGAGCTGACACAAGAGGATCTTTTTCTAGGTCTGATGAGTCCTGACTGTTATTTTAGGGCTGGGTGGAGGAAGGAAGATGTGGTACTTGGATGTTTGAGCAGATTAAAGCAAACCTGCTGCGTTAGGTACCAAATCTGCTTCCCCATGAGCCCTGAGCTAGAAATTCAGGTACAAACACCGAGGTGGATGAAGGAAAAGTCTGACAAGACAGCACAAAGAAACATTGGGAAAGACACACTCTTGTTACAAGCTAAAGTACATAAATGAGATATCCCAGCAACAGATTTCTGGAAAGGAGAGGGCCAAGGAGGGATATCAGCAGGCTGGAAACCTTCTTTTTCTGGATCTTTCCCTGTGTTTCAAGTAGGTGCTAGCTCATCTCCCTGACCCATCAAAGAAAGGTCATTTATAGGCTCTGCACATTTCTGAGAGCTGGAGATGGCACTGCCAGCTTTGTGCTGTGCCAAGGCTGCCCAAAAATGCCATTTTGGGAAGCACTAGGTTTTGTAATTAGTTAAGCACTGCAAAGCCCACTGGGGATCCCCAGGCAACGAAGATGTGCCAGTGATACTTTTAGTTTTCTGCCCCATGAGAACATGCTCCAGAAACTGTTTCAAGCCTAAATAAAACCCATACTCTCCCTAATAAAACATTAGATACATTTCCCATCCTCCTGAGAGGAAAAGCATGGGAGAAGGTGTCACACGGGAGAAGCACGAGGCCCGTTGCCAGCAGCAGAGGGGGATGGTTGATACCTCAGATCATTACTTTTCTCTCATCAGCAGCTATGTTCAGCAGAGATGAAAAACTCATTTTGTGATGGCAATCCTTTGTCAAGCTCTCCCATGAAGGGAGAGTGCCATAAGCAGCCTGCTTGGCATGGTGCCTGCTGCAGAGCGACCCCAGGAGACAGCCCTGGGTGGGAGCTCCAGTCTGCAAGCAGAGTAGCACACAAACCACATTCTTCCTATTAACATTTCCTTGCCCCTGGTTAAGACTCACTTCTTATTTTTTATCAGCTGGATGAAACTGAGAATTCAGAAGTGCAGCCTTCCCGCCACATACATCCCATCACACTGTTGTCAGAGGCAATCCCAGGAAAGCCACAATCTAAGGGACAAACTGGAGAACAACTCAGACTGGCTCCAAAAGTTATTCCTGTTTTTTTTTCACCCTGAAGCTTTGTGGTATTTTCTTTCTGTTCTGCACTGTTCTATATGTGCTGCAGACTGTCCCAGCTTGGGGCAATTTGG
This sequence comes from Pardalotus punctatus, assembly GCA_013400915.1. Taxonomy (NCBI): domain Eukaryota; kingdom Metazoa; phylum Chordata; class Aves; order Passeriformes; family Pardalotidae; genus Pardalotus; species Pardalotus punctatus. Next base: position 231,285 of record VZTX01030701.1, on the reverse strand, counting down.
CGTCCATAAAACATCAACTTCACAACTTTGCTGCTGTGGCTGGCAGGTAAAAACATGCTTTGCTTTGCAGCTGTTCGCTGTACATCTACTAAAGCATTCCAAAGCCACGGGGTAGGAAAAGCAGGAAAAAGTGCATCTCATCCTTCTCCTCATTACTGCAGTGGGTGAAATGCACAGCAGGTGCAGATAAGCCTGAGATCCTCCACCTTGTAACACCACCTGCTTTGCACTTCAGTCACTCAATTCAGCCAAAACCACAACAAACGCTATTTTAGGATGCCCAGCAAATTCTCTACATTTAAACAACCAAATTGAGGGTTTTGGGGTATTTTTAACCCTAATGATCACTCAAGAAGTCTCCCAGCTATCCCATTGTTCTGCACTCAGCCTGAACTAGATTTCACCACCACTCAGGGCAGCTCATCTGTATGAGCCCCTCCCATATTTTCAGGTAAATTAGCGCAGACACCAGAATATTTGGGTCCCCATCCACACCCTTTCCCTGCTCCCCACAAGCACCCTCCTGGCAGGTTTTTACTGCCGGCCCAACGAGGTCACAGAGCTGATTTATCAATGCTGCTGTTACACAGGAGAAGGTGCTCCGGGATAGAGCTGGCACTGCACATTTATTTCATTGAACCCCTCCCCACATCACCTGGGCAAAACAAATCCCCCACCTGGAGGTGCAAACCCAGCTGATGCCATTTACAAACAAAATGTGCCCAGATCTTTGCAGAGAAAGGAGTTTAACAGCAGGAAAAACAACTGCAAAATATTTTATAGTTGAAACTAAGGCTGATGGTGCCAGGAGGAAGGTGACTCAGATGCATCTACACTTTCCTCCTCAGAGCTCAGTGCTCACGTCATCCTGCGTCAGCCATCAAACCAGCTCTGCTTTACTACTGCAGAAACCTGTTTTTCATGTCCTTATTTCCTAACCCGACGGTTTCTTGTGTGGGAGGCAGCAGAAAGTCTGTGGCAAAACATTTGTAGGACCTGTCTGATGAGAGATGATTTCATCTCTATTTGAACTGGTATTTATTACACTGGGGAAATAGGGAGTTTATCCCTCTGGTTCAGCCTGGATGGCTTTGTTTCAGCTCACATTCTGAAGTGATTGAAGAAAACAGCTCTAAGGCATTTCTAAAATAAAAAGATGTCAGCAAATTAGCAGCAGCTTTAAGGCCCTTTTATTTCTGGGAGGGTGAAACGATGTGTCAAACCCTCTGGCTACCTTGGGCTCATCACTTGGGCTTCCTGCAATTCTCATATCCTCAAAATATAATCGACCCACCAAACTCACATTTGTCTCAGTCCTAATCCCTGCATCATCCTTGAGATGTATTTTCTCACAATGAAATAAGTGCTTTGGGAAATGCTCTGCAGCCCCTCCTTCCCCAAAAGCCCAATCTGCTTTAACAGGAGCGTTCTCCAAGCACAAGGTTTGGATGCAGCCGGTGAGACTCACATTTCAGAAGGGACATAAATGGTCTGATAAAGACATAGCACTTTCAGGGAGGCTGCTGGGGACTTGGAAAGATATTTGAAATCTGTCCACACGCAGGTCTAGTAGTGGAAAATGAAACGCTCTTAGACATGTCTGCTCTCCGAATCAGCTTTGCTGGGATCCACCTGCCCTGCAATGCAGACTTTTCCCTTTCTCTTCACTGCCCTCTGCTCAGGACCTGTGATTCTGTGATGGAATACTCCGCACACAGCAAGATGTTTTAGCTAAATGCCAGCTCTAACAAGGCCTGGGGGGACAGGTTTCTGCTGACAGACACCCAGGCTAAACCTCACTCTCTAACAGGATTAGAACACAGGCATTTTTTTCCCTGTCCCTGTTGGAAAAATGTACCAGTTTAAAAATTTTGGTCAAAGGTTTTGTTTGTCCTTGCCTCAGGGAGGGGGATTTCAGAACATTGTTCTACCAGGTGGAGTCTGATGAACTCAGCATGGGAGTCGCCCAAAGATAAGGGGCCATCAGCAAAACATCAGTGGCCATCAACAGAACATCAGTGACCATCAGTAAAACATCAGTGGCCATCAACAGAACATCCACGAGACATCAGTGGCTATTGACAAACATCTACTCCAGAGCCACCTCCAGCAGGGATGAAGACATCTGGTCTGAAAAAGAATGATAAGAACAATTGAAGAATGAAAAATCTAATTAGCATCATCAGGCGAGGAAATTCGGGTCCAATGAGAGACTGAATATGGGGGTTACTCAGCTCCGGTCCAATGAACTTTAAAACGATGTATGTCTGTGGGTTTTGACTGTATAAAGTTTGGGGGAAAATCCTGTGAAATCCATGTGTCATGGAATGATTCTCTCTGCACTCCCGGGCTATGTGTGGATGAGATGATTTCTGTGGTACATCCTGGCCAGAACAACATCCTGACCAGAAAATAAAGTAATGCCTTGACTCTCTAACATTAAAATGTTGTTGGAGGGTTTTTGTTTTTCCCGCGGTTTCGGTGACATCCCCATTGAAAACCCCAGTGATGAGGGGTTTAGCAGCTGACAGAGAGCTTCAATCAGGTCTCACTTTGTGCCACTTCACACGTGGTTAAATGCAAAACATCCCAAATAAAAACTGCTCCTTGCCTCTCTCCAGTCAGTTGTCCTGCAGGAGACAGAGAGGAGGAACGCTCTGACCTCAGATGTTTTGCAGATTTGTACACCTACAAAACCCCTCCCTTTCTAACCCTGAAACTAGAGCTATCATAATCGCACAAAAAGGTGATTTTTGTTTGTCTTTTCCTCAGTTTGAATAATTCCTAACATTAATGGGTTCTTAAAATTAGTATGGTTGGCCAAGCAGATGGATGTGTCCCAGCAGTAGACCATTCCCAGGAATTGCTGGTGAGCCTTTCTCAGCCAGCTGTGAGGGTACCAACCACCCATGGACACTATGCTGGGATCTTCTGGTTTCAGGGCTTGGGTTTTTGGGTTTTTTTGTACCCAGACCCTCCCAGCTTTTCCACATTTCCAAAGGCTTTTTCCCAAGGCTTGCTCCTTCCAGCAGGCACTCTCTCCTGCCTTTCCTATTTATAACTAAATGACACAAAACTCATGGGTGTAATTACTGCTGAGAGCTCAGTGTTTCCAGCAAGTGTGGTAAACACTGGGCAAAGGATGCAGGAGTTTTTAAGGAGAATCTGACAAAAAGAGAGGCAGAACAACCTTATATAAAAAGCCAATTGTTCACTTTCATGGAATGAGACCAAAAATGTATTTTTTTTTGCTGTGCTAGTGATAATGAAGTTCATCCTTCACTGCCCTGAATGCTGGGGCTTAGGGTAAGAGTCAGTGAAGTTGCTGGGTATTTTTTGTTTTTTTTTATTTAAAGGACATGGGTAGACAAAAAGCGTTTTCTAAACTTGACTCCTGCTGTAGGTACACAGATGTATAGCAAACTAAGTGACAGATTTGCCCAGCACATTTCAAGCAGCAATATGGATATTTTCCTTGCTAATTGCATCATTAGCTAGTCCGCCCTCAAAGTTACAGGACTTGTGATCAAATTACTACAGTGATAATCAGCGATGTGATCTTTTTCCAGCTCTGCAGAACAGTTCTCTTGCCCTCTTCCTGCCTCTGCTTTCCCATCTACAGAGGTGATAATTTGCTTTTTCTTTTTTCTTTTTCTCTGAAAACAGGAGGCTAACTTCAGGAAAATTACACTTTTTTTTGATGGAAGGTAGTGCATCAGACAAACTATTCATGGGTATTAAATAAGGGAAAACTCAAGACATATGTGCTGTTTTTCTTCTTTTTCATCCAAAGGGTAATGAATCCTCAGATCCCTTTTTTAAAGTTTATAAATAAAGTTTGGAAGTGCATTGAGCATGAGGGGACTCATCATTCTAATATTGTGCTGCAGTGCCAAGACCACGCTGGTAAATTAAACCCCCTTTTATCAGTCCAGGAGAGACATCTGCCACTGAGTTATCTCCCATCCTCGTTGTAGGAGAGATTACAGGGAGAAAAGGGCAGCCTGCCAGGGAGGAATGGCTCTTGCTCTTTAAAATTGTGAGCGACCTGTCACCAACGTTTCTTTTTTCCCATTTGCTCTGAATTTCGCAGTAGCTTCTTGACCTCATTAGAAGACTCCAAGGCCCGGCTTGGGACTGATGTTGGTAGAAAATTGAACCAGACCCAAGGAATATTCAATTAAAACAAATGAATCACAGGAAAGCCCACAATACAATTAAACCTGAAGAAAACTCGGTGGCTGTGAGGAAGCCAGCGGTGTTGCAGCGATGCAGCCATTGCTGCAGGGTGGATTTGGGAGCACTGAGAGAGCAGGGATTCATTTTTCTCCTTTTTATCAGCATGACTTCTCCTTTGGGGCTCGTGCCATCATAGCAGCTTTCTGCGTTGCCCCAGGGGGAGCTCCCAAGCCAAACCTTCCTCCTGCAGGCAGGGGTAAGGGTTTTTCCTTCCTGAAAGTTCAGAAAGCCAACAAGGCAGTTGTAGTTGCAGTGTTTTAGGATTTTCCTTTCTCTCTCATGGAGAATATAGATAAACTGTGCTTTCTTAATCTCTGTGTTTAGTGTTAGAGGTGTACGAGCCATAACCAATAGGTCTTTGGGGGTGGATTGTCTTTGGCCAATAGACAATTGTTTATCACTGTGTATAAAAAGAACTTCTTGTTAATAAAACCTTCTTCTTCACCATCTTGGAGCCTGTTTGCCTGACCTCTCTACCTGCTTCCACAAATCCCACCAACAACAGAAAAGCAAACCATAGGCAGTGAGATTCTTCCCGTGGTTTGTCATTGAAACTTGGCCACGATCTTGTCGTGGTGCACACGGATAGAGGGGTTTGCAGCACACAGCTTCCCACAGCCCATCCCGATCTTCAAGAGCACTGTGCTGAACGTGCCCAGGGGCTGAGCCCTGCCTGGGGGTCACCCAATGCTGGAGCTGTTCCACGTGCACTCCCTGGCCTGGGTTAGGCTTGTGCCAGCTCAGACTGTGGCCAGACATGGATGAGAGCTCCCTGGTGGAGAGGTGAGCAGTTCTCAGCTGCAGGGCACAGGCTGGGTCACGCTGCTTTCCCTCCGCGCTGGCCTGCTGTAATTACTGTAGTTGTGCTCTCAGATGAAAGCAAAGGTTGTTTAAAATGTCAAGCGGGCTAATTAATGCAGGTTTTCAGAAGTACTGAGTGCTCATTAATGCAGAGTATAACAGAATCACAGAACAGGAAAGGTTGGAAAAGACCAGGGTGGGTCATCTCCCAAGTGCACTTCGGAGTCACAGAGCTGGCTAAAGGTCTGCTTTCACCTGCTGTGATCCCTCTCTGTGATGAAGCAGTGGCAGGGAACGGAATGGGCTCACATGGATGGGTGCTTGGCAACATTAGGAACCAGCTCTGTCAGAGGTGACCATTTCCTCAGAGCACAACACATCCACAAAAAAACCCACAACAATGCAAGGATCAGCTGGGAAAGCAGGGACAGTTTGCTGTGAAAAGCCTTTCTTGCTGTGTTTAGGTGTGCCTAAATGGGCAGAGAGCAGTGAGGGGGTAAACACAAAGCGAGTCACTGAGACTGAAATCTCAGCAGCTCTTGCCAGCTGAGCCCTCTGAAGTACAGACTCATCTCTGGGAATTCTTCCAGAATTATGTTTCATTTCCCCTCCACCACCAGTAGCAATAGGCACAGATAAACCAGCAGAGACCGTGCTGTCCCCTGCTCTCCAACTGGTCCCAATGGGAAGTTTCCAGCTCCAGCATCCTCTGTCTGGGTTCTTAGACAGACTTGGTTCTGCAAACCTATAAACACCTATTTCTTGGAAAATACCCCCCAGCTTCCCTTCTTAGCACCCAATCTCTTACTCGTTGGGGGTCCGAATTCTTTTCCTTGGGTCTGCTTAGGCCACTTGAAGCGTGCTGGCCTGAGCTGGGCTGGGCGTGTGGCTTGGAGGGGCTGAGACCCCTGCAGCAGGAGCTGGACCTGGCAGCCTGTGCCGTGCTGCTCCCAAAGCGGTGACATGTTTCCGTGCACCGCCACTCCAACCTTAAAAGCTTGTCACAACGTGTCAGGTGGCAAGGCTGAAATGCCAGGCTGACGAGACAACTTTCAGTCCAGCGCAGACAGCCCGCTCCCGGTGCTGGAGAGAGGGAGAGTTGGCATCTGAGCTGCTGGGAAAAAGGCTGCGGCTGATTATAGCTAATTTCTCCCCTTCCTCTTGCTAGGGGAATGCACCAGAGCAAGGAACCGGTTGGGGATTTGGAGAAATGGTAGTTTAAAAAATTGTAACTATTCATTGTCTTGAAGCCATAAAATATTTCCATGAGCTTCAGAGTTGAGTGAATGGAGTGAACGGAGTTGAGGACACGATTTTCATCCATCTTCCTAAAAAAAAAAAAAAAAAGAAAAGAGAAGTGGAAAAAGAAAAGAACACCTGAACTCCTCAATACAGGGAAAAGAGTCATTTGCCAAGTGTTAGTGCTAGGCCAGAAGAGAGCAATTCGGGTGTTTCCCACACTGAAAATAATGTGGCCCAAACCCAGATCCCTTCGTATGGGAAAGGTGGAAGCAAATTATTCGTACACAGTGTTTACAAAAAACAACACTACAAGAGGTTGCCCTGAGAAGCTGTGGTTGGCCCACCCCTGGAGGTGTTCAAGGCCAGGCTGGATGGAAGGTTCCCTGCCCATGGCATGGGATTGGAATGAGATGGTCTCAAATGTCCCTTCCAACCTGAACCGTTCCATGACACAGTGAGTATTGGTTTTTAATATTTTGGGTCTCTTATGGGATGGCCAATCGCATGAAAGAGAGCAAGGCAGCTGGCTATGGACATTACAAAAAGTAAAGGCAAAAGGTAAATGAAGAAGAATCCAGGTTGATGCACCTTTGCTGACGCTTTCCCCTTTACAGCTTTCCCAGGGCAGTGCTCAAGTCCTGAGGGAGATGGGGAGGTGCTGGTGCACGTCAAGCCCGAGGCGGATGAGGACCAAGGCTGTCTTCTGTATGACACTTTACCAGAGATCTTGGGTGACATGGGACTTACAGTTTTTCTCTGAGGGGAAGAAAAAGGGTAAATACAGAAAATACTACAGTTTGAAATGCACTGCAAATCAAGAATTGCTTCAGCAGCACAACCCAAATATGTGCCCTGAATAGATTATTCCAGTTTCATACCCTTTAGGCAGCTTGTCTACATACTGGCACTACCAATGAAAAATCCTTCAAAAGCATTTTTTGCTATTTTTATCCTCTGAGTGTCCAACTCTTTTTGCTGAATCTCTGCAGTTTGGATCTCAAATTACCATTTCTGACCAGTGCAGAGACAAATGATTAAATATTCATGAGTTGTTCTTACTCTTCATCTTACAGAAGCACCAGCCAGCACTAAGTTTGCATGATCTAACCAAAGAAGACATTTCAAGAGAAAAACACTTTCTATAGCAATATTGAAAAGCTTCTATATATTGAGGTAAAACCATCAAGTTTCTGCCCTCCCTGGTGCAAAGTCACGTGTTGTTTGAAGAGCGTCCTACTAAATTTTCTAAAGATGTGTAAATGTGTCATCTGGACCACAGGAGATAAAGCAGGGTTAAAACACTGAGCAAAACTGAAGTTAACAAGCACAAGGTTCATAAACCTTGCAATAGAAGCTTGCAGAAACCTTTCAAGGCTCATCCAATAAAGCCCTATGGCACTTTGTTCTTCCCCCTCCTCTCAAATCTCCATCTGTCTGAGCCAGCATCAGCAGGAAATTTTGCATGGAAGCTTGCCAGATAAAATAACTACTTCATCTGGCTTTCAACTGCCATTAGTTTTAGAGAGTTCTTCAAAAATATGTTAAAAATCTCTATTATTTTTTAACTATGTCCTAAGTTAGAGATGGGCTGAGTCTTGTATCTCTCTCACAAAAAGGTGGCTCGTGTGTGCTTCAATATCCTATGGGCAGGTATTTCCAAGCTGCATTCTGCCCTCCTCACCTCGTCCTGTACTGAAAGCCAAAAATGCTCCTGCTTACTGGAAATGCCTGCAAGTTCTTTAATTTATTTAAATCCACTTCATCGCTGTCTGAATTGCCCCAAAACTTCCAGATACAGCTGTCTCACAAGGCTAAGTGGACTTGACCTTTAATTCTTGGCATGGGTTAGACTTCGATATCCCTGTTCGCTTGCTGACACACACAGGAGTTTGTCACCATGAGTTGCGGTGACAATTGACCTCAGCTCCTGGTATCTTATTTTACAAATAACCTCTTTGAAATCCCTTCCCACAGCGTGGCACAGGTCATGTAATGTGTCCTTAGATGCTTTAAAAAAAAAAAAAATCCCTTTAATTTGACACCTGGTAGATTTAGTTTCATGAGGATAGAGAAACCTGGTGACATTACAGGATTGTTTTGCAAACTGTTTTTCCTGAAATAACACAGAAACAATTACATACAGGGTCTCTATGAGCAGCAGGCTCAAAACACAGCATTTCTCTGCTTCTGCCACAGGCTCACCCATGGCTCTTCCACCTTGGCCTTCACCATCCATTGTTTACAACCTGTACCCCAACCAGTATCTCTCTTTTTTAGGCAAAGAAGTTCATAAATACCTTCTACTGGAATTATATCCCATTTACCAGGAATTCTTGTGATCAAACCCCATTTGGGATGTCACTAACAGCTTTCAGAATAACCAGACCTCCTCAAACAAGGGCTGGTTATATGGGTCAAGGTGTGGTTTTATTGTTGAGTTTTTTAGGAGATGTTGGCAGGTGTCTCTAGAGTGTCTTTGCTGTAGTTTTGATGAAATTACAAGGATTGTGCTCTGCTACTGGAGTAGATCCCACCCAGAAGACTTCCAAAGTGAAAGAAACTTAATGTTCCTGCAGCGAAATGTCCCGTGATATTATTTGTTACCATCTGCTCCTCTTGGAGATAGGCTACGTGGGATCTTCTCATAGAATCATGGAAAGGTTTGGGTTGGAAGGAACCTTAAAAATCATCCAGTTCCAACCCCCCTGCCATGGGCAGGGACACCTTCCACGGTCCCAGGTTGCTCAGAGCCCCATCCAGCCTGGCCTTGAACAATTCCAGGGATGGAACATCCGCAGCATCTCTAGGCAACCTGGGTCAGTGCTTTTTATCAAGTCAAGGACGCACAGAATTGCTGGAAATTTGCAGAGAAATGCAGGAAAATAAGAGTCATCACATTTGGGGTTTACCAAACCTGACAGCAACTCCCTAAAGTTGTAGAGCGAACATTTGCAGAACAATGAATTTTATTTGGTGTTCTTTATTAATACCGCAGTGACTTCTCTTTCTATATTTTTAATAGTCGGGAAATGTCATTTTTGATCTACACTTTAATAATAAGTAGAATATAATTTCCAATGAAAAGTGTCAAGGAGGGTATTTATGTGATGCTGTTCTGCCTCAGGCATTAATGAAGTATGAGATGGTGCAGCAGGCGCAGTTGTGTTATGTGTAATGATACAAATTGAATGTAAGTAATATAATTATTTGTGGTGTAACACAACTGCTGCACAAATAGTGTTCCTGGCAGTAAATGTCGCTGTTATGATAGGAAGGCACTGCTAATGCCACTAAGCATTACAATCAATTCTTGATAACGTCATGTGAACCAAGCTAATAAATTGGGAATTATATGCCTTCTGCACATTTCTGCCTATGTGAGCCAGGACTTGTTTGATAATAGAGTAACAAATATTCCTGCTGGAAAAACAGTCAAAAAGGCTGGAAGTTAACAAACCAAGAAAAATCCAAATGTAGCACTGAAATTATGGCTGTTCCATCCCTGGAATTGTTCAGGGCCAGGCTGGATGGGGCTCTGAGCAACCTGCTGTAGGGGAAGGTGTCCATGGGGGTTGAAACACGATGACTTTTGAGGTCCCTCCCAACCCACGCCATTCCCTGATTCTGAGATGCTGCTTGCCCAGCTTGCCAGCTGCACCTCTGCAAAACACAGGGCCCCTGTCTGCAAGAGCAAGGGGTGCCCAGGCTCCTCTGCTCAGGCCACAACCTCCCGAGGGAGCCAAGAGGAATGGCAGGCTGCTGCTGCTTTGGTGGAAAGCTTCCCTCCAACCGCCCCCAACACGACACGAGGCGGTTCAGCAGGTCTGGAAAAGGCTGTGAACCACAAGTCACTAAACTGGAAAAGCAGAAGAGGAATTATCCCAAGAAGTTGCACAAGCTCCCAGATAAACCACTCCCTGCACAGGGAGCTCTCGCAGCTCTCCTGGGATGGACTGAGAGGAGAGATGAGGGCTAAACCTCATCATTTGCTAAAGGAGAAATTGGAGAAACCACTCAAACGAGGCGGGGATTAAACTGGGACTGAGTTCTGGTGAGAGAGCTCAAGGAAATTTAGATTACAATGAAGGAGAGGAGGAGAAGATTAAAGCTCAGGGCTGAGTGAGTAATGCACAACAAATGTATTCAAATGAATCTCTTCCACTGAGACCCTTCCAGGACCCCCATCACCTCACAATTTTTAATGCACTTACTCTGCTGGAAGGAAGGCAGTGCTGCTATTTCTGTCTTTCACTTGGGGAATGGAAACATGGGGAGATTAAAAACCTTCCTCAAGGTGACCCAAAATATCTGTTCCAGAAGAGGAGAATTTCAGGTCTCAGCACAGCCAGAGGGGGATCACTCCCACCCGCCTGCCAACAGCAGGCGCCTCTGGGGGAGGCATTTTCTCCTCAGGTGTTTCCTTCAGCTGGGAGCTGTGGGCTGCAAATCCCAGGTGTGGGACTCCACAGCAAAGAGCCTGCCAGTCCCTTCCTCAGGCTCCTGTCCTCTGCTCATCCTTGGCATTCTGTTGAAGGCACCAGGAATCTTTTTTGAGGGCACCAAGAGGTGCAGAGTGAGGGTGTGACAGATTTGCGCTGGATGTTCGACACTCCTGTAATGACTCCAGCAGGAGGTGGGAAGGGCAGAGCCACCTGCAGTAATGACAGCGTGGAGACTGTGCTGTGGGAGGGAAGGAGATGCTGGGGGACCTGCCTGACAACTTGATTTGCTATGAAGCCAACTCCATTTGAATCCCACAGTGATGGGTGGATCTTGTAAATGCAGAGATGGATCCTCTCCTCTAGGGATCTGTGGTTGAAGGAAGCTTCTGGGGAGGGAGTCCCTTCCTTTTGTCTTCTGAGCTTCAGTAGGCAAAAATTTGTGAATGAGCTCCTGTGGTTGTTTAATTTTAATATAACTGAATTTGCCCAGAGCTACTGGAAATTGCTCTGCTAACAGAAGGTCTGTTAGTACCCAAGAGTTTGTCACAGGAAAATCCTTCATTGATGGCAGACAAGGGAGAAAAAACTCATTTTAGACTCATAGCTTTAGTGCAGCTTATCCCCAGTGCTCACACCATGTCCTAGCAGGGACCATCAGCTCTCCTGCCCTGCCAGCAATGTGAAACAACAAATGAAGTGTCCAGGCAGCACAGACTGCAGCCAGCCAGGGGAGTGCTCCAACCATTTCATTACAAGCCCCCTCCTCCTCCTTCGTCTTGGGGCCACTCCTGTCTGGGGCTGCCCACTGGCCCAGCTCCAGGAAGGAGGATGAGTTGCTGCCTGAGCCAAAGAAGGTGCTTTCCAGGCAGAAGAGGGCATGGCCCTGGCTGCAGAAGACAGCCTGGACCCAAGTCCTGGTGTCCAAGGTCCTTGGTCAGCAAAGGTCAGCTCAGCACATTCAGAAAAGTGAACCCTGCTCTCAGAAGGTGCCTGCAGGCTCTTGCTTTCAAACAGGTAGGAGTGATAAAATGTGCTCTTTAACCTCATGGCCCCTCTTGCAAGAGGTGAGGACAATTGTGAGGACAATTTTTATTTTATATTTAATTAAAAAGAAAAACCTGGAATAGCTCAGCGTTTGGCATTTTGTAGCCATCTGACTGTGGCTTCCCACTCAATTTTTGCTCTCCAGAAGCACCTTCCTCTGGCCCTGGAGCAGAGAGCCTGCTCTTCCTTCCACTCCCATCCCTGTGCCCCTCCCCGGCAGCCATCCAGGTGCTCGTCCTGTTCTCCTTAATGAAAAGCGAGTTGGATGCCCTTGGATGCTTTCCAAGGTCTTGCTGTGTCTGTGCAGAGTTCCTGGGAATGTTGGGGAGATGGAGAGCCAGGGCACTCACAGGACCTCCCCTGGGCCCTCCTGCACATGCCAGAGATGTGCAGGGATGCCCCCCACTGCAGGCTGATGGGTGGCTTGGAAGAAAAAAAAAATGCTCCTAAGGAAAATATCTTGGTTCTTGCTTGCACATCTGGGAATAGCACTGCCCCCGAGGCTGGCAGCAATTTTTAGCCCATCTATATTTTGCCTGGGATTTCACAGACCTGTCCAGCTGCCAAAACACATTCTGTGTTGTTGCCTCATTTGCAAAAGGTTTTTCATTCCTCTTTCTCTCTTCATCACACCAGGCCACTTGTCCCGAGCTCTGCTCCCAGACAGGCCAAGTCCCGGTTGTTTTCTCCAGTCCACAGTCAGCTTGCTTCCATGCCTGCTGCGAAACATTCAACATTCCCACAAAATGTCATCAGACGCTCTCAAGGCCCCCCTTCCTGCTGGGCATCTCAGGGGGCTGCAGGGCTGAGCCTGCACTGCAAGGAGCAAGTGGGGCAGCTTCTGTCACTTCTCCTGGGAGTGAGCTTTAATCCAGAGCTGCTTCCTTTTAGGATTCACTCTGGACCCAATCCCAAACCATTATATGCCAGAGAAGTGTTTCCATCTGCTTCAGCAGGTGATGGAGGGGGTTGCATCACTTTGTAAATGGAGCCACGCAGTGTCTGGTTCATCTTTGTCCCCGTCCCTGGCTTGAGTTGCTTTAGCCCCTGCCACCCTCTGTCCCACTCCCAGCTCCCAGCCATCATCCCACCTTCATCCCACCGCCCTACCCGTGTCCTTCCCACACAATTCCTCACAGCAAGCGCCCTGCACAGGCACGGGGATCCTGCAAATCCCCCTCCCCACCGCAGCCAGCGCCAGTGGCCAAGGGAACGTGTTAGTAACTAATTTATGTGGGCATGATTTACATGCTTAATTAGCTCTGCTTTTATTTGCTGTATTCACAAGGCAGAATATTTTCCCACAAAGCTCTATGCCTAGAGCCTGTTTGATTAGCTTCAGAAAGGGAAGCATTCAGCAGCATGAAGCTGAACCACCAGAAAGTCAATACATATTAAAGGATTTCAAAGGCTTCCCCCCGCCCCTCCCCAACTAAACACATTTTACAAACAGCAGGGAAGACAAAATTCTGAATTCAGTGCTAGTTATTAATTTTTTTTCTTGCTGCTCTGCTGCAAATAGTCTCAAGGTCTTTTTTTTTCTTTTTTTTTCACTAGAGGACAAATAAGTGATGCAGAGCCTGGAATTTTTCTCAGTCCAACTTATTTCCTCTATATCAAACTTTGTAAAAGGGCCAAACTGGAGATATGGAACCCCTTTGGCAAGGATTCTGCCCACATACCAGCAGTCCCAGAGGCTTATTCTGCTCAGAGAAATTGAGGTAAAAACTGTGCTGTTTGCAGCAGCTCCCTTAAAAAAAAAAAAAAAAAAAAAAAAAAAAAAAAAATCCATTCCAAACTGCAGAAAGTTTGTGTGGCATTTTGGAAGAAAGCTGGAGCTCGTGTGTACGAGCACCATCTGTTGGCTGCATTGCTGCTTACAGGGTGCAAACTGCAGCCCACTCCCAGCAAAACTGCAGCTCCCTAGTCCCAGATTTAGGGAGCATTTTCTGGACAAACAGCCAGGCAGAAGGCAGCAGGAATCGCCAAATAATCCAGCAAATTGCAAAACGCCACCCAGGCTCCAGAAGGGGAGCTTGGTGTCTCCCTACCTAGGGTTGCCATCCTGATGCCTTCTAGAGCAGCCTGACGATTGTTGCAGTTAGGGATGCTCCAGCATCCCCTTTTCCTACACAAATAACATATTTTGGCCTCAGCAGCTAAGAAAATTAATTCAACCAAGGTTTTGGGAGCATTCAGGGTATTTGGCCACTACTCCTGTTCAATCGTTTTAAGAACAAAGGGCTACAAATCTGTAGCAATTTAAAATCTGACTTTCCAATTAAGGATTTGATGTGGTTTTATGCCTTTTAAGTGACAATATTTGTCAGGCCATTTGTTCAGTGCATTGTCTGCATGTGCAGTTACACAGGAATTGGTTTAATTAAGGTTAATTGGTGCATAATTAGAGCTGCTGCCAACACAAAAGAATGGCTGCAGACCAGGGACAGAGTCGATTTCTATCCAGCTCCAAAGGACCACTAGTGTAAAGGGGATGTTACAGTGGAATGGTGAAAACCAAAACCGCTTCAAATTGTAGCTCTAATTTTTGTAAAAGCACACGCCTGACTGCCTGGCAGCGCTGTCCCCAGGGCACAGAGCCCTGTCCCACTCAGTGACACATTTTTAATGGTAGAAGGTGTTTGTGCTAATGAACCTTTGCAGCTGGATCCTCTCATTTGCCAGTGCAGGGGAACCACACAGGTTGCACCTCTGGGAAGTAAAATTGAACAAAAGGGGGAGGAGGGGAGATGCCGTGAAGAAGAAGCTCTGATTTAGCACGCTATAAACTCACCTGGGATTGCTGGCCTGGCACAAACCCAGCAGGAGCAGCACCTTAGCCCTTCCGTGATGCTCCCAGGTGATGCCACCAGCAGCTGGAGGAGAACTGTGGGGAAGTTCTGGCATTTGTAGCTCATTTCTGTGGCAGTCCAGCAGGATGATCACCACAGAGCATTTGTCATGCTGAGTCTGACCCTCCTTCTCGAGGTTACTCCGTGTTTTAGCACTGGAAGCAAAGCCAACTCGCCTACTGCCTCCATCCTGGCCCCACCTGCGGCTCTCCAAGGCCAGGGCTCCCAGTTATCCCAGTCCAGCAATGCTGGGAGCAACCTCCCCCTCTCCTCTGAGGTGAAGGTGCCTGGGACAGAAGGTCCTGGGCCACCACGCCGCCTCCTACTCCAGATGGGCACACAGCCCTGGCAGCCTTCCCAGATGGCAAGCCTTGCTCCAGCAGTGTGTGGAGATTTCAAAATAAAGAAGGAACTTGAGAAGTGGGGAGTGAAAGAGTGTAATGTATGAATCAATAGGCTGGAAACTAAGTGAAGACACCACCAGACAGTAATTCAGGTCTGATCACTGCGGTCCTGTGTTGAACACAGCAAATTAAGGATGGGTGTCCTCCATCTCACAGGGGCAGCTGCTTTCTCTGAGTTATTATTTCAGCCCTGATGGAATCCTGCACCTGCTGAGGGAAACATGATCCTACTTTTGCCAAGCAGGGAATTGCAGGGATCTACCAAAGAAGCAATTGGCTCCCCTGCTCCCCTTGACCAAAGAGTTTTCACAAGAAAAGGTCTCCACTGCCCCTAGTAAAATAATACAGACCTTCCCATCCCCAGTGCATACAAATTTCTCCTCGTTACCATGGTGAAAGGAGGAGCAGAGACTCTCCCATCCAGATCAGCATCACCAACTTCCCCTCTGCCCCGGTGCACACGCTCCTCAGAAGAGAGCAAAATGGTTAGCAAGACAAAATCAGAGAGAAGAAAACCGTGTTGTTGGCACAATTCCTCCATCTGCCACCCTGTCCGCAGCAGCTCCGGGGAGTCAGGGCAGGGCTGGGGACAAGCCACACGTGCAGCTGTGTCAGGACTACTGGAGGCAAGTTATGCTCTTTTTGGAGTTTGAGGAAAGCCAGGGGGATGGCTGTATGCAATACAAAAAAAAAAAAAAAGCCCTGCCACCTGCAATGAGGCCAGATCCTTGCAGCCTGACATTCCTGTAACCCTCCCAGAAAATCCCATTATCAAAGTGAGTGCTGTCAAAACAGACTGATTGTTTGGTGGGGAACAAAGCTTAGAAACAGCAGAGCAATTTTCCAAGAACAAGCAGCTGAAGTTTCTTGATATGCAGAATTCCTTTTTTGCCCTCATTGGATGGTGTCCCTCTTTTCTACCTTGGTCACACTAAGGATGATGGCTGGTCATGCCAGACCTGCCCCCCCATCTGTGCAGCCCCTGTGAAGGTTCAGGATCTTCTTTGAAGAAGAAATCCATAATTCTGTAATTTTAGACCTGTGGGTTGGAGTTTGTTTGCCTTAACCTCTCACTATTTTTCTCCTAATGCTGCCACTGAGGGCACAATGAGGGCATGAAATGAGGTGTTTCAGCGCTGAATTAAATATTTTGCTTCTACCACAGAGCATCTAAAGCTCCATGGTGTGTTCAGTGGGATTCATCCTCTCTAATTTAGCTGTCTGGGGATTAGGTGTCCAGTCAGGATCCCTTGTAGTCCCTGGGAGACACCGAGACCACCTGAGGGTAATTCCTCTTTCCGGAGGTGAACATCCCAGCCCTGAAGGCAGCCCTGTAACCTGCTGTACGTGATGCAGGTCCCACCCCAGCTGCCTCATCTGTCTGACATCATGAGTCACGACCCTATGGAAAGCTATACATCCAATGGACTTCCATATTAACTCTCTGATGAACATCATGTCCAGCAAAATCTGAAGGCAAAGCCAATTCCAGACCAGTCCGAAGGAGCAGCCAGCTCTTAAATATAAAAAAGCAATAAATTATGAATTAAAAATGAGCAAGGGGATTGAGGAAAAAATTATATGGCTGAGACAGATTTGTGTTATAGAGGTGGTTTCAGGTTGCCAAGCTGCAGGGAACAATTAAGGAAAAACTTCCGAGGGGAAAAGCAATGAAATCCCAGTGCCATAGAAATCAAAGGGCTCAGTATGTGCATGAACAGGAAGAGCAGCTTCACTCCAGCTACAGGAACACAGCAAAAATGTAAATAAGTAAATATTCCTTCAGCATGGTACAAGCACATTAACAAACACTGTTACGTACTCTTAACAACCATTTTTGTGTATTTAATCTTTGCACTGTGATTTTCCAGATAAATCCTCCCTGTTTTAACTCTAAGCAGTTCCCATGACTGTGGAGTTGCAAAGTGTCAGGAAAACACCACGAGAGTGCAACAGCCAGGTCTGGGGTGCAGGGAATGTGGTTTGGCACGAGGCATGGAGAACATCAGGATGGCAGAGCCCATCACCACACAGTGGACCAAACAGTCTGACAAGGCAAAGGATTTGTGATTTCCACAGTGTTGCTGTGATAAACTATTTAGCACCTTGGTAAGGGAGGGATGAGCTCATTTCTCTGCTGAGGACCAGGAAGGGCAGGAACGGCAGCTTCCCAGGGATTTGAAAAAGCCTTAAGAAGAAAAATTGAAAGTAGCCGCTTCTGAAGAGTTTCCTACACAGGAACCAGATGACAAACTGGCATAAATCAGCACAGCTCTGCTGATGAACTGGGTGGGGCCAAGTCTGAGCCCAAAAAAAAGCAGAAGTCCCCTCCACCCATAACTTAAGGCAAGAAAATGCTTTGAATTTCTTTTAACCACAAAATACCTTAACCTGAAAGTCAAGGGTCTTGCATGTGAGGTGGGATCCTCACAGCAAGGTTCCCAGCAATTTTTCTATGGTTATTAATAATTTCAGGATCCAGCACAGCTGCATAGATCATCTCCTTCCCTGAAGGCCAGCCTACCTTTGCTATGACCCTGGGGGCTCATGAATGAGGCCATGGATCATCATCATCATCATCATCATCATCAGTATTTTGGAAGGTATGAGCAGTGTATCCCTGTGAATAAAAGCTTTCCAAACATTTTTTATCACCCCATTGTGCCCAAGGGCCACAACTCCTCTGGTGTTCCAAGAAGGCAACAGCTGTGTTGGGGTGAATGTTCCCGCTGAGAGGCTGTGGAGATGATCCCAGCATTTGAAGGACTGGGAATTTGCTGCCTCTAAATTCATGAAGACCTTCATGCAGGAGCAGGACAAACATCCAGGTGGACCCTAGCTCGCCTGCTTTCCATCTGGATTTCCTCTCTTTCTGGCTGGAATTGGTATTTAATGTGCTCTGTTGATCGAACTCCATCCCAAGCATGTTCCTTACCAAAGGTTTTTGTTCTCAGGCTCAGGTTTACAACTGAACAAGCAATCCCTGGTGGACTGTGAAGTCTGTTTTTTGACCCAGAGCATTCTCTTTAAATGTTGCTGACATATTGGTCATCCTGATCATCGATTGTAGTCAATAATACACTCTCAGTGAGTTTCTAAATATAATGGCACAGGAGACTGCTCAGCTCCACTTCTCTTCTTGCACAGCCTTGCTTCAGTTCAGAATAATAATATTTGAAATATCTTCTCTAGAATAGGTTGAACAAGCCTGATTTGAGGATCAGAAGCAGCTCATTATACATTTATTACTTGCTTGTTACTGTAACCTTGCTGAGCTATCAATCCAGTCAGTTATGCAAGGAATTAGGTGCCCATTAGCTGCTTTTACTCTGTTAATGTGATGAACTTTGTTTTCTCATTAATAAGTCTGTTGAAACAAAATGTACAATATATGGAAAGGTTTTATGGCTTGTATAATGAAACGTGTTAGGCCATAACTCAGGGGCCAACTAAAAGTCATTTTCCTATTAAAAGGAAATTGTGCTTCAGACTATTCAGTCAAGGCAGTGTATGTGGGAGAGGAAAAGAAAATGGGAGAAGCAAAAAGAAACAAGTGAAAGGGATGTTTAAGACACAGCTGAGTAGATCAGTGTTGGCTCTTGTCTTTAGCCCAACAGTGTGAGAAACATTTTTTAAATCCAGGGATCAAAAACTGAAAACAACTAAAAAAAATCTCCAGCGACCAACCACAAAGACCCATGACTGTAAATATGGTACTGGTAATTACACTGGGTTTTAGCTACAGGTAATTTTTTTCCAGTGAATGGTTAATAGGATGGGATAGGATAGGATAGGATAGGATAGGATAGGATAGGATAGGATAGGATAGGATAGGATAGGATAGGATAGGATAGGATAGGATAGGATATTTTGGTATTTGGGAGCAGTAGTCCCAGAGTATCTGGCTGCAGTGCTCTCAAAGCCCTGCTCTCCTCTCCCAAGCTTTGCCAAGGTGGGGCAACCCACTGGGCATAAGGCATTTCCACTCATGCCCTAATTTTCTTCTCTGCTACCTGCAAATGCTGGGAATCCAGGTGATGCTCCCAGCCCTGCCTGCCCAGATGACTCCTCACACAGGCTGTGAGGACCAAGCCAGAGCCAAAACTCTGCCAATGGCTGATGCAGAAGGAGGTGGCAAGCACCCTTACACTTCAGACAGTGGGTTATTTTCCAGATGTGGCAGCTGATTCCTTCTTAGCACGAAGCAAAAGTGTCTGTGATGCAGCAATTTTCCCAGGATTGCACTATAATGTGTGCAGCAGGGGCTTTTTCCCCATGCACCTTGATATCGTGTTTGGGGATGCTGTTTGTTGCTTAGCTACTGGAGGCTGCCACAGCTGAAAAGCGCTGCTTGAAGAGTTGACAAGAGGGAATTGCTTCTTCAGGGGGAGGAGTGGGAAAAGGAATTATCTCCTGGAGGCACTGCTGGTACAAAGCAGTGGTGGGAAGGATGTGTGAACATCAAGGCAGGATGCTATAGGTACTTCACTGTCTTAGATTTTGTTAAAAAATAATTGTAAAAAAGAAAAGGGGCACTATGAAAAAAAAAATTAAAAAGAGCAATAAACAAGAGCACAAAATTGCTGCAGAATCTAAACATGCTTCATACTTCTCATGAAATTAACCTTGTTGGAGCAAGAAGAGCCCCTGTCCCTGGTGGTACCATTACCATTAATGGTGCTGCACCAGCTCTGGACCTGTAGGCAAAGTTGCTTCTGTGCAATTTGCACTTCTTTCCACATTAATGAAGTTACTGGGGGCTGGAATTATTTTTATTGCCAATTATGTTGGTTTTATGCACTTCTGGTTTGCTTCAATAAGCATTTAAGAAGAGAGAATTTTAATAGAATATTAAGTAATATGGAGAATTAAACAAACAGCTTAGAGTGATAGAAGAGGTTTCAGCTGCAGTTTTGAAGGGATTTACATTGTGTTGCTGGATGAGATGTCCCTTTCAAGCAGATGACAGGAGATCTGTTACTTCAGGATGGTACCTGAAGTACTCTCACCTGCCATGAATGCTGACCCCCAGAATCACACCGGGGCTATCCAAGATGTGACACCAAGAGAGGCTGCAAGAAGCAATGCCAGGCAGCCAGAGGCAGGGCTCAGTGATGTGCTTGCTCCTGTGGCTGGGAAGCGAGGATGTGTTTGAAAATCTCTGTGAAAACACGAGTTTCAGCCCCTCTCTGCTTCTGCCCTCGCCTGCAGAGCAGGCTAGGCTGCTCCTGCCTCTCACAGCATAGCCAGAGGGGCAAACTAAAGAGACTGAACTTCTTCAGTCTCTCAGTGCTTCTTGAAACCACAGCCAGAAGAGCTGTTCCAATTTCTGGTTTGCAAACGCTCTGTATGTGGCACACACACACACGCTGATACCTCCCAAACAGTAGCTTTGTTTCCCAAGCTCACATAATGGTGTAATCCAACTGGGATAAGGATGTGCAAAAATTCATTTGCACTAAACTTATGGTGTGCAAAACTCAGTGTTTCAAACAGCACCTTAACCTTGGGTTTTTTCTGGTTTTATTTACTTGTCTGTATATTGTCTGAGTTGCCTAATGAGAAACATTTTTAATGGTTAGTAGACACCTGCCCAGACAGGAAAGCACTATCACAGCCCCCCAGCTCCTTCTGCCCATGCAGTTTTGCCTTCCTGAGTTGGTTCAGAAGAGGCTGAGGTTCTGCACCACACAGAAAACCACCATGTGAATGGCCACACGCCTTTGGATCTGGAGCTGCTCCAGGTCTGTGGATGCTTCACTTTCATGTTTTTCCCACCATCAGCCCCCTCCACTCTGAGCTTGAAAGTCTGCATTTGTAGTCCAGTGCCAGAATTGACATGACAGAAGCTTAAAGTCTCAGTCCCCGTCCTATTTCCCCAAGCGAGGAGAGCACTCTTCCTGAGCATGGATGGGATGGGCCAAATTCAATGTCTGTGTTTACAGACAGAGGTACTGTCATTTGATTTCTGGGCACAGATGCCCCTTGGTGCATGGATGATGCAGGAAAACATTTTCACTGATCTCATGGGGATTTACTGGTGGGTACCACTTCTGCCTCTGTAATCGTGAGGCTTTTTGCACACATGACAGCACCAGAATCCAACTGGTGTCATGGAACTGGTTCCCACTGCCTTTGGTGTGACTGGGACGGTCCTTCATTGACCCTGAGGGGCAGATGATTGATGGAAATGCTGCATACCATTGACTGACTCTTAACTGCAGGGGAGAGTCAATGACAGGTTTTATTAACGCTTAATTAAGACAGATAAAAGCCGACTTCCCCTGGCTAATTTGCTCTCCTGAACTTGGTCACACTCCCTATTTCCAAGTGAGTGGGACTTAGGCAAAGCTGGTGTGTTGAGCATCACAACCGGCTCCCTTTGCCTGGTGAGCATAATCCCAGCTGGGCCTGGAGGCTGGCTCCCCGAGGCATCGTGTCTTTACAAGCAGATAAGGCAGCTGGTGCAGCGCCAGAGCACATTTATTGCACAGAATAAAGCTGAACCAGCAGCTCTGCCTGGCCCACTGCCTGAGCCACTCCAGAGCAGGCAGGCTGGGCTGGCAGGCTCTGTCTGAACGGCACCAAAACTCGAGCTGCTGTTCAATGCAGCTTTGCCCTCCTGCTCCCAGCAAGGACTGGGGAAGACAGCTGTTTTCGGAGCCTGTGCTGCGAGGCAGAGCAAGGCAGGGCATCTTTAAACGCTCAGGGGAAGAAAAATTGTCTCCTGTCACCTCCAAAACTGCAAATCCCTCTCGCCACTGCCCACACCATTCCCTGTGCAGATGATTCCTTTGTGATGGGATATTTACTTGCTGTTGTAGCCTTACTGAGTCACAGTGTTGTTAATGTTGAGAAGTCAAGAAAAAAGTGAAGAAAGAAAAGGAAAAAAAGAGGGATAATTTTGTATCTTGGGCTGGCTGACATGCCAGTAACTTTTGGGTCTGACCTTCAAAACAGATTTTCTTCTTGAGCTCAGGCTGATTAGGAGCTGCCTGGCACAAGCTTTGTCTTAGAGCAGAGCATAGCATCATAAAATCATTTAGGCTGGAAAAGACCTTTAAGATCACCAAACATTAATTTGGCATGGCCAAGTCCACTGATAAACCTCGTGCCAAAGTGCCACATCTACACATCTTTTAAATATATCCAGGGAAGGTGATCCCACCACTTCTAGTGCTTGATAACCCTTTCAGTGAAGAAACTTTTCCTAATATCCAGTCTAAACCTTCCCTGGCACAACCTGAGGCCATTTCCTCTTGTCCTGTTGCTTCTTATTTGGCAGAAGAGACCAACCCCCAGCTCACTACCATCTCCTGTCAGGGAGTTGTAGAGAGTGACAAGGTCTCCCCTGAGCCTTCTTTTCTCCAGGCTAAACACCCCCAGCTCCCTCAGCCGCTTCTCACAGGACTTATAAATTCTCGTAGATTGATGGAGTCCAAAACCTGGCAGAAGCCTTTAGGCAATGCTGTAATGAATTTTATAGAATCAAGAGTGCAGATGCTTGTATATTGTGCATGCAGTCAATTTAAAGGGGGGAAGATAAACCAGAGACATTTCAAGGGAAGATCAGCCCACGGCACCCTCAGCACAGCAGCGCTGGGGACGCTGGCAAGCCCACCCCAGAACAAAGGCAGTCACACGCAGGGAGGCCGGTCCTGCTTCCAGAAGCAGCAGGCAGCGCAGGATATCACATCCTAAGCAAACACTGCGCTCCCCCAAATCAGTTCCACGTGTAGGGAAAGAAGCAGAGCGAAGATTATTTGCCACAGCTTCTTTCCAAGGATGATGTAAGAGACAAACAGTAATAAAGATGTCTAAGGGAGAACGTTTGTTACCGCGCTGCGAACAACAACATCCAAAGTGGGAATGGCAGGTGTGGCTCTTTGTCTCAGGGATCATGACCAGCACCAAGATACTTCTGATGGCACAGTGCCAACCAAGGGACAATCTTCTCAGCATTCTTTCACTGAGGATACCTCATGCTTTCATCTTAAGGCTGCAGATCATTCTAAAAGCAGAAGTTACATTTCAAAACACAAGTATTATTAACCCAGTTTCCAAACCCCTTGTTCCTGTCAGTGGAGCAGTTTTTCATTTATTTGATCACATCAGTTATGCTTTGTCAGTGAGACTCCAAACATGCACTGTGAACCAGTAGAGAAAATGCACTGGATTCTGTTGGTGTCTTTGAAGACTCTGTGTCATCCATTATTGTGTTGGGGTAAAACGCTTTCTCTGACACGGCTCTCTTGTAATTTGAAGCCAGCGGTTTTATTCCCATTCTGAATCACCCATCCATGAGACATTTTTTCTGTCACTTTTTAGACATTCTAAACTAGAAGTAAAATGAAAGGTCTCTGCTGTCTGAACCAAGGTATGTTTTCCTTGTGCACTCATGCACGAGGGGTTGGAATCGCCATGGAAAATTGGGAGCTCCCACCAGCAAGAGCAGGGCAGGAATCGCCAATCCATGTGCACCTTCTGGGATCAAGAGGGTCTTCAAGGCATGGCTGTAACCACAGATTAGGATGTATAAAATTCACAATTCAACAGACATTTCCCTGGACACCAAACCAGGTCTTCTGTGAAAAGCAAAACTATTTAATTTGTCTAGAAGTTTCCAGAATGAAGCAAACAACCTGAAACAAAAAGTTTAAAGTCAGCTCCAAACAAAGAGTGGGGGTAGGGAGCAAAGGAATAGAGGGGGTTCAGAAAAACAAAAGTAAAATGGGTTGTTTGAACAAAATGACTGGTTTGAACTAAAATGAAGCAGCTTCATTGTAACTTTTAAAAAGAAATTCAGTTTAGGTCTGTCTCTAAAGAAAATACTGCTTCAACATGAAAAGTTGTAAAAGTTCTGCTTTAAAAAAATCTCTAAATGAGCTTTTTTTTCATATTTTCCAAGACTTTTTCTTTAAAACAGCTTAAAGACTTTGATGTGAATTTCTGACTGGTATCAGTCCACTCCAAAAGATTTCTTGTGTAAAAAAAAACGTGAAAACAATGATTCCAGTTTGATCTTTTTCCCCTGCCCTGCTCCAGCATGTCCTAATCACACCACTACCATCCTGCAGCAGAAGTTTTCCCACTACATCCTAACAGCAGGAGCTGTGTGATATCCATTTCCCACACTCCCTGTCTGCCTTACACATCCGGGCAGGGGCTGTGCACTACCTAACAGCAGGACACCTTATTCTTATTTTCCCTTAGCCATTATAATGCTTAGAAAGATTAATATTTTTGTGTGTGTGTGATTAGCATGCTAAAAAAGGAGGGCAGTTGTTATTGTAGCTTTCATAAGGGTACAAAGAAATCCAGCTATTGAGTAGATCCAAATGCAGGCACTGGGAAACAAGCCCTTTTCAGATATTTGTCTTTCTTTTGCTCTACCTGTTTACTGAGAAGGGCTCAAACACACCAAAATATGTAAGTCATGATCCTTTTGTTTCCCTCCTACACTTTCAGTTATTGTTCTCCTACAGTTGCCTAATTAACAGCTTCTTGTTAAGCACAGAAAAGCACAATATGATTGCTAATTACAGACACTGTATTAAATAAGAACTGGATTAAATAAGAACTGTGAAACAATAAAAAAGTTAAAGACCAGCCCTATTTGCTTCAGTCACCTCAATGTCGTGCAATGGCATTTTATATCCAAGGGTACCAGGGTTTGTCGATACTCTTGAAAGGAAATAGAAAATATTCTGCAAGATGCAAGCTTACAGAATGGCATTCACCCTCGGAGTCTGAAGTGATATTCAGGAATAAAAGGAGGATGAATTCAGAGCAGGCCACAAACCAAGCCCTTCAGCCAGGCAGCTGCAGCCCCAGCCTTAACCAAGCCCATAATTGTACAGATACAGTCATGATGTCATAGAAGCATAGAATGGTTTGGGTTGGAAGGGACCTAAAAAACCACCTTGTTCCAACCCCCCTGCCATGGCCAGGGACACCTTCCACTGTCCCAGGTTGCTCAGAGCCCCATCCAGCCTGGCCTTGGACACTTCCAGGGATGGGGAGGCCACAGCTTCTCGGGGCCTCACCACCCTAATGGTGAAGAATTTCTTCCTAATATCTGATTTAAACCTATTCTCTGTCAGTTTGAAGCCACTTCCCTTGTCCTGTCACTCCAGACCCTTGTAAAACATCCTTCTGCCCCTTCCTTGTAGGCTCCCTTCAGGTACTGGGAGGCCACAATGAGGTCACCCCTGATCCTTCTCTTCTCCAGGCTGAACAATCCCAATTCTCTCAGCCTTTTCTCAAGGAGAGCTGCTCCATCCCTCTAATCATCTTGGTGGTCTCTGGACTTGCACCAACAGCTCCATGTCCTTCCTTCCCTGGGGACCCCAGCTCTGCAGGTGGGGTCTCACCTGAACAGGGCAGAGGGGCAGAATTTCCCCCTCACCTGCTGCCCACGGGGCTTTGGGCGCAGCCCAGGACACATCTGGCTTTCTCTTTTCCCAGTGCACATGGCCAGGGCATGTCCAGCCTCTCGTCCACCAAGTCCTTCTTGGCAGGGCTGCTCTCCATCTGTCCATCGCTCAGCCTGGAGGGACACCAGGGGTTTCCCCAGCCCAGGTGCAGCACCAACACTTGGTCCCTTAAACCCCGTGACATTCCTGTGGGCCGCTTCTTGCGCTTGTGCAAGACTCAGTTAATTGCACCACTCAGCTTGGCGTCATCTGCAAGCTCCCAGGCTGTGCTGAGGGATGCACCAAGCCCAGGTGCCAGATTTGGAGACACCAGGCCTGGGAAAGCTCCCTTTGGAGCAGGAGCCCCTGGGGGTGAGCAGGCAAGGCCAGCTCAGTGCCGCTCCCCACGTGTCTGCAGTTCAGACACTTTCTGTACCACATATCCCATACAAATACCCCTCACTCATCCTACCTGGTGAATTCCACACAAACACGCCAGGAGTTTTGCAAAATGACGTCAATCATGCTTGAAGTTGCCAAATATTTCTGGATGCCGTGGTTTAGCCCCAGCTGGCAACCAAGTTCCACACAGCCACTTGGTCCCCCCACTCCCATCCGCAGTGGGGTGGGGTGGAGAGACAGAAAAAGGCAGAACCTGTGGGTTGAGATAAAACCTGTAATTATCAAAATAAAATATTATTATAGTAGTAATAATATTAATTATAGAAGTAGTAGTAATAAAAGGGGACATAACAAAAGGAAAGGAATAAAACCCAAGAGAAAAAAGTGATGATTCACCAGTGTGTTATCAACGTTATTCTCATACTAAGCCCAAAACATGGCACTTTACCAGCTACTAGGAAGAAAACTTACTCAATCCCAGTCAAAACCAGGACGCTTGATAACACTTCTGTGCACGACAGCCACAACCAGGTAACTATTATTTTTGTGGTGGCGTGAAGTTTACAGCTTGCTGGGGGTGGAAACAACAGTTGCTTGGTTAATTTTCAGTTCATAGCACATTTAAATCCCAACTCGATGTGTTCTGCACCATTACGTCCTCCTAAAGTTGGCAACATCTGGAACCCAAAGAAATGCTGAACCAGCATTACATTGCCCAGGCTGGCTGATGGCATCAGCACTCCTCAGAGGGTCTTCCAAATGGGAAGTTTTGCAGCAGGAAATATTCCCAAGTAACAGCTTCCTCCAAATCTGCAGTCTGGGATGCCCAGTTCTTCTAAGCAATGTGTTGAAACACTTCAGCAATTATTTTTTTTAAAATGGAGTTCAAGCTGAACATTTTGATTTGGGTGGAGGGGAGCTAAATGACAGCAGACGCAAATTTTGAAACAAAAGTCTATTTCATTTTGATAGCAATGGAAAACTTCATTTTGGAAGTCTGAAAGTGAAACAATGTTTTGGTTTTGTTACTTCCTCAAGCAAAGCAATGCAGAAATCCATCCAAAATCTGAACAGGTTCCATTGCCCTGAAATTTCAGTTGTAAACTCAGAGAAGAAAAAACAAATTCTAGGTACTACTTGCCAGTAATATAGCAAGGAACACCAGGTAGGGCAGTTTGTGTCCAAGAAACACTTGGGACACGGTTTTGGGGTGAGTGGAGCATTGGATTTCACTTTTCTGGTCTCCTCCCAGGCCACCAGAGGGGCACTGTCAGTCAGAGGGAGCAGTGGATGTCCAAGGCCATGCTCCAGGCTGGTGCTTTCAGAAACTGGGGATGTCTGACCCTGTGGTTCCCATGCTCAGTTGGTTGCACGGGTGCTCCTTGCTGGGAGCGGGATTTGCTGCGGGCTGGTGTTCACACACGTGGTTATGGGGTCAGGGTATCTGAACATGGGTGTTCGTGGCTCCAGACGTGACTAGTTTGGGATTATTGCCCACAAACAGTTGAGGCTTGGAGCTATATAAGCTGTCACCATTTGGATTTTGATCTTTGTTAGTCATTATTCAGCCCTGATAAATCTATATAAGAAAAAGATCCTCTTACTAAAGCTGATAAGAAATTAGACCCTCTCATGTTCAAAGACATCATCAGGCATGGATGAATAGAGCTGGCAGTGGAATAAAAAGTTATTTGCCTTAACCAAACTCTCTTCACAGGGAGAAACATAATTCACAAAGGATATGCAGCAGATTGCTCCAAGTAACCATAAAACTGGATGGCTGGCAAACACTTATCTGAACAGCTTATCCTCACACTGTTTCCATTACTCTGGCTGGGTAGGCAAGAAATACCACGAGACAACATGTTCTCTGGGAGAAACTGAGGGTCCTAACCCATATGTCAGTAGTAATCATAGAGATGTAGGGCTGGCTGCCATTTGGTAAATGCTGATGCTTTTTCAGAGTTGCTGGTTCAGCTGCTTTGTGACTTTTTGCAATACATGTGTATATATTTATAAAGGTGGGTAACTCACTCTCAAAAAGCTGAGATATTGTTATATAAGATGATACATTTTGAAAAAATTTGCATGAACTTTAATTTTTGAAGAAAACCAGAAAGTATATTTCTGTCCTGAAATCCACTTCTCAGTGCTGTTCCTGCCTGGCAGAAGGAGAAGCAGCACAGAAAGGCAGAGTTTCATCCACACCATTATTGCTCATTTTTGTTTTCTCCCAGGTATCAACCAGAATAAAACCCAACATCAGTCTCAGTGAAGAGGCTCACCTTGCATACCTGTGTATTCTTTGCATATTGCATTTTGAAAACCAAACGATGGATTGTGCTTTCACACCAAGGTTACTGAGCTATTCCATGGGGCCAGCGAAAAGTCAGTGCATTCTTGTTCCACCTCCTCCAAAACCCCATCTCTTTGATCAGTAACAACACGAGTGATGGGCTGAAGTTCACCTTCATGGTGGTTGGAGCAAGGTGTGAAGTGTCTGTCCTGTCCTGATTGGGGGAGAGCAGAGCCAGTGCCTTTAGGGGCAGTTTATCCTCATCTCACTTGTGAGCCTGAGTTTCACACTGAGCATTCACACCCTTTTTCTTTTTTTCTCAAACAAACTGGGTTGAAAATTTAGAAAAGCAAATATTTCTTCTATGCTTCATAATGCTTCAAAACCCAGATTTTAACTGCTTGGGGATTTCTCCCATCACTTTACATCTATCTGGAAAAGTTGCTTGAGACAGGTGGGGTTTTCTTCAGAAAAAAAAAAAAAAAGGAAAGCATAAAGGGGTTGAAAGTCTACTCTTCCAGTGGTTTACAAGTGGATATTTTTCATTATATTGAAAACCAATAAGTATAAAGTTATTTTTAAGCTCTCCTGGAATAAATCCATTTCCAGAAGCTTGGCTGGCAAAAGCCAAGAAGTCAATTTGCACCTAAAATCTTTCACTCACTCACTTTCATTCCACTTTGAGGACTGCAGGAGAAATTCAAGGTTGCCTGATGTGTGAGTCTTTTTTTGGAGTTGCTTGTTGTTACTGAATATAATGTGCAGGAGGCCCATGGCTGAGGCTCCTTTTTCCCTTTCCTATCTGTGTTATGTTGTCATTCAGCTTCACAGCAGGGATGCAAAACTCTCCTCTTT
Organism: Pardalotus punctatus; assembly: GCA_013400915.1. NCBI lineage: Eukaryota > Metazoa > Chordata > Aves > Passeriformes > Pardalotidae > Pardalotus > Pardalotus punctatus. The sequence goes on along the minus strand of VZTX01030701.1, from coordinate 202,293 downwards.
TGAATTACTGGCGTGTCAGTAACTCACTTACCACATACTGCTTTCTGAAGGAAAAATACCCTCCAAACCCCATCAAATGTACATTTTCTTTGATGCGGACAACATTTCCAAACCCTTATTTCAGTGACAGATTAAGTCATTTGTGCAATGACCTCTGACATGAGCATTAATACCTGGTCCCTTGCCTTCTAAATGCTCGTTCACTCACTTTGCCACCCATATTGGCAACAGTATCCAAATATCGAAATATCCAAGTACTCATCTGAGGCACATAGGACTGCTTCTTCTGACCTCCCTCCCTTTGTTTTGTTCCTTTAAAAACATCTTTCCATGTGGTACCAGATAAGCCTGGTTGGATTTGATTTGACTGTGAAGCAGCTTGGACTGGGGACAGCTGGAAGTCACAGGGCAAAGTGTGCTCAGAGTGTATTTGCCCATCACAGGATTGAAACCGTGCCTGTAAATCACTTTTAATAAGCTCTTGAAAAATTAAATCCCTCGTACTGAATCTCCTGAAGGGAGCTGCATCTCCCCCAGCAAAACAGCAACGTGTCATCTTTTCCCTCTGCTGAGGTACAAAGGAGAAGGACAATGCTCCTGAACGCCCCACACAGTGCAGAGGAAACCGTGCATCTCTTCCCATCAGCAACCACGCCTGGCTGGAGATCCACCGGCTGCTAAAACAGCCCCACTGCTTCTTCTCTCGTTATTCTCCAGAGAGTCCTTGTTAAAAATATTTTGCTTTTGATGGATCTGCATAGATTAGAGGCAGGGAAGCTGCTGACCACAGGGGTATGCACACAGAGCTGCCCTGTTAACCACTCACCCTGTGTCTGGTCCAGAGCCACAAAGCTTTGCAGTCCAGGGCTGAACTCGGGGTGAGCAGTTCAAACAAATCCCAAATCTCCAAGCTGAACTCAGTCAAACTGCTTGGTTCATCTTCCATATCAAAAGCATACATAATTACGGAGATAAAGGGACACGCAAGCGCTGGTGTACTCAGAAGGCTGGTGAACTTTAGCCTTCACCTGCAGATGGTTCTCCTTTGCTTAGATCTGCTTGGGAATGACATATTTGATTTTTTTTTTCTTAATGAGCATTAAAAAAGCAGTGACTGCATGGAGCTCTTTTTACAAACAGATTAACATATCATCATTTCCTGAAAAACCATTATATTGCTTTTTTGTTACTCAACTACAGTTTGAAAAATGAAATATGTACCATTTGGAAAACTAAAATCCTCCTGGCCATGCTCCATGTAACACCATTCACCTACTAAAATTAGCAGCATCTTCTTCCTAAGGAAGCTTTTAGAAGGGGAACAAAAATACTTGGAAATGTTTTCCCATTAAGCCTGCTGTGCAGCTACAGACCTGAGCTTCTAATTTATTGCAGACCTCAAACCACGCTGGGGTCCAAACTAAAGTCTCAAATGCTGCTGTGGGACACAAGTCCTGTGTTGAAAGGCAAGGTACAGTACAGCCTTGTGTCCTTAAGCTACAAGACAGCGTTTCCTCCTACAAAAAGCTCCAGAACAGAGGGGCAGCAGCCCCAGACCTGCCGAACCTGCAGGCATGTGGATAACCATTGACAGGTTTTGGGTCAGGTTGCTTGACCTCTCCGTTTTTCCTTCTTTTAACAGAAGGTGAGCAAGCCTGAGGTCTTTTTGTAAAGCACTGCATTGAACAGGTAACTTCAAAATTAATGCCAAAAGAAAGAAACTTCTGTGGTTTTTGTGTATACTTCAACTTATGAAATAAATATTTTGCTAACCTGAGGCTGAAGTAATTTTCCTTCTCACAAATATATATTTCTTTTGAAGGAATTAGTTTGTAAACGTTCTGGCTGCAGGGGAGGAGGGAGATATGCAGGTCTAGAGCTGTTTTACTGCTGCCCTGTACCTCTGCAGCACTTGGCAGCCTTTGGTAGGGCAAATACTCTTCTGCTGGGTTTGGGCCAGTCTCCCGTAAGCAGTAGGAATGCTGCTCAGAGGTGAATGACACAACCGGTTCGGTGTAATTTGGGAGTCCCTGGGTGTGTGCTTGTTCACCGTGTAAGGACAGTCAACAAATGGTAGCTGTCACTAGCTGGGGGTTGTCAGAGCGCTCCTCACAATGACAGCACCCCAAACCCACCAGCTCAGAGAGCGCAGGGCAGACACTCGGGGCTCTGAACACACCAGAGCCAAGCCCTGTGCTGGTCCCAGGCAGCCCAAGGAACACAACCTTCAGGCTGTGACAGTGGCAGACGCTGAGCTGTGACAGCCCCAAGGTGTCTGGGAGGGGACACACGACCAAAGCCACAGCCTCAAACAGCCATGGAGCCATCAGTCAGCAGGAATTGTGCAGCCTTCAGCTGCTGAGGAGCCACAGCCAGGCTGTGCCACAGAGCTGTACAAACAGCACCTCACCTGCAGCACGGCCAGAAACATCCAGGATGAAAGCAGAGGAGCAGCTTTTGCCAACTGCCCCATATACATGAACAGAGTATTACATTAGATTTTGTGTTTTTTTTTTTAATAGGTATGATAACTAGATTTTCTCATCTAAAGGCTAGAAATCACACAGAACATCTAAAGCAGAAACGCCCAAATTTTGCCTTTCATTTACTGGCTGAAGTGCAGTCTGGATAAGATCTGAGCCTCCAAAAAAACAGGAAAAAAAGGCAAAACCTTGTATAGAAAAACCTTGGCAGCCTCTGCTTGCAGGCAGGCACTGACCTCAACCAGCTCACCAAGCCAGGTGCCCAGCCAGCTGTGACTGGAACTGCTGCAGAGCTTTTCCCAGCAGGATTTCTAATTAGAATTGAAAGAATAAGAAAACTAATTCAGCAAAAGCAGAAAATCAGGGATGAAACATATGAGATTACATACGAGAGACACTAAGCACGTTTGGACCACTGGCCCCATGCATCTGTGAGCTCGCCATGCTGCTGGAGAGCTGCTCCAGCCTGTGGGGCTGATGCTGGAATGGAAGCTACTCCACAGAAATCTCTGTGGCTCAGTTTCCCCACCCGTGGAAAAGAGGCAACATTTCTCCCGTGAGGGCTGTGAAGAGCCAAGCAGGAAAGGAGAAGAGGAACCCAGCTTCAATAACACAGTCAATGCTCAAGCAAACTTTCAGCCATGCCTGTTCTGCAATCTGGCCCTGGCAAACGAGGGTTTCCCAAAGAAGCCAGGCAGCTGCTGCTGCTGCTGAGGCGTTGTTTAGTCCTCATGGCATCACCTGGTGCTCCTAGGCAAACATAGGTGTTAAGAGCTGCCAGCCAGGATTTATGCAGTTGATCACTCCCCCTCAGCATGCCAAAACAGCAATTTCACTTTGGGACCCCCTCTGAAAAGCCTGAGGTCTGTCCTGCCTGCCTTGTAGGGACAGCAGAGCAAGGCTCAGGTCAGTGGTCCCATTCCCACTGCACTCCTCACACCGAGTCGGAGCTGCCCCTGATCCCCTGCGGCACAGTGGCTGTTTGACGGCCAGGATTTGGTGTAAAACACAGCCTGGTGGCTCTGACAGAGCTCTTCTGTCTCCTGCTACACTGGCAGAGGGCTGCATGTGTGGCTCTCCCTGTATTCACAGAATTCCTGTGTTCTCCACAGCCCTTCCAAAGTTTGTTTGCTGTGTGGAGCATGCATCTCTCCTGAAGGACACTCAGGTGAGATGCTTCAGGGCAAATCTGAAAGCATCGAGGGGCAGTGGTAGAAGAAAAGCAAAGTGTCAATGCAGAGGAATCCTAAGGGATGTGGAGATTTCAACGGAGAGCAATTCAGCCTGGCTGGACAAACACCCCCTCCAAGGGACAGGGAATATTGGCAGGGCTACAGCAGCTGTGACTCTGAGCCAGGCTCGTGCTGACATCTCTGTGGTGGCAGCTGCCCTGCCATGAACAAGCTGCCCAAGAGCCTTCCATCCATCTATCCCTCTCTACAAGCCCGTCCCCAGTCTCTGGATCCCAAACTCCAGCCCCATCCAGATGCCTTTTAACATGGTGCTGTTCCGATCTGCTGAAATGCTGAATTAAGCTGCCTAAAGCCTGCGCTCTGCTGAGCCAGGCCTTGCAAATTCCCATCTTTCCTCTTCTAATGCGTGGAAGAAAATGGCAATGCCTTCTCTAAATGGACCAGATGCATTAGTGAATCAGTATATGGTGAACAAAAGTGGCTAAAATTGAAGGTCTGTCAGTTTATTCATTACAAACTGTATTGTTAGAGCTTTATTTCTCAGTTGCAAATGGCTGTAGGCTGGAATTTGGCAACATGATCTCCGACAAAAAGTGCATTTTTATTTTCTGAACCTCTTTTTTTTTTTTTAATGCCCATTTTTGCATTATGCATAAGCAGTGGGCTGCTGTTAGAGGTGCTTTTGCCACCCTGATGGAATGCAGAGGAGCCGGCAGCCTGTGTTTAAAGGTGAATTTAGTAGTGCAGGCTCGTGGCTGACCCCTTGATGATTTAACATAGCTTTAGGAACGTGAAAATAGAGCTATGGGCTAAACCTACACTGCCAAAGGAAAAGAGCAATGAGATCCTCCTCGATGTGCTATAGACACACGGTGGCTGCATGTGACATGTTTTTCTCTCTGATTTTGCGGCGCTGTCTTTGTTAAACTGACAAGCTGTTCTGTGGAAATAAACACACCCAGCACAGCCGTCTGTCTGTCCAGGGCGCTGAACTTCCCAGCAGGATTCTCAGCTGCGCTGGTACCTGCAAAAATCTGACTTGTGAAATTGTGGGTGGGAGGCAAGTGTGGGGGAAAAAAAAAGCAGCTTATGGCAGAAAGCACCAAAGCAAATCATGTCATGGACTTTGTTGTTATCCTTGCCCTAGATTATCTCTGTCCTCTAGTGGAAAATCTCTCCCTCAAAACTGGATTCAGGCCTGACCCTGAATAGCTCCTTGCTTTTCTCTATCATATGTTTTTTTCCTCTCCCTGTTACGGTCAGAGGGGATTCTTTGATGCTCTTTCTCCTACAGAGTCTGTTTTCCAGTTGCTATGGCCATGAACAGCCAGAGAAGCAGGGTTCCCAGGAACCACAGAAAAATGTGGTTGGTGGTAGCTTAGCACAGTGTTTCAAAGGAATAAATCAATTGTCCTGACTAATAGATCACACGGGCTCTGACATAAAGTTCAGGTCTCGGACTTCAAACCTGTCTGCAAATAGTTGGAATTGGTAAAAGGAAATATTTTCCTCCAGGATTATCTCAGTGCATCCAGGCTGGTGAGAAATCTGCACTCAATTTAAGAAATTTCTCATACTCAAAAGTAAAAAGCAAAACATCACAAAAGATAGAGATTTTAGCAGATCTTTGCTTTTCCCTGAGAGTTTCTTTGATGTCATTCCAGGACGTGTGGTGGACCATTCTGCCCAAATGTACGCTTGCCAGGAAGTTAAATCACCTTCATGAGCCCTGTGTGAGATGTGGAGGCTGTTTGCTGGCAGGAGATTCGGAGCTGGGAAGGATTTTCTCATGAAGGTTCATTCTGATGTTAAACGTGAATTGCACCTGGGGGCTCTTGAGACCTGGGATGTGACCAAAAGTTGCCAAAAAAAGAGATGAAATAGAGGAACCCAGGAGATGCCCACAAGGAGAGTAAGAGTGCAGCCTTGGGAACATGAGAAGTGTCAGTCAAGAATGGATATTTCACATCCATTTCCTTGTTCCTGAATGCAGGCAACTTGTGAGGACAGTGAAAAATATTTTCCTAAGGCAGAAAGAACTCAGTCCTGTACCAGCTTAATCCAACTCCCAACTGGGAAACTTTGGGGCAATTAGACAGCCCTTGCTATTTTGTATTTTCTGCTTCAATACGATAAAGCTGTCCTGAAGACAAATGGAACGCTTTAGTCTGATATTGCATTCACTGGAAAACATTAATTTGCTTCAGTTGAAATACTGCATGAGCCCATATCAAATTCCCTGGTTAGAAAACAGCGCACAGCAATTGAAAGGCAGAGTCCCTACACTCTCAAAACTAAACATTCTGACCTGCTGTTCTGAAACCAATTCATCCCGAGGTTCACCTAGCTTCCATTTCAGAAGATAAAAAGCCCTTTCCCATCTCATTGCCAAATTCCTTACGACTTTGATTTTAAACCAACTCGAAAAGCAACCATTCATGCACTTGTGCACTGGATGCGCTCGTCACCTGTCAGCTTCTCTGTTTCACTCTACATCTTATTACACTGTCACTCTTAATGCTGTCCTGCAGTGATGAGCTCCCCAGATGAATTGCCACATGTTAAAAAAGGATTTTCCTCCCTCCCTCTCTCCCTCCCAACTAAGAGCCTATCTTGAACTACAAAGCTGGTTTCCTTAGTGTATTGAAATAAATTGCAAGCTTGCAATGATACACACTCATCTCAAGGTTCATAATAAGTATGTAGGAGCTCAGGCTTACTTGGTTCCCTGGGTCTGTGCTTTAGATAGCTGAGAAAACTTCTGATTGCTCTGTTCCAATAAATTGGAATGTAAACCTCAGGTCAATCTCAGAGCCTCAGTATGAAGCAGGAGCACATCCAGCTGACCCACGAAAAATCCCTTCTTGGGCCACTGCATTGTGCTGAAAGGGGAAATATTTGCTAGTGAGCAGCAGCTCAGAAATAATTATTTTCTGATGTTACCTGCTCTACTTGGATCATTTTCTGCTTGTTTCCTTCTGCTGTGCCAATGCCTCTGCTCTGCTGTGGTCTGGTTATGACTGGGGGAGCAGCAGGCATCCTGCACATCCATTTGTGCAGAGCTGAATTTGGATGTCAGCAATTTGTTATGGATACCTCCTGCTGCATGATAGGGATGTTTTCTGTGGAGTGACAGCTGAGTAATCTCTCACTGCATGTACTGCAGATTAAAAAACCTGAAAATCCCCAGTCCCTGAAGACTGCCAGGCAAGAAAACACAAGGAGACAATGATCAGCTGGGACTCCAGCAATAAACTAAATAATTACCTGATGGTTATTAACAGCTTATTAACACAAATCTAATTTTATAATCACAGGTAGAATTCTGTATGAAAATGTTTGATGAGCAGTGATGAAGGTTTCACTCCCTGCCAGACAGCCTGCAAAAGCCTCGAGAGAGCAGAGTAGTAAAATCACAAAACTCTTGGCATGCGAAAGGGTAAAAGATTACTGTGGGAAGCATGTAAATAGAAGGGAAATGGTCCTATAAATGCACAGACATTTGCTTTCAGAAACCCAGAGCTAAGGATCTTCTCTACGAAGACAGAGCTAACATAACATTACTGAGATTTTCTTCTACATTGAAGGAAATGTATATATATATACACACACATACGTGTGTATATGTATATATATATATGTGTGTGTGTATATATATATATGTATATGTATGTATATATATATATATATATGTATATATATATATATATACTCCTTTGAAGCTACAAGAATGATTTCCCATCTTCACTTATTGAGGAAGAAATGGTCCCTGTGACTCAGAACAGAAGGACTGCCTGCTTTTTAATCCTGACAGCTTCTGGGTTTCACATGAAAGCAGCAGCAGCCAGAGCTGAGGCTCAGCAGAGGCTGGCCCAGGCCAGCCCCTTCCTCACTTCCCCATGCCACAATGACTTGCAGAAAGATGCAAAGCAGATTCTTTTATTTTTCCTTTGGTGAAAATAGGCAAAATATTTAGGCTTTGAAATAACTAATTACCCTCTCTTTGAACTATCCCAGGGACAGTTTTAAAGAAAAGACAGAAGATTGCTGATAAATCCGTATTGGATAAGGAAGGAAGCAGCAAGGATTTGAGGACAGGAGTATGCCAGGCAGTGTCACGTCCCTGCCACCTTGTGACAAGGCCCTACAACTGCAAAGCCCCAAAGCCTGCAAGCCTCGGAGCAGTCAGACGGACCTGGTTCTCTCCCCAGATGCCCAGAGGGAAACACAAGGTGTCCAGCCCCGAGGGTTCACACGAAGCCCCAGGAAGCGCTGGAGTCACTGACTGCTGTCTGGGGATGAGACCTTTCCTGCAGGTGACAGTGGCTTGTCCTCTCCCTGTGGGACAGGCACCTCCAATGCCTCTCACCAGCCTCATTTTGTCAACATCGAGGTGCTGGGTCAGAGCTGGCAGGGGCCAAGGCTTTTTAGAACCACAGGATCCTTTTAGGCTGGAAAAGCCCTCTAGGTCATCGAGTCCAACTGCTCCCCGGCACCAAAGCCCCCAACCAAACCAAGTCCCTAAACACCACACCTACACGTCCTTTAAATATCTCCAGGGACTCAGCACTTCCCTGGGCAGCCTGTTCCAGTGCCTGACCACCCTTTCAGTGAAGAAATTTTTCCTAGAATCCAATCTAAGCCTTCCCTGGCACAAGTTGAAGTAATTTCCTTTCATCATATCACTTCTTCCTTGGGAGATCTCATTACTTAAAACTTATCTGCTTGTTACCCAGGAGGTCCCTGGCTTGCCTGGATGAGAGGAGAAATACTCTCACCACAGGGAATGGAAGCTCAGGAGTTCCCATTCCTAGGCAGGGAGAGCAGTGGTCCTCACCAGAGCTCACATACCATTTTTCAGTGTTGGCTCTGCTTTTCCTCCCAGGCAGATCTCTGCAGAGTGCTTCAAAATTGGCTGTTTAGGAGGGGGGAAAAATAGGTTAGCCAAGTTTTTCATCCAGACTTAACTGATGTTTTTGCCTGCTTTGCCTCTTCCTGACTTCCTTGTGCTAAGAAAACAGCTGCCTTTGGCCTTCTAAGGGGAACTTTTATGTAATGGTTGAAAAGAAACAACAGAAAAGTATCTTATTTTTCAAGACTCAGCCAAGAATACACATTATTGCAGCTTCTCCTTCCCCACTGCATGCAGAGCTGTGGCACCAGGCCAGCTCTGCTCCTCCTTCTACTTGTTCCCAAATCTGCTGGGACAACCAAAAGCTGCTTTGGTTTTCCATTGTTCTGGTTTTCCGGCAAAAGATCTTTTAGTGGTGTTACCCCTTCATGTAAAGGGCCTTCCTGCCTCACACACTCTGTGACACAAAGCTACCCAAGGCTGCAGCAGCCTCTGCTCCAGCTTGGAGAGGTTTTCTTCCTCCTCTGGCACCTGGCTGGCACAGGTTGCTCAGAGAAGCTGTGGCTGCTCCATCCCTGGAAGTGTTCAAGGCCAGGTTGGATGGGGCTCTGAGCAACCTGGGACAGGGGAAGGTGTCCCTGAATTATTTGCTCTGCTCAATGCCACTCGGCTCAGCTTTCCACAGATGCTGTAAGGGGTTGGTTTTGCCATCAATGAGAAGACAAAATGTGTGGTTGTACCCAAAAGTAACCACCTGAGAAAGGAGGGATGAGGAAAGAGGTTCTTTTCCATTGCTGATGTAAGAACATGGGGCAGCAAGTCAGGGGATCAGGATTCAAAGCAGCTAAAGGAGACAGTTATTCCTGAAGTGTCTTGGAGGCCTTTGGAAAGCATTGCTGGAAGATGGGGTAGACACAAACAGCTTACACAGGCTCAAGAGGAGGCTCAAAAGCACAAGGAGAATAAATCTGTAAAGGTCACTAAATGCATAAAAGCACATCCCCATCAGGACAGTTTTGAATGAAAACTAATTCTACAAAGAGAGAGAAGTATTATATGTATTTGCTTTTTCCAGCTTTCAGGCATGATTTTAGCTGCCACTTAAAGTTTTCAAATATTTTCTTTTTAAATAATAAGAAGTATTAAAATAGTATTTTTACTATTATATTTACTGGTATATTTACTATTGCAGAAATAAGAATTGCCAACAATGAGGCTGTGTCATTCTTTATGGAGCAGAGCCACAGAAATCTATGACAGAAATTTTACAGGATAAGTCACTCCACAGTGAGTACAAACCTCCATGTGAGTTGGCAATTCAGCTCCTCCACATCAGAAATCTAGCTAGGACAAGCCAACCTGGGGCTTCACGAATAGCAAGATACTAAGAGATGCATTGAGGACATGCCTTAATAATACCACTGCAATTTCCACATCAAGTGTTAGTACGGATGGCACAGAGAGGATGCAGTCTTTGCTCTCTCATGCTAGAAGTCCTCCAAGCTACAGTAGGTGCTTGGGGTTTGTGCACATTAGTTTTGAAATTGAAGATGCATAGTTCTGCTAGTGAAGGTTAATACAGGTTCTTTAAATAATAAACAGGCTCGTGGAGGTGCGAGTTGTGTCTGTCCCCACGCTGAGGCAGCTGGAGGCCGATGAACACAGCCTGTCTTTGGTCTGGGCTCGCTTGCTTTCACGCCTTGTCCACCAGGCAAAGTGGCACCAACTCCCTGTGCTGCCCAAACCATCCCCGTCACCCCCGGCCAGGGTTTATGAACATCCCCTGTTCTGGAATTCAAAGGGACATGGCAGGACAATTTTCAGGCAGTGTAAGCACAACTTAGAGACAGCTCAGTCACAGGTCCTGTCATTCTCAGCTCTGCTGGGGGAGGATTCGCACCCCACTGACTCCTCCTTCGAGCACCACACTTGCAAGCCCTGTCAGCAGCAGCGGCGTTTCCTAAACCCTTCTCCTGCCTTTGTTAGCACCAGCTCAGGGCCGTGTAATCCTGCAGGCTGGAGGTGATCAGCCACCAGCGACGGATTTAATGCCACGGCAATTACACCTCACGGATTAGATCGCAGCCCGATGACACGGAGCTAAGAACGCCTGTGGCAGCCAGCAACCTGTCTGTCTTCAGGCTGCTTGCAAGCAAGAAGAGATTTCGCCTGTCCCACGATATTATGTGCTCTTACATTTTACAGAATGATGAGCCACACAATCCTTAAGAGAAGGAAAGGATTTTTGAAGACTCCTGCTGTGAGGAAAAGATATCTGAGGGAAAAGGAAATTATACCCAATGCCTCTGAAAATCCCAGAGGGGCAGGCTGCAGAAATATAGTGCATGATAGTTTGAGAAAGAAAAAAGTGCAAACAGTGTAGAAATAAAAATAAATTCTAGATTTAATGTGCTGGAACGAACTGGATCTTTAGAACTTTTCCTTGTGTAAAAGTTTGTGTGGTCTCTGTGTGAACATGTGCAGAATGGGGTTTGCTCAGCTCAGGTGACAGATCTGAGGGCACAGCAAAGCAACCTGGCTGAGGGGAAGGTATCCCTGCCCAGGGCTTGGAACTAGGTCGTTTTCAAGATCCTTTTCAACCCAAACCATTCTATGATGTGATGAAACAGGAGCTGTAAGAGGGAGGAAGGATGATTTGCTCTGGAGGGATAATTTTTAGCCTCTCTAGTAGCAGGCTTTTGTTGGAAGAATTGCTTTGCTCTCACACTGGCTTGGTTGGAGGTTTTCACCATGCAGAGAGTGGTAACAGCCTGGTGCACATTGTTCCTTGGCAGATCACATGGACCTAAAGGGAAAAAGCCTGCCTTAAAAAGCACAAAAGTATTTTTCTAACAGGAACAGATACTTCTCACCACGTTTGGAAATATCCGTTAGGGATTTTTCCAGCAGATGGCAACAGCAGACCGGTTTGTAGTGCAAGGCCAGCGTTTGCAGGATGCAAAAATCCTGGCTGTGCTGTACCCAAAGCATCTTCCAGGTCTGCTTCTCCCACTCCTGGTATTGAGCCTACTTGGTACCCCAGGGCATGGTTACTGTGAAATGCAGAATAAATCAGTCCTGCAAAAACTGCAGCACAAACTCTGGATCTCTCAGTGTGTATACCCTTAAAACATACCTGATGCATTTTAAACAGCTGAAAATTACAGCTCTCCGTGAATAAACATGTCTCCTATATATCTTTTTGCAAAATAATGATTCAAGGGTTGATCAGAGTGGGAGCACAGACAAACATGAAGAACAAAATATACAGTGTTTGACTGATGTTTTACCAAAAGGTGTCTCTTCCCTGCAGAAGCTGGATTGATGGAGCAAACTTTTCACCACATTCTTGTCATTGCTTCTGAGCCATCTTAACCAGCTGCCCTTGGGAAGTGCTTGTTATTGCCTTGGTGAGGTGATTATCCTGCTTGAAATTGTAGGCTCAGCTCTTGGCTTCTGGAGGAAAGAGTTGTGCCCCAGGTGTTGGAGATGCTGATATCCTTGGAAGGATCCAGGGGGACTCTGCAGCCAAGTTCCACCTCGCTCTGCCCAGGCCCTGGGGAAGATGTGGGAGTTATTTTTTATAATCATCACCCAGGCAACATTGTTTTCCCATCAAAATTATGAGAGCGCTATTGTTTTTAATAAATAGCAACATTGTTTTGCCATTTGCAAATTACAATATGAATGAACCTTGAAGACATAACACAAGATAAATGTACAGTTGAAGTTTCCATTCTTTTTCTCCAAAACTCAATCAATATGAAGTGTTTCCCTTGAGCTGAAGTACAGGCCAGATTCATAGAATAACTCAGGTTGGAAAAGACCTTCAGGCAATGAACACAGGCATTTAGGTTTGATACAAAGCTTGGGGAGCACTGAAGAGGCTGTAAAAGTCAACTGATATTCTTCGAAAATAAAAATAGGTGGAAAGAATTAATTCATAATGAATCCCCTGCAGAAACGACACAAGACACAGGCTGGGGGGGGAGGTGCCTGAAAGCCAAAGGTGGATTTACGGTAGGAATTTTGCAGCATGCCTGTGCACAGTTTAGTTTTCACGGGGATCAGTGAACAGTGGCCACCCCAGGGCAGGAGGTGTCCCCTCAGCCGTGGCTCAGAAGTCCTGGCTGTAAAAAAGGCAGGATATTGTCCCCAATCACATCTCAGTGTTCTGGAAAAGGGTGACACTGGTTATCATTATTATTGTGTTTGCTCAATGCTCAGCCCTCTCCACCTGACTGACGCTCTCAGCTGTGGTGCAGGTGAATGCCACCACTCTGCTGCTTCACCTCCCTGGGCATTTTCTGTGCACTGCTATTGTAACTTTTCTTCTCTCACATAGTTCTTCCAGAAGAAACAATATGTTGAAGAGGAAACTTTCTTCTCACTGTCTTGAAATCCTTTACCACCTGTGCTAACTCGCAACACACTCAGTCCCTGCACGTGTTATCTTTCTGTTAATATTCTGCTGTGAATAAACCCAAACCCAGTTCCTGTTTGCTCACATTTCAATACAGGGGTGGAACTGCCACCTTGGAAAGAACTTTCCTCTACCAGCGGTAGATGCAAAAGGAAAAAATCCAACCTATGAACGCCTGCCACACCACAGCACACAAAGCTACTGCTTTTAATGAGTTAGGCTGAGGGCTTTTCTGTTGTTCCTTTGCTCTTCTGATGAGCAGGACTGCGAGGTGTCTTTGAACTAGCTACAGACATGAAGGATTTAGTAAACAAGCATTCTTTATCCCATTTCTGGTAAGAGTTTGTCTTGACAGATATCTTCTTCCTCCTGAGGTTTAGACCACAGTTTGATGTTTTTTTCCCTTTTTTTCCCTTTTTTTCCTTTAGCCCCTGAAGCATTTCACAACATGATGGGCAAGGGCCCAGCAGTAATCAGACTGAACATTGGAAGTGTAGACAAAAGAGAAGGTTGGAGGTCCTCAGGTCTCAATCATCACAACCCACATTTCTGAGAGTACCTGTACCCTGGTGTGTGCAGACCTTGGATTCTGCTGCAGCCTGGGGGCTGCATGCTGAGATATCTACACACAGCCCCTGTATCCCCCAGGACAAACCCACCTCTCCCTGCTGCTGCTCCTGTGTTGTGCCTGTGGAGCAGGGAGGGAAGGAGAGGCACAAAGCTTACTGTGGTGGCAGTGCACGAGCTGCCAGGGGGACCCACCTGACCTGCACTGGAGAGGAAATCTTATTTTTCAAAACTTTCCATCATGCCATACAAAGCACTGAATCCTTCCAAATCTGGGAGCGATAGCCTGGCATGATGCCCCAGGTCATGTCTTACATAAAGAGTTATTTTTCTCCTGCACAATGCTCTATATCCTACTTTTACAGATATTCACCAAAGCTACCTTAAATCATAACAGCCAGGCCTCTGCATGACTGTGCTTAACTCTTGCTTAGCTCAGGGCATCTTCCCATTCCTCAGGCTTCAGAAACCACGGAAACCCCCACGTTTCCCTGCTGGCTGCCTACTTGCAGCTGCCCTCCTCACCCCGACTGGGTCACCTCCCAGGCTTTCCAGTGCACAGGGCAGGGCAGCCTCCAAGGGGAGCATTTGTCTGTTTGAGAGATGACAAAAAGCCTGAGGAAAAAAATCTGGGTGATATTGTAGCTCTGAAGGTGCAAGAATCATTAACCCTGGAGATCTGAAGGCCACCTGGTTATGTTGAGCACACATTCTGGTGGACTGACGTGACTGTTCAGCTGGAGAGATCCATTTCCATGTGCTGGGGTTGGTCCATCTCCATCCATGCTGCGGGAAGTTGTTCTGGGTTGATACCACTGCCCTGTTTGGCAGAGGCTTGCACACACCCTGCCATCAGCAGGGGATGCCTTTGATGCCCCACCAGCCTGGCAGAGAGGTGAGTGAGCCCTTTGGACAGTGCTAACCTCGCCACTGATGCCTGCACTTGAACCCCAAATTTTGCCAGAGCAATTCTTCCCAAATTTTCCGTTAACAGCTCTACAGAGCAGTTCCTCTACTGTTTCTCAGCTGCAGGTGTGTGTCCATCCCATGGAGTCCCAAGGAGGGACCCTGGGGACTCCTCTGTGCTGACCCAATGGGACAAAAGGGTCTGATCTTGAATTTAAGGGCTGTTCTACCCAGGGCCAGGATTCAAGCTGATTGTTCTCTTGGGGTGATGTTATGATAATCCTGTATTCCCTATCGTTTGTCTATATGCCCCCCCCTCAGAAGGAGGTGGCTCTGAATCTCTTTACTTTGTTCCCTGAGGGTTTTCCCAAAGAAACCAGGTTACAATTATCCCTGCTCTGCTTAAGGCTTGGTGGAGTAGGAGATGGCCATTTACTGTGAGCTTTTCACTGGTGTAAACTAGCAATTTGCAAGAAAAACTTCACATGACAAAACTTTTATCCCAAAAGTATTTTCTAGTCATTCTGAACTTCAGAAATGTTCGATGGCAAAAGTCAAAGGAAAACTAAAAGGTACAGGCTGATGCACAACTACAAGGGACAGGAAAGCTGGACACTGATACTGAAATATTCAGCCTTTTCTCAACAATGTTATATTTCTTATGGGAGAAGGAAATAAAGAAACGTACAGCCACTTATGCCAAATGAAACCAATAGAGAGTAATTAAATTTGCATTTATCAACACAAATAGCCAGCACAGAAATATCGGTGTCTTTTTTTCTCAACATCTATCCGATAAAGACCTTTTGGATGTAATATTGACATCTTTGTGACTATTAACTCATTGGAGACTCACCTACAGTAAAATTAATAAAACCTCTCTCCTTTACAGCGCCAAATCCTCTTTACCAAAACCAGTGTTTTACTGCTGTGTACTGGGGCATATTGGGCCACTTATTATCATTCAGAAAAATAAAATAAGCTTTCCCAGTACAAAACCCCTCTCTATCAGCAGAGGATATGCTGGCACTAGTGTAATTAGAGAGGTCAGGAATCAGGTAACACCACCAACATTGCTTTATCTTTATCAACTGGAAAAAAAAGTTAAGTAAATGCCTTTAAATAGTTAAAGCTGCTCTGGTTAATGCATTGGGGGGGGAGGGGGGTGGTTGAGTGTGCTTTATTTGAGTGGTAAATTTATTTCCCAGGTACTGCACAAGCACAACAAACCATGATGTTTGCCTGGAATTCATGAATATTCAGTTATGGGCAGCTTTGAGCACTAGACTGAGCTGGGACACAGTACATGGTAGTATAATTTCTTGGAATAAACTGGTCTGCTGGAGAAAAATGTTTTGAAAGATTTTAGATGTTTGGGGAAAGAGCTGGCAAAGTCTGCGTTCCAATTCCCATCATGAGGTAACCTATCATCAAACACTGGCTTCGAAAACAAAATCTGGCAGATCCGAAGTTTACCACATTATGTCTCCCAATCTGCTTTTGTAGCCTTTCCCTTCCTCAAATGTTGAGGCTGCGCCATGTTTTCCTTGTTATGACGAGAAAACAGAACGCTTTGCCAGCGCCCTCCTTACTTTTGGTTATTTATAAATTTCCGCAAAAGCTCCCACCTTCTTCTGTAGCCAATGCCTCTTGTTTATGGAAGCAGTTCCAAGTTACTTTCTATAAGGAAAAAAAAAATCTACTGCCTCGAAAGCGCTGCAAGTATCCAATTGTTCTCCTGTATTGTTTTCCTTACAAAAAAGGAATTCTTTAGATCCGCAGAGGCATTGAGTCGCCTCCACTCACTCTTTTTTAACCTACCCCCCCTCTCCAGCTCTCAAATGGTGGCTTTCAAGTAGTGACCTTTCCTTTTCGTGAAGGCCAGCTTGTTATTTTGGGTCGGATTTCCCTGCCGATTGTTCTGCGTTTCCTCCCGCGTCGCTCTGCGGCAAAGCCGCTGCCGCCGCTCCCCCTCCAGCTCCCGGTGGGATCACCAGGGTGGCCACCCTGTGCTCCTCACCCCCAGCCCTGCTGCTCTCAGGGGCTGTGGGCAACCAGGGGGACCGCCAGGCCACTGGCAGCCTTGCCTATCCTCACATGGATGGCCAAAAACCCACCAGCTTCTCGTAACAGCCCCAAATTATAAAAACATGGCAACAGTGGCCATTGAGAACCTTGTAGGTGGGGTGTTGTAACCATCATTCAGCCGTTCAGAAATGCAAGAGCAGATTTCTAGAGCTGCTCTCAAAGAGCTTCCCCCAGGAATGTCACAGGAAGACACCTGTAAAAACCTGTCCTTTCCTAGTTAAACAGCTGTTCCACTTCTCTGCATGGGAATAAACACATCGTTTTTACTCTCTGGGAGTAATTGTCACCCCTGTGTATTGTCTTTCTTGTTATAAGCTTTTTCCTTCATATTACAAATCTCTTGGAAGGACATGCAGAATCCATCCGTTTTCACAGAGTACCTCTCCAGGACCTGAACTAATTTGTGTCACTACAAAACACTGAAGCCACAAGCAAAAAGCATGAGACACGTGTAGGATTCAGAGTGAGCCCTGAAATCAGTCAAAATCTCTAATATAATTTTAAACAAATATCTTGGCTGCTTGAAGCACAGAGGAGCAAAGTCCACTCACTCCTGTTTGTATTTTTGAGGAAGCAAAGTTAAGCTGTAAAATACAGATTCACCATGCTGAAGGATCTCATCTCCATTTCTAGATGCTGGCACTGAGCCTGGCAACAAATCCTGTCAAAAATAAACTGGGACATCTCAAATACACTCGGCAGCAAAACATGTACATCTTGATTCCTTGAGGACTGCTGCAGGCCTAGGAATCTGGAACTCTGAGGAGACAGGCTTTGTTTTAGAAGCAACATATTCTGGTGTATTCAGACAAAAATATTCTGAGAAATTCCAGCTCACCAGGAGTTTGAAAGCTCCTCATTTTGGTCTGATTTTGGGATGCAACCCAAGTGTGAAGAGATGAGGTTTCTTGGTGTCTTATGAACTTGAAGCGCTGCTTTTCAGCCAAAACCCATCAAGACCCTGCCCTCAACTTGCACGTACAAGACACAGAGACAATTAGAGGAGTCATCGAAATACTCGTTTGGTTTTGGAATTGTTTATATTTCAGAGTTCAAATTGAGACAAATTGTATTTCTTCGCCCAAAATATTTGTAAAATTTTTCATTTCCGTTTCTTTTCCAATAATAGTTTTCATCTGCCACCAACTGCATGAAAAATCCCAATGTCAAAATTTTAAGAAATGCTTATCTATTTCTACATCTATTTGGCAATTTTACAAACTTCAGGTAAAGGAGAAAAAAATATTACTATAATCTTTCATTCTGTACTTATTTCATGGGGAGGTTTGATAGGAGGCTGAGAACCTGTGCTAGCTGAACTTTTAAAGTACTACACTAACAGCATAGGCAAAGCCTTAAATAATTGGAAAATAATAAAATTAATGGGAACAAAATAGAGAAAATGACCCCCCCACTGAATTCTTCAACCTTGGCAAACATCTACTGTGTTCAGAAAACAGAGTGTCAGACAGAAGGAAGGTGACAAAAAGGAGAAAAAACAACATCTGAAATTTCAAAATGCTTTCTAAAAATCGAAACAAGATGAAAATTTAAATTTAAGGGAAATATTTTGGTGCACCAAATACTTTTTATACAAAAGTCTCTATTTTTCGGGATAAATGTTTAAGGCACAAATGTTGGCCATCTGTAATTGCAGCAGTGAGAGAGGCAACAAGATGGAAAAGGTGTCGTGGCAAATTGCCTTGCCTCCCTCTGGAGTGCTGCATTACAATGAGCTGGCCCGAGTCCCAGAAGCAGCAATGCCATATTTGTGTTGTGAGAAATGCAAGGTGCTCAGGCCTGGGAAAAGACCTCTTCTTGTGTCCACACTGGCTGTTCCAGAACCGCTGCAATACTGCACTTCTCGATGCATCCAGAGCGAAAAATTTCCTCCTCTCTGTTTCTGCTCATAGACAAATCACTTTTTCCTCCTTGTGAGTAATTTGGGCTACAAATGCAGCAATGAATATGCTACCTAGTAGTAAAAAGGGAAATAAATATGTATAAATGGCTCTCCTGCTATTTGTGTAGGCTTGTGTGTGCCTGAGAGCAGGCAAACACAAACACACACACAATCTTATGCCTACAGAATATTTGTGTGTGTTCAGTGGTTCAGTTCCAGTACAACTACAAAAACCCGTGCTCATTATAGGAAAATGTGTGGTTTTTATTTTAAAACTCTCTGAAATCTCTAAAAGCCTGCCTCACATAAGACATCTCCCCTGAGCTCGTTTTATTGAGCAGTGTTTACACTCAGAGCGTACGCGACATTGTTCATTTGAGACACCATTAGCCAAAAGTCCTCCAAAGCTTGTTCTAAACTGTCCGAAAAAGAGTATTAACACCCTTCCTCAAGCCCTCTTTTAACCAGTTCTTAACCATCTCCTCACCCCTTTACCGATCCCTCTCCCTGGAGCACTTCTCTTCATCCCGCTAATGACGGATTGATTTTTACCATTTCACCTTGCTTTGCCTTATTGATGCCTGCCTGTCACCCTGTGGTGGCAGTGACAGAGAAGCTCAGTCAGAGGACACTGATGCTCTGAGTTGTGAGGAAGTTGGGGCTATTCCGATTTACACAAATCCAGTATCTTTCACCTTAATGACGAGGACTTTTTGAGAGCTAAAGCTAAATTATAAGCTTTGATCAGAGCTTCCCGGCAGCAGTGAGTTTGGTCTTTGTTTTAAAATGAATGGCTGTCTTTACAGAATCTGAGATTACCTGCTAAGTGATTACATACCTACACACATGGCAAAAGATTAGCACCTTCCCTGCACACCCCCTGTCAGTGTTATTCTTTCGTGCCCAGCCACCTCCACGGGCCCGCTCCAGACGTGAGCTGTGAGAAATGCAGCTGTTGAATCGCAGGGAAAGTTAAGAAAGTGATGTGGGGGGCACATCTTTGCAGCAGTTCAAAGGCTGTTCAAACAGCTCTGTTTCTTCTGTCTGTCTTTTTTTTCTCTCTCTCTTTTTTTTTTTAAATCCTTTTTTTCCCTCCCCTGTCTTTAGTGTCTCTCTCTTTTCCCAGGAGTACACATTAAAGGAAGTTCAACCGATCGTCAGGCTATATCCCATTTCCGTGTTATTCCAGCCTTAACTGAAGAGATGATATATTTGATAGCTTTTTGCTTGGCTCTATCACTCTGCATTTCCCTGTTTTTTCCACTTTGCACTTAGGATTTGTGATGGGCAAATCTCAAAAGATGAGAAGCTTGGCTTGGATAAGAAACCCTATGTTTGAAGTTTACCTTTCAATTTTAAGAGATATGGGTCACTGCAACAGTGTAGGAATTATCTGCCTCAGATTCACGGGATTTGAATGACCAAAGACTTTGGCATTCTCCAGGAAGAGGAACAAGCTGATAGCTGGATTTCCAGCCAACATGGTTATATTGCCCCAAAATTAAACAGGCCATTGATTTTCAGTGGCATCAGAGGAAATGAGGGCTGAAGGCATCAGGGGATTGTTCGCATCTGGAGCAGGACTCGACTGCTGCATCTCATGTAAAGGCTTTACCCTTTGGGTGCTGTGGCCAGACAAGGAGCAGGGGTAGAGCTGAATGCTGTGAGTGCTGCACACAGGTGGTGTCCTTTCAGAAAATAAAATGTGTGTACTCCCCAAAAGGGCCAGTGACTGGAAGGCACCTATATTTTCCTCTGAGCTGCAGAGTGCACTCTTAGCTCACCCTCCCTACAAGACTCTGTTATTGTTACTGTGAAAAGCTTAACTGTGATTCTTCACTGACATTTGGCACCGCTTTAAAATCAACTTTCCACAGAGATAGATAGACTCCAAAATCTGCCTTGACTGTTTTTTCTCACTGAGAATGCAGACAGGAGATGAAAATCAAATTTTAATCCTGTTGCCTGCTACAGTAAAGCACAATACAATGCCTATCTGGGATGTAGCATCTCTCTTTTTATTTATCTGTTGTATGTCTGTGCCTGAGACAAGTATGTTCTTGCTGTTTCCAAACAGAAGAGCATCACAGAAAATACTTCCAATGAATGAAACAAATATATATACTTTTCTTGTAAGGTTTTACATCGGCTAAAAAAAAAAAATCTGGCTACAGACAGCAGAAAGGTCTGACTAAAACTGGGTGGAGAGTTGATGAAATTTTGCTTTGTCAAAAAAGTTCTCATCAGGGAGCTCAGAGGGTTCTTGTGGGTTATAAGCAGGACACAAAGCAGTTTACAAGTTTTTTAGCTTCATTTTTGCAGACCTGCAGAAGTCCAGGGTGTAAGCATTTTGGGGCAGAAGTTGGGTAAATATTACTGATATTACCACGGGTATCCAAAGTGGCAACACAAAGGGAATAATTTCTGCAGTGCAGGCAAAATGGATGCTGAGCTCTTTGGAAGGTCTGGCCCGAGAAAGTGGTACAATAAAAAAAAATAAAAAAAAATGGTTTCCTCAAATGGGTGGTACGAGGCTTGGGGAATGAATGTTTGTGGAGCACTCAGCCCCTGGTATGAAAAGGTGCTGTAAAAGTTCAAAGTATTATTGTTATGGCATACTTACTCAGCAAGGCAGGGAATATCAAAGGCTTTCTTCTCCCAGCTGGCTCGGCCTTATCTCAAGGAACTGTTGGTGGGTGGTGATTGCTCTCAGGGACTGGTGATGACAGAGGAGGGAAGGCACTCACTTCGCTCGCAGAGCTGCTCTGGCACCCTCCTGGACCTGCCAAGGCTCCGCTTCCTCCTCGGTGCTTTTTGGTGCGCACAGCCCGTTCCCAGAGAAAAGCCTGGAATGAAACCACAGAGCTCTGACACCTGGCTGGCAGAGGCACTCAGGCAAGGGCTTTCGCTCGGGACTGGTACATTGGGAAACAATTGACACAAATTGCTTCAGACCTTCACGGCTGCCGGTCCTCCTTTCCACGGGCTATTTTTAGGCACAATTAGGCAGATAAAATGATATCAGAATTAATTTGGGTACACTCAAATGTTTGGTCTTGCTTATTTTTTTTTTTTAAATGCTTCTCTCTAGATATATGGTAAATGTCTGAATCACAAAAAGCAGATAAAGAGATCTTTTCTTTCCCCCTTCCTCTACTAAGTAATGTTCAAGCACTGAAAGACTTGCTCACTGCAAAACCACTTATGGCTGATTGCTGGGGAATTTCCTCTCACCACCTTAAACACAAAGCAAATAACAGAATATGAAATAACACATATTCTTGGCATCAACCTCCATGAGAGCTCCCCCGGGTCTGCCACAAAGCAAAGGCTACCAACCCATCCATCAGAAGATAAAATACAATTAACTAATTCATTATATAAATATTTTGGGTGGGGAGATAGGAACGGGCTTATCTCTATTATCGTTATCATTACCATTAGCTGCTGTTTGCTGAGTTTTTCAAAGCCTTCTTTCCCATTAAGGAGCCTGAATTCCCACGTTAAATCCCACCCTAAATTTGATGGTGACAGATTTTGCAAGCTGCTGGGGAGCACAAGCAGGGAGAGCAGTGCAGCGGGTGAGACAATATTTACGGGAGTTACGACCAGAATTTACGGAGAAGCCATTCCCGTGCTATTTGAACACGATTCTTACATTTGGGCTAAAGGGAGATGCACAAGTGTTCTGTGATGGAAGGTGGCAATGAAACGGCACAACCATCCCAGCCCGGGGGACATGAGGCCTTCGTTCTCTGCTGTGAAGACAGCGCTGCCATTCATTCCACAGCTCATTCCAAGTGGAATTGAGTGACAGGCTTCTCTTACTCTGCTACCTTATGTCACAGTCCCAGCATTTCACTGTGTCACGTCATAATTAAGGACAAGAATTTGGGTCTGACTTCAGTTTACCTTCACATAAACCCAACTTTAATCAGTGTCTGATACTTAGGAAAAACCCCTTCAATACATCAGCAGAAGTGAAGGGTTTTTTCTATGTTATCAGTACCTTTTATGATACACATATTACTTTTATCCCAAATACTACTCTCCCCCTAATTTCTTTCTGAAGGCCACACATACATAATGTATGGGCTCGAGTTTTTTTTCTCACCTGTTCCTCCTAATCACACCTGAGCACTAGGATGGCTGGTGAGAGAGGAGTAATTAGTACTTCACAATAATAAACTAAAAATCTGAGGCAGAAAAACTTAAAATATCATCAGCTGCTCAATATTGTACAGCTTCAGGATGCTTTTATTTTAGACAATCCAGGCTGTAACCTTACCTCAAAATACTGAGTCATTATAACTACTTACATGAATGAAAGTCCTGATCTGCTGCAAAAGTCCTTTTAAGTACATTTTTTACACCTAAAGTCTTCATAAGGTGCTTGCCTTATTTCCTCCCCTAAAAGGGTTCATAGATACTGTGAATTCCTGTCTCATCACCCCCTTCCATGACTGATATTTAAGCACCATATCCACCTTTATGTCTCCACCAGTGAATCTTACCATGGCATCTCTTTAAGCAATCCCAGCTGATGGTGCTGAGAGCCAGTAACAGAAAGATCTTCAGTCTGTGAAAAAGAAAAAAAAATAACAAAACACAATATGTGTAAATCTGTTTTTCAAAGACTTGCAGGAAACATTGGCAACTGGTCTCTACCAAGAGGATGAGCCATGAGGAAAATACTGAGCTTCCAAACCGGCAAAAATGATACTCTCACAGGTACAACATCAAGGCAGATTTGTTCTCTGTCCTTGTCTGTGACAGAGATAATGGATTCTTCAAAATCCCTGTCTCTCAGCAGCTTCATAGCAGGGCATCCCTGCAAGGTCGTTGTGTGAACACTAAAAGCTGAATCTCACAGAGAAAAGTCACTTCTCTGTAGTCTTTCAAGAAGTCTTTGTAAAAAGGGACAATGGAAGGGAGAAGGAAAAGGAAAAACTGCTGTAAACGTCGGAAAGGTTCAAAATTACAAGAAAGTTGGAGTTTATCTGCAATAGCCTTGTGTTGACACTAGATATTCATGCATGGAAGTTTTCCTGACTTTGCTAATAGAAATGACACCAGAGGAGTAAATGCTTCACTTCAGTCTCATTTTGTCATGCCCATGAGCATACCAGAGATGAAAGGTACCTGGCTGAATTTGGGTAAAAATAGATGGGATTTTGAAAAGCTGGAAGAAATGCCTGGGAAAAGTCACCTACATATGGTCTTAATCATGCCAATGGATAACCCCCACATCACCCTTTAAAAGGTCATCTGATAAACATCGACATTGGGCTTTTCTCACAAACCCAACACCTAAGATTGCTTCAGGCTACTGTAATATGGCATGAGAAGCTAAATTAGAAGCATATATTTGGTAATAGCACCTCTGAGAGGGAGTCTTCAAAAGCCTGTGCCCCCATTAAAGGATTAGAAGTCCAGCACACATATCAGCAACTATTCTCCATCCAAAGAGAAACAGAGCAGGAGAAAGAAATCAGCATTTTGTTCTGATTAGCTGCTTTGATTGATGTAAATGTCTTAATTACCTTTATTTTTTTAAACATTGCTGCAAGCCGGCTGCTGAGGGAAGTACTATAAAGAATACCACTATGAAGGAGAGCTTTCAAAGTTTCCCTTATCTCTCATGGGTCTGGTGGCGATCTTTCCAGAATATTTGTTGATGAGACACACAGAATAAAGCAGTCTCCGAGCAGCTGGTAGTCTCGGGTTCAGTTGTTTTCAGGAGTACCCAAAATCCAAGCTAGAGACTTGGAGATAAAACCATTCAAGAATAAGAATGGGGTCATTAAATACTGCTGGAAATGTGCTAATTCTGTATAAAACAATGGAAGAAATATTAAAAAAGAAGCAGGGATAATTAGCCACTACATTCAAAAGCACTTCCTTTTTTGGGGGGGGGCACATTTTCCATTCTGGAAGCAAATCCATACAACTTTCCCAGACTGCCAATATTTTGAGGTTATCTGCCCCAAAGGCAAAGGGATCTGATTGTCTAAGAAATAAGGATGAAGGCAAAGGGCACATCCTAAGGATTGAAGACTGGCTGAGAAATTGGAAGGTTTAAAGTGAAAGAAGTTCTCTGTCTCAAGGTCACAGATGAGGTTAGGATGTTTTTAAATGGGGGAGAACACTCCTAACCACAGTTTTTATACTTTTGGTGTCTTTCTCTTCGTTTCTGACTCAAAGTGGGACAAGTTGAGTGCATCTCTCAGCTTTCCAAATAGAATCCTGAGTTATGCTCTGGCACTTGTGGGCTCTAAAGAAGGGCTGGATGGAAGTGGAATTGTGCTCCCATTTTCATAGCCTCTTGCAGCTGGTCAGAAAATTCTCCGCATGAGTTTTTGTGGAATTTCCTACTTAGTTAATCCCAAATTCATCTTTCAACCCACAAACCAGGAAACAAAACTTCCTCAGTGCTGGCTCTACAAATCTTGTGCAAGAACTGATGATCAGGCTCTACTCCTTTTGCTTCAGATTTCAGGATTTGTGGGGGGTACAGCCTTCATTTCTGAATCTGTTAGAGGTGACCAGGGCATGACAAAAGTGGCCTTACCCTCTCACAGACACAGTGGCTCCAAACTCCTAAATGTTCTGTCTCTAAAGTCCTAAGTTATCCTCATGGGTTTTCTCCCCTGGACTCATGAGAGTGGTAGAATAGTTCAACCAAATTTTCTTTCCCAGCTCCCACTGAAGAGGAGGCATTTCTGAGCCCGTTTTCCCCGGTGTTTCTGTATTTAACAGGTCCTGCCCCCACAGACTCCTATCTTAAGAGCATACAAGCAGGAGCAGGCTGCTGCAGCAGGAATCCAGAAGCTGGAGCTGTCAAACCAAGCCTTATTAGATACCAAAGGGGCTAATAAAAGAATGGGTGTTTGTTGTATTTCTGGCAGGGATGGTTGCTGAAAAGCCTGGAGAGAAGGATCCCGAGACACCTCAGCTCCCAAGTTCCGATGGATGTATTTCTAGTTGATCAATCTCTCTGTCTTTGTGACTGAGCTAACTTCCCACTTCAGGCCTCTGACAGCTGGACAAAGCAGGGTTTGAGCCGTGCCTTGCTTTAAGTAAGTGTGGAGAGATGTTTTCAGTCTGACCTTGCCAAATCAGGCCCTGGCTTGGGGCGTTTGCTGAGGTCCAGGGAAGATTTTCCCACTGAATCGCAAGTGGAAAAACTAATTCTATCCCCAGCAACGTGATGAAGTACTGAAGTGACAAGTGTTTGGGGAGATAGGAATCTACCTTATGATCTGCAGAGCTTTAAAAGCAGAAGCAAATACTTATATATGTTGATTTGGTGGTGGTGGAGATAGTTAAAAGCTAATTATAAAGTATAATTTTCAGAGACGGAATATATTTAAGCACCCAGTGGATGTGTTTCATGATTATCCTTCTATATTAAAGAGATAAGATTTGGCAAGAGCAAATGTGGGCTTTGCTTGGCTTTTTGTTCTTAAGTTCTCATATTTTCCTAAAGTCCATCAGATAATGAGATGTAAAAGCACACATACAGATATAACATGGTGCAGCAATGAACAGAATATAAATGCATAATCCCAGACAGCAAAAGCAAATCTTCCACATTTAAACACTTTCATGAATTTATCCTCTCTATTTGTATTCTCCTTTTCTTAAAACAATTAAAAACCCAACTCAAATCAATAGCAAAACTCCATTCAGAATTTTGCCTAGGATTTCCATGCCATACAACAATAGCTCCCCTCCCTCACTTGTTACCTTGCTCTCTGTTTCTTCCATCTAGGCAGAATTGTTGCTGTGCTAAATAATTATAATGTCACTGGACTTTGCAAGATCGCTTTTGATACCTAGGGCCTTTTTATTTCATATGTTGCGCTGAGTGTTTTTACAGTCATCATCACTGTTGTCCTGAGAAAATATTTTGCCTGAGTCTGTCACATGTTAGTGGTAAATATAACAGCTGATACTTCATAGAGACAATAATGGACCTTTTAGGATATTGCAGAGAATTTCTGTTCTGCTTTTAAGTATCAACTCTTTAATAATAATAATAATAATAATAGTAACAACAACAACGACAACAATAATAATAATAATATTCTCAGGCCTCCAACAAGGTTACCACCTTATGTCAGAGATGGATAGAGAGATAAATTTATCATATTCATGTCCTCCTTTCTCCATAGGAATAGAAAATGTGTGACAACAAAATGTACTTCAAGACTTGCTCTTGAACTGTCTTTTTACCCAGATATAGCTAATATTTGGGACTAGAACAGGGCAAGCAGCCAGGCACTGTAGATGGTACTGCTCAGTACCAGACTGGCTTCTGTGTTTCCTGGTAATGCTCAATCAGGCGTGACTGCAAAAAGGAGCCTGGAATGAGTAAGAGAAAAATGAGATGTCAAATCTTTCATTTAGAGGATTTAGCAAAGCGCGTAAATAAGTTATGGCATTGATATGCTGACAGATTGCTCAGACATGGGACTGGAAATGGAAAATGAAAAGTGTATTGATGAAATAAATTAATTTTTAAATCTAAAAGCGGTTTTAGTAGATTAACAGCCTCTTACACTGAATCCAAGTTTTCTTCCCTGGACAAAGCCTCAACTTACACGTATGCTGCAACTTCTCTACCCTAGCTGGTCAAGGCTTTCTGCTTTACACAGGGGGAAGCTGTGACCCTGATTCCCAGAACCACACCGTGTGTCAAAGGCCAGGAATCTCGGATTATCCTACAGAAGTCAGTTCCCAAACTCCCTCCTGGCATATTAAACAGCAACATGTTCAAACAAAACACTGCAAGGGAAAAGCCAAACGAACCCTTGTTGGTTGAGCACACCCTTAAATGTGTTTCTACCAGCTCCTGTGAGCAGCCTTTCCCAACACGGTCCTCCTTTGGCTCCCAGAGAATTGGATATTTCGTAGTGATGTGAGAAACCTGCTGCCCCAGACAGGGTTCCTATGCCAGATTTCTATTGAGGGAGTCGGGAACAGCAGCCTTTTTTTGGACTTCTCCCTGCAGCAGATAACTGAGGCAAACATTCAGTAGGTGGAAATGTGGGCTCAGAAGATGCGGGTTCCACGTCCAGGTCTGTTGCTGACCTCCTGTACATCGGGCAGGTCATTTCATGTGTCTCTATAATGCACATAATGACACTGAACTCCTCTGCAAAATGCTTTGAGAGCCACTGGGAGGAAAAAGTCTGCACCCCTCCCCCCCCCCCAAATATTTANNCCCCCCCCCCCCCCAAATATTTAATGAATAACTAACTGCAGGGATGGTTTTACGTGAAACATGTCACAAAAAGCCATTTAAAAGCTCAGTGCACAGCAAGTTAACAAAACATGGGTGAACTGGATGCTCAATTCTCATGATTCTCCCTCTCATCTAATAAAATGGCTTTTTGAAGGCTGGACAAGTGAAAATGGGATTGCTAATTGCATCTCTCTCATTTCTAGATGGAAAGATTAATCACAGGATCCAGATTGGGGTTTTTTTGGCCCTTGACTGATTTCCTCAAAGTGGTCAGGGACATTGGTAGGATGTATTACTGGGAATCACTTAGCAATACCAATTCTGTCTGAATCAGACAAGAAAAGATCAGTCTTTTGCTCTTTCTGAGCTTGATCATTTTGCTTGTTCCCTCTTTCAAACGTGGATTGGGTTGATCCTAAATCCACTACGCTGTGTTTAACTCTGGAGCCACTCTTCCTACCTGCTGACTTGGTAATGGGCTTGTCTGGCTGTCCCAACTCGGAGTGGGACAGAAGGTGACTGGCGTGGCGGGATTCTCCACGGCGCTGAGTTATTCCAATAAACACGCAAAGTTTATTGCGAGTGCTCTGCACCACGGCTTTGTGTGTGATTTGGCTGTGTGGAGGGTGGCTTTCAGCATGCTTTTACATGTGGTTTGGCCATGTTGAGGCTGTTTCACAGCTTGCTTTTACATGTGGTTTGGCTGCAGCCAGGCTGATTTACTGTTAGTCTTTACATGGAGCTAGCTTGGCTATGTTATCCTGAGGTCTGCTTGTTTGGGATTTTTCCACCCCTGCACTAAGACAGTGCAGGTAGTAATGCTGGAGAACAATTTAGATAAAGTCAAACCCAGCCTGGCACTGCTCCCTGCAGCACCAGAATAAAAATCCTGAGCACTATAATGCCCCAGCTTCCTCCACCACAACCAAAGCGCTGCTGCCCCGGCTCCTGAAGTCGAATGTTTTCTGTTTCAGATGAAGGGGATTAGACACAAATCCTTCCCTCCGTTTCAGAGGTGGGATCCAAATGGCTTCCAGCCATGTCAGCTGCTCTACCTTTGTGTGGGTTGAATGTATAGTCAATAATATATTACATAAAGAATGTGACTTATTAAATCTTTTCTTGACCAGCAATCTACAACCAATATTTCTCCAGGCAGTTTCAGCTGCATATATTTTAAAGTGACAAAACTCCCAGAAATCATTATTCCCAACCCACACAAAACATGCTGGCAAACTTTAATGAGTAACTCTGAGGTGTAAACATGGAAGTGTTATTTTGATGCAAAGATTTAAGCATGACTTTTGTCTAAAATTAGCTCCTTTTGAATAATTTTTCTGCAGATTGGCCCTTATTAACTGTGATAACTTTTGTCTGTGTAATATTAATCAAGTTAATTCCTTTCAGAGAAACAGGATTCTTCACTAATTTTACAGTCTCATTCTTCTCTCCCTTGTACATCCCTGGTTTTCATTGCCTGGATCAAAATTCCCATTACCTGCTGTTTTCTTGTTTTATGGATCAAACGCAAGATGGAACAAAAACCTTCCAGGTTTCCTATCACATAACTGCCAGTACTGTTCTAACTTTGATTTTCCTTCCTTTTATGTGCAGTAACTCAGATTTACATGTACACAGGTTTTATATCAATTGCCTCATAACTTGTCTTTATTTTTGCCTGTCAGGTCTCAAAGGAGATAAGGCTGGGAAGGAAGGTAATGGGGGAATTACAGTTATAGTGAATTCTCTTCCAAGAATCCACCTAGAGAGACAGATATAATTTCCAGATGCTATTGCAGGACTTAGCAACTTAACAGGGCATTAGGTGTCACTTAAAACTTTTAATCGCATAGCAGGGACTGAGCTGCAAAAAGAGTCCAACATGCAGAATACTGTAATAAAGCAGAGCAAATGCTACTCAATGTGCAAGTTGTCTAGAAACAAACATGCTCAGCAGATGAATTGGAAAAGGCAGAACAACTCCTTTCACTTTTGCTCAGTTCTCGAAGTAGTAATCTGAGTGAGTCAGCAGAAGAAACAAATACTTTCTCAGTGAAAATGCAAAGGAAACACTCCACCCATTAATGCTTTGACACAAAGAGAGCGCTTGATATTGACAATTTTTAAGTGCTCATCTGCATTCACTCTTTGTAAATTCTGCCTTTTGGTGGAAGTGTTCTGCATCCAGTCCCATTGCTCTGACCTGGATGAGAGCTGCATCTTCCAAGGAAGTTGCGTGACTGAGCACAGCATCATCTGGATGTCGCTATATTTTACCTTTTGTATGTTCCCTCAGCTCAGAAAGTTTGGTAGTACCGCCCTTTCCTGAGTTCAGAGTGGGTTTGCAGAATTTCCTCTCCCAGAACTGGAAGAAAGATGAAAAAATAAGTGTAGAGGAGGGTCTTGCTTTGTTGTTTTTCACTTGGGTTTACTTTGTTTTGTTTTTGAGGTGGGTTTTTTGTGGGTTTCTTTTTTAAAATTTTATTTCTGAATTCCATGCAATAAAATTTTTGATGCTCTAAATATATCTTTTGTTTTCATAATGGAGATATTTTGTTTCAGTTAGCATTTATAGAACAATTTACAATTTCAGTTCAGTTTTCATGAACAGATAAAAAACTCATGATAGAAAGTATTTTTCTTGAAATGATGATATGCTCTTTCGTAGAAGATAGACTTTAGATCACTTTTCTTTCCAAATTTTTATTTTTTGCTGTTCAGTAGAGTTCATTACTTACCATGCAATGAGGGGACACTGGAATTTAACAGCTTTAGCCACATTTCATTTATCTTTGTGATCATGCTGTAAACAGCCCACATGGAGACACCCAGCTCATCACACGCTCTCATAAAACACAGCGAGTAACCCTGGCAAGGGAACCTGCACAGTCCTCTCAGCCCGAATCCCTGCCTAAGCCTCTGAAGATAAGAGTCAAATTAAGCTGTTTCTTCTGCTAAAAAATGGCACCACTGGAAGCAGAAAGGCTCCATATTCCCTGGGGGCTCCAGCTATGAGTTAATGCTTTCCAAACCCTTCCACATGTTGGCTGAAACGAACCCAGGGTTTCTTCACCACTGCCGTCATATCAGTTTATATCAGAGCCCGGCATCTGAAATGCAAGGATTTGTTTTCAAATTAACCACGTATTGCATCTATCTGATCTGAAGTTTTTACTGCCACTCACCATTCCGTTTATTGGATCCCTCAGGAGATGGATTTGAAAGTTTTAAGATTTCAGAACCAAGTGTTTTGGAGTTCTCTCCCAAAACCTAGAACTTCTCATTGTTAGGTTTGTGTCCAAACTAAGAAAACATAGAATACTCTTGAATATTCTTTTTGTGTGAAATTTATGACTTTAACCTCAAAATCATCATTCCCATCTACACGCTCAGGAAAAGTGCTGGTAGCCAGTTTGGGATACAGTCAGAAGAGCTACCTAAAACAGAAGCTAATTTTCCTCAGCTTTGCAACTTTTGTGGGTTCTGGTGTTTTCCCTGTTGGTTTTCAGAGACAATGAATAAAAAATTGGCCCCTGACCAACACCTGACACCTGCAGGCTCCCACAGGGCAGAAGACATTCCCAAGAGCAGGAGGACAGGACCATACCCACGGTGTGTGGGTACCAACATTCCTGTTAGTGTTAGCACCAGGCAGCAGGAGGGTGAGCTGTGCACAGAGCACTGATTTATAAATGCCCTGCAAGTACAAAGCACCAACAGCTTTTCCCTTGGCAAGTCAGTGCTGAGCTTTGCTCTCCCAAGGCTCGTTCCTGTCATTCCCAACCACTTGGGCTGGAGTACAGCGTTTTTGACAGAGTCAGCTGGAGCTGCCTGAATTTTATTTCTTTATTTATTTTTTAAATTTAAATTATTCCTTCTGCCAGCCCTCCCTCCCATCCTAATACCACCTGTGGAGCCACACTGGCAGCTCTGGGAATGCTGCACATGCTGACAGCCAACATTCCTGCTGAGGGCAGAAACAGGCAGCTGTGCAAGGAAGGATTGGCAGGTTGTGCTGTTTCTGACACCGACTATGAGCAGACACCTCCACTGAATTGCTGGGGCAGTCCTGAAACACAGAGATGTTTCCAGACAGCTTAGGGAAGATAAGATGAAGAAAGTTTTGAGAATATTGAAATGAAGAATATTATTGTTCTCCCTTTACTAGAAATTCCTATTTTCCTCCTTTCACTTCTGAAAACAGACTAAAGGGTAGCTGAATGACTACTGAAAAACTGCCTCTTCCACTTGGGTGCATTGGGAAAGACTTCAGGCTGGGATCAGTGCTGTGCCACTCCGTATCTTTGCTAGCAAAGGATGCAGGGAATGAGGGGACCACAGGCAATGCTGAATCCCTTAACAAGGAAAGAAAAAAAAACGAGAATGAAGAGCAAATTCAGGCCTGGGAGAATGGACATCCCCAATTCCTGACAGAAATAAATGAGGATAATGCCTTTTCCATGCACTGCTGTGAGATACACGGGCTGAACTGGTTGCCACAGCATTTTTCCTGCAGCCACTGCTCCACAAATAACAAATCCCATCCAGTCAGGGTCAGCCACTTATGGAAACTTGCCAGAGGCATAAAAAGATTATGGGCTCCTCTCTTTCTACCCAATCAACCCTCCTGCTGAACACAACACCTCTGCACATTCACGTACAAAGACACAATTCTGCTAATAGAATGTGTCACTGAATTCCAGTAACCAAACATCCACAGCATCAGAAGAGCAGTTCAGCACTGACCACCTAAAATGCTATAAAGATACTGAATCCCAGGAGCTCAGGAAAAAGAAAAGAAAAATAAAAGAAAAGAAAAGATGCCAT
Source organism: Pardalotus punctatus (assembly GCA_013400915.1). NCBI lineage: Eukaryota > Metazoa > Chordata > Aves > Passeriformes > Pardalotidae > Pardalotus > Pardalotus punctatus. The sequence goes on along the minus strand of VZTX01030701.1, from coordinate 169,801 downwards.
GTCAGTTGAGGAACTCAAATTCTCAAATTTTATGACCTTTTCCTATTATTTTTCTACTCATTAATGACTCATGACTCAGTCTGTATGGAAACTACTTCTTTCCTAAGTGCTAAACTCTGCACTGGACCCTGCTGGTTGATAGAGGACTTTGAAGAAATCTGTGTTCTCTCACTGTTTCTTTGCCTACAGAACTTGAATTTGGTCCCAAGACTAATTCTCATGTTGAAATGAAGTTCTTCACATTTCTCAGAATTGATTGAGAGGGATACTCCTGTCTACAGGATGATTAGCCCAGAGAGGTTCCTAAATTATAATCAGGATAAGAAGAGAGTTTGCCATTAAATAATGTAAAGTGTAAGTAATGAAATAGAGGAAAGAATCAAGGTAGGAGACCCAAGTTCTGGAGATTCCAGAATAGTAATTTATTCATTATTGGGGATAAGCCACACTGAAGGCACTTGTAGATGTAAATATTGACTAATATTTCTAAAAACTCTTCACAATCCTCATTTTAATTGTATTGAAGAAAGAGGGATGCAGGAACCACAGAGTTGTAAGGACTGAGTAGGATCCAAGCAGTTGCATGCATAAATGCAAAAAAAAAATCTTCTCGTCTAGAGGAAGTCACAGACTCTGCCCTTTCCCCTGCTGCCTCTGTGCTCATGGGCACTACAAATTAGCAGTTAATGGAATCGTCACTGCAACACCTGGAGAACATGCAGTGTGACACTGCAGAGAATTTCCAAATGGAATTATGCACCTTGGCTCTATAACCAAAGAAATTTCACAGGCTCCAGGCCCTCCTGCAATGCACAAGAAAATCCCATTCACTGACTTTGCTTGCAAACCACCACTATTTCTGGAACTGGGATATTCTTTAGCTGAGCAATTACAGAGTGATATCAGTGTTCCTGAGACAAAAACCAACTCGAACAAAATTCTTTGTTTCTTCTGTTTTCCTCCCTCTCTCATTTTTGTCTTTTCCTTTGATTTTTAACAGCAGTCTTTACTTTGTGATAAAGTTTTTCAGCAGCACTTAAACCTCAGTGCTGCAATCTGAACAGGCAGTGATCTGCAGAGAGAAAACCCCACACATGCAGAAACCCTGGGGCCTGCCTAACCCAGCTGGAAAACTCCTGAGGCAAAGGAAAAGAGAGAAACTAGGCAAAAAAACTGTCTATGGTAGTACATTCCATTGGAAAATTCAGGTTTCACATCTGCCTTGGCTGACTTATAAATAAAACAATAAAGACAATTCAACAGTTTGACATCCTGATCTTACCTACTTGCTTCTGTTAGAAATTTAGCAGCATTAATAGAGAGTTTATTTGACTGCTGAAGAAAACATCTTTCCCAGGACTTACTCTGGTGTACACTCAAATGAGAACTCTGAACACAGTCCATGTTTGAGGTGAAGAGAAAAATGCAAGTGCTTTAAATCAAAGCACAGAATGACCGTGCTTTGATTTAAAATTCATATGTAAATGGATTTTTAATTTGTGAAAGCCCCAGACAAGATGCAACATGAGCCTCCACAAAATTGTTCCTAGGCTTCAGTGGTGAAATCTTGATTACGATGGTTCCCATGTTGCATCCAATTTCAGAGCAATTCTGAGTGTGGTCTTCCAAAAAAAATCATCATCTCAGCATGTTGTCCTGGAAATACATCTTAATAAATCACAGCCAGTCTTGAGAATAAAGGGGGGAAGGGAAAACTTTTCACCAAGTTGTAACCAGTAGCCTTGAAAATGAAATATTCCCACTGATTTTTCTCCTGTGAGCAGGCTACATTGAGTCTTGAAGACAAAGGGAATATTGCTTCAATTAGATGAAATAGTTGCATCAAATTTGATTTAAATTCTGAAGAGCTAAAGAAAATGGCTGGTTTTTTAATTAGCCATACAATGAGTAGATTTCTCAGTTGGATGTCCTACCTTTCTCACTCCTCAACAACGTCGTCCTGCTATATCATCCCTACCTCCTGCTTAGATTTTATTTCAAGCATTTATCAATTTAGGTCATAATTTGTTGATAATTGTGCACATAATCTCTATGTGGAGTCAGTCAACTGTCTTCTGAAATGGTTTAGGTTTTACCATAGCCTTGGACAAGTTGGGGTTTCATTCCTCTCACAAGAAGCAGGAGTAGTTTTTCTGTCATTGTGGAAGTGAATAAATGCACAGAAGTTTAAAAATGTCCTCTTCTGGCCCTTGAGTGGTTTATCAATGCAGCTTCTTAACACTATAATGTAAGGTTTGAGACTACTCTTCGTTTTGGGCCCATCAGACTTATGGGGACTTGCCTCTACTTTGCATTGGCACCAAGTGGGGTTAGGTCAGGGAAATCTTAGGAAAAGCCAAAGCCTGCATTCACAGAAAGGTGAAAGGAACATCTCTTTCTCTCTCCCACTTTTCTTCACTTTCTAGATGCATATATGGAAATGTGTAAGTTATATATCCTTCTGTGTTGCCAAAATCTGTAAAAACTCCATCATGTGTGTCAACATCCTATCTCGTAAGATCTTTTATTCCTAACTTCCAGGAGGTAAAGAAAGGAAAAGAAAAAGGTTGCTTTTCACAAGCAAGGACTAGAAGACACAAAATGATTTGCCAACACTTAATAGAGGTGAGTCCATGTAAGCCTGACAGGCCCTACCTTAGGAGGAGGTCTCAATTCTTACGTTATAGTGTTGAAAAGTAGCATGGATAAACAACTCAAAAAACATGTAGTTAGGAGGCAATTGACAAATATAATCCTTGGAATTTCTAGCTCCTGAGCCAGGATAGAGTCCAGGCTGTCAAGAAGATTCATGGTACGCCCCAGACTGGGTTCAACAGGCTCAAACTGGATCTATTGGATCCAGAGCCAACAGCAGAGGCCAGGATATGCAGGTGGCCTGTTCTGATGGAAACATTTCCCCAACTGCTGCCACATTAACAGTCAGGTAGAAATATCCCACCCTCCCTGACCCATCCCATCTCCTGGACAGAATTTTCCTTGCTGGCATATTCCTCGCTGCCCACCCTCCCTGACTTCCTCCATGCTCTAGTGTGGAATTCTCAAGAACGCTGTGAAATTAAGGCAAAGGCTCAATGGGAGATGATTTTGCTGACTATAGTGAGCTTTTATAGCATCAGAAACAAGTCAGGTTAATGTTTTTTTCTTTCTCCCTCCCTGGACAGGAGCCATTCCAGAGCTTGTATCTGAATATTTGGTTCTCATGTATATTTATTTACTTAGGAGTGGCATTCCTATTTTTATAGCTTTGAGTTTTTAACTTTCTTGTTAGCAGCATTAACAAGGTTCACGGCATATAAAAGTGAGCTGTGGCATTTAAAAAATGTTGGCCTAATGTAACACCAGCCTTTTTTTATATACATGTTCAATGGCAAACTCCTACTGACAGGCAAAATGCATTTCTATGTCTGGGCAAGTTTATAGATGGTGTTCCCACCTCTGGGCCACAAGGTCACAAATTTGTTTCTGATCCTATTAAAGAAACACTCAACAATGGTAAGTTTGTGTGCTTCTTTTCTTTTTTTCCTTTTTTTTTTTTTTTTAATGAGGGGGGACTGTTTTATAAGATCCATGATCTTAAAGATACTCCAAGGGATCTCTGTCGAGTGCTGGGCTTTTCAACCCCATGCCCTGACCAAAGAACACTGTCTGCAGCTTTGAGAAGCTTTGTCTGTGAGCAGCTAGATGAAACAGATTTTGGTGAAATCTTGCACACCTGAAAAAAGAAAAAAACATATCTCTGTCATCTATCCATGTGTGTGCCCAGGTTTCAGTGGGGTTTCATTAGAGTGGGATTCGTCTCTGCAGCAAAAGGATGTGCAGGAATTACAGATTCACAGTACCTGTTGCCTGCTCCCCTTTCCTCAGCAGATGCCCCGTGTGGCTCTGAGCAGCTCACCCTAAGGCTTTGCTGCCTGGCCCTGCACACCTTTGGGTGAGCATTCCTCCCCTTCCCCACCTTCATCTCTTTTGCAAGGTTACAGAGGCATGGCAGTGATAGATCGATGAAGGCCTTTGCAGCACGTACATTAATAAGGATATTTACTGAGCTCATGGCAAGGGCAAGCAAAAAGATGAATTAGAGGTGGCTGCCAGTGCCCTAGGAAACACCAGCCTTGTTTTCTGTTGGAACTAGTTTAGGTATGTTCTCCTTTACACCCTGCCATGGCTCCAGCTGCAGCTTCCTCACCATGAGTGTTTACTGCCTCACACCCAGCCTCATTTAACAAGAGAGCAGGCACAATCCAGCCTGGCCTCAGCCACGAAATCCCTTCGTGCTGGAACACGCACTCTGGGACTCTGTGGCTACAAACATACAGAGCCTTGGCTGGAGAAATGAGCAGGGGCCAGCAGAAAGCCCGAGCTGATGGGGTGAAGTTAAGAGCACAGGAGAGAGAGAATGCTGGTGAGTTTGGAGGAGGCAGGATAAGCTCGAATGTCTGCTGAAAGAATCCCGGCATCATCCATTACTGTCCAGAAGGCAATCAGAAAAAAAGCAGAAGGGCAAGAAGCGCAGCCCTTTCTGCGGGATGCTTTGGCTGATTGTGGTTAGGAGGATCAAGGCTAGGTATCATATGCCTCCACTGAAGGAGATGCCCTGGAATAAAGCAAGGAGCAGGAATTTCCAGGCTAGGAAAAAGGCTGATCATGTTGAAACTGAGCACAGGAAGGAGAATTTGGCTGCAGTGTCTGACTGGAGGACTTTTAGCTGAGACATGAGAGGACTCCAGGTCTATTCTTTCTCTAATTTCCTTATGCCCCCAAGGAAGCTTTTGCTGGAAATTCGCTTCCATTTATGGGAGGACCGGAGGAATGAGGGCCAGACTGTGACTGAGCATCTGGCAATCAGAAAGAGGGTTCAAAGGAGAGGAAACTGCTCAAGCAGGATCTGAGAGTGCTATTCTGCACTGAAAATTGACCCCTGCAAGTGACAGGCTGCCACTGCTGGTCATTCTGAGTGGGAATTTCTGCACAGTGACAGGTCAGGAAACTCGCTGAGGCCTGGATCCAGTAAGCTGACTTTGCTCTCTGAAAATCATCACCACACAGATTCTTGTGGCCTAGTGAATTCCTAAGTGATATTTTGTGCAATATCACCTGCTGCAGATTCTCTCCTCCATGATAATGATGGGTCTGGCTGCCAACAACAACCACAAAACTGTTACTGAACATCTTTGCTCAGAGGAGACATTGATTCCCAACAAGTATTTTTGTTTTTCTGTGCTGTATTTGGTCGCCTGAAATGTAATTGTTTATGATCACCATGCAAAACCTTTACTTAAACAGTCATCTTTCTTCTCCTGAGCAAGGCAAGTTTTCTTTTGTCTTTGGATAAATCTGCAATTTTCTTACATTTTTAAAGAATGCCAACAGAAATTCCCATAACATAAAGATGTACAGGTAGGGAGCAGGTATGTATCTCCCAGAATGCACAGGCAGTTCTCCACTAGAGCAAACAACCTACTTAATTCCTGTGATCTCTGTTAACTTGGTCACTGTTACAAACCATTTGGACAGTTTACAACATCAATTCTGTGAGAAGAGCAAGAAGCGGGTTTAATGTGTTTGTACTTTGGTCAGAAAAGAATCCAAAAGAGCCAGGGTGGTTTGTCCATGAGAAACAGGATTAATAAGCAAGCAATGATCTACTGCTTTGCCCCATGTTCAGGCTTTCTGCTCTGTTAAATAATACAGATATTGTGAATGTTCCAGAAACACTGGTGGAATGCATTCAAGGTAATGAGGAGCCTGTGATGGTTTCGGGTTTTGTTGGCATCATGATACCAAGAAAGACACTGATCAAAGTTTTCCATATAGAAAAATAGCAGATATTTACCTTTCATGTTTATCCCCACCTACAAGCCTTTCTTGTGAGATAGTTTTCCATAAATACTCTGTACCATTAGGCACGTATAGCACAGTACTTCCAAGCAGTTTAACTCTCCTGCTTCTGCTGAGGAGTTTCCCCTCTGCAATGTTGTGCTGATGTGAGCCCAGTGCTAAAACAACAAATACAGTGGCAAACACTGCTACTTGTCATTCCCAGCAGCATTCCCTACCAGGCACTATTAATGTGACAGTGCTGGAAGACTTAGAGCTTGCTCCTGGGAGGGAAGGATGAGCACCAGGGCTGCTGTGCACATCTGGTTTGGGTTGGATCCATCAGCTCTCCCCACACACGCTGCAAACATCAGCACAGTAGCAGGTCTGCAGTGTGCACCGGTCCAGATCCTGCACGGGTATAAATCAAAGGCCCTGCACTGAAATCAGACCGGCTGCTGCTCTTTGCCCACGGGTCACCTCTGCTGTGGGACTGCCCAGGACCACAATCCCCCTCCAACATCTCCTTAGAGCCATCCACAAACACCCCACATACACCCAGCCCTTCCAGTAGCTGCCCCGTGCTCTCAGGGATTCTCTCCCTTCCCTCTGCCCTTCCTTCCCTCCCTTCTTCCCCTCAAAATCGGCATCGCTCGGCATTTTGGCCAGGAGACCAGTTCTCCAAACTGAAAACATCAAAGCATATCTCTGGTTAGATCTCCTCCCAACCCTCCGAGTCTGTTGACTTGGAAAGTGAATAACTAATAAGGCAGCATGCCATTGTTTTCTGTTTATGATAATGGAAATAAATTGTTGGCTCTAAGTCAGGCACTGATTGTTCCTTTGATATCACTGCCAGGAAGCAAAATAAAATGGATTTTTAAAAATCACCTTTCACAAAGTGCCACAGGCATTTGAAAGATGAGCCTTTTTCCATGTCAAAGGCTCTACCAGAAGTGCCAAATACATAAGAAGAAAAATTCAAATGCTTCCCTAGTAAAAACAAAATAAAAAAAAAAAACAAAAAAAACCCAAAAACAAACAAACAAAAAAACCCAACAACCAAAAAACCCAAAAACCAACAAAAAAACCCCCAAAAAACCCCAAAAAACAAAAACAACAACAAAAAAAGAGCATAAGAGAGAATATAAGAGCAGGATTGCCTGGGCAGCAGGATGGCCTGGGTGGGCTGGCACACCACAGGTGTCCTGAGAATGCTCATGAGGGTGCAGCAAAGCTGGCTCCACGGTGAGGAGCACTTCCTGAAGAATATAGAACACATCCCTTGCATTTCTCCCCCCACTAAAAAAAGCACAGGTGGGCTGGATGGATTACTCTGTCTGCCTGGCAGCTCTTAAACTAATAATAAGAGACTTTAGGAGCCAAAAAGACAGGGGGGTGCTTTGCCTCAGAACTTGAACCACTCATAAATTTTGCTTGTGCGTTTCTTTCATGGTTTGGGGAATTTTTTTAAGCTACATGGAGCAGCAATTTCATTGCACCTCCAATGCTTTCTCAGTGTTTTAATGCCTTCCCCATGGAATTTTAGAGGCAGGCTTTCAGGTGTTTGAGTTTCTTTCAGGGTGCTACCACTCCTACCTAATGAGGGACATGTCGGGCATTGGCACCACTGTGACACACCCAGAGAGGAGGTTCCTCATCGGAATTTGGAGCTGGATGGAGATTTACATGATCAGAGCACGGTGGTGTTTGGTTTTCATGATGTGCTGCAGTTTGATTTGGCTCGGAGCAGAGGATGGAGCACAGAGCCAGATTCAGATCTCAGGCCAAACTCGGATTTTGTGTTTCAGCTACCAAACTCCATCATGGTTTGGCAAAGCTGTGGTCTCACCTGCTCATGCCACATGGAGAACACCTGTGATTTGCTGGAGAGGAGGTCACTCGTGCTGTGAGAAATTCCCAGCTGGAAAGCCAGGCTAGGAGAGCCTGCTTTGGCTGACCCTGGCTGCTGCAGGTGGAGTGGGAGTGCAGAGCCACTGGAACATGCTCAGACTCCTCAAGCACGAAGGAAGAAGAGCGGTGTAAAGAAAAGCTGCCAGGAGCAGAACACAGCTTCATGCCTTTCCTTGGCATCGCGATTCCTTGAACATTTTCTAGCACTGGGACTCAGATGCACAACAGCAGCAGCATGACCTGAGAGCAAACCAGGAGAACTAAGAACTGTATCACTTTCTCCAAAATTCTGCTGTTGAATGGATCCCCCACACTGCCTCTAGCCAGCATTCTTGGATATCATTTTTTGCAGAACATTCCAGAAGACCCTTTTTTCCAAAGCTCAAACCAATACCACAACGCAAATGGCAAAAGATCCGTGTGACAAACAGCATGGCCTGCTAAATATTAAGGCTGTTTGATATAGATTTGAGGCCTATACTTGGCTCAAAGTGCATTTTTATTCTGCAAAGTATTTAAGCAAATGATTACCTTCAAGGCTGTAGCTATGTCCCACAGAATGGGGCAATTTAATTTGGACCTTATGAAGTGCTTATGACATAGGTGCTGCTCTGAATCAAAAGGTTTGAAGGGCTCCCACCATAGTGCCCTGGAATTAAGTAGAGACTTTTGATTGGCTCCAGCAAATATTCAGCCAGGTCCTACTTTTTATACTTACAACAGGATATTTAGAAAGAAAAAGGAAGGAACTTTTTCTCCAGATAATACCATCTACTCTATTTCTGAAAATTAAGGGTGTGATTACTGACCTATAAGTACTTTATGATCACACTTTGGTTTGAACTTTTACGAGTGTATGTAGGTTTACTAACTCTAGCACTGCCCAGTAATTTATTTCCCAGGTGGGCTACAAAAGTCATCTGGAAGAAGGAAAACAGTGTCTAAGGGCTTGCTGTGCACATGGATGATTGTGCTAGCTGTATTTGTGCATGGATGTTTTTGGAAACAGTTTTCAGAGGAGAGGTAGAGTTTAGTTTTCTAATAAAACCAAACCTTTTCCTTTAACCCAGAAGCAGTGTTTCAATTCTTGCTTATTTTATTAAAGATTGATTACTCTCTGCTGCTCTTTTGAGGACAGAAACTGGGTTCAAAGGCAGCAAAAACCTGCTGTGACAGAAGTGCGAAGAAGCTCTGAATGACTCAAACAGTGTCTTTGCAGCCCTGACACTCCTTCCCAGGGCATCCTTCTTTTCCCAGAACACAACCAACCTCAGGTGCTTGGCTCAAACTTGCACTGAACAGCGTGGCCCAGAGTTGTGGTGCCCCCAAGGATGGCACCAAAGCTTCAGGGCCCAAAGGCAGCTTCTCTGTGCTCAGTGACCGCCCCTTTGCTGTGAGAGTGGCTGAGCCATGGCACTCACCTGCGGCAGCTGCAGATGCTGTGGCACTCTGCAGGTTGACTCTTTTGTGCTGCTTGAATCCCAGATCACCGTGGTTTGGCTGACAGTACCTGGCACACCTGCAAATCACCTGCTGAACATCGATCTGTTTCGGCTGAAGAGACAGAAATTAAACATCAGACCTGAAAATGCAGTCGGCATCGATGTTCTGGCACATAAACCATTACGTGATATTTACAGCTCCTTGGAGACAATGGAAATGTTACACTGTGCCATGCAAGCCCCATATTAAATGAAATTTCTGCTTCTGCAGCTGATGTGACCTCTGCTCATTCCACCCAGAAAGTTCTTGGGAATACTTCAATGCAAAAAAAAAAATCTACTTTTGTTCTCTTTAAAAAACCTCTCTTTGGCAATATCCGTGAAACTCCAGGGAAGTGATTCCCAAGGAATCACCTCCTGAACCCAGCACAGTTCAGATTGCTGCTACACTCCTGCTAAAGTTATCTTGGTTTAACTTTAAAGCAGCACCTCCCTGAGGACCCCTCAATTCTGGAACGAGTGATATATTTCTGTGTTCTGTGAGAGCCTGGATTATTTTTAATCTTCTGGAAATGTTACAAAGATCAATTTATAGTCTCACAGAGACGGTAAGGACAGGGGTTTGTGGGCAGACAAAAGGGGGGTTGGCTGTTGCTGATTAGTGAATATTATTATTTCTGAAAAAAAAGAGATTTTTTTGAGGCAACTTTGACTTCTTTGCACTGCTTGCTTCATTTCAGAGGGAAAGTGGTGGGAACTGGCCCAGATGTGGGGACTACAATGGAGCCATGTTCTCTTAGCCCAGCAGCGAGTTTGATCAATACATTACAGGTTCTGCAAGCCCTCACAGCTCTGGACAGGTGCTGTGCACTAAAAAAATACAGAAGATAATAGGAACAAAGCTTTCTTTTATTCTCTCTGTTACTATTTTATATGTGCTCTAATGAATTATGCCAGTGACTTTGTTCCCGAATTACCTGAACTTGGAACAGCATCTTGACTGCAATTTTGAGAGATACAACTTATTAGCATTTCCGATATTATGCAAGGTTTCCAATGAAAATAGCAAGGACAGATTTTGAGCAAAGCTACATTATGTGCTTCCCATAATAGTCCCAAATTTATGTTTTTAAATTCTCTTTTCCTTCAGGCTGCAGACCCAGCAGTCCAAATATTTACCACAGAACACAGCACAGACGTGCAGACTGAATCTGTATACATTTCAGAAGTCATAAAAACCAGTCAGCAGAATTTTTTCCAGTTCTACTTCAATCTCACTTGAACCTGACTTAGTAAAGTGCAATTCCTAACACTTTAATGGACCCCAGTACAAGTCTTTCCTTAATTTTGGCAGATAAAAAAGCAAGAACCACAGAGTTTTGTGTTATTTCCAACCAAAAGGGTCAAACGGCCCAAGTTTGCTCATAGTTACACAAACACTTTTGTAAGAAAGCATGGCAGGGCACTTGTACAAAATGCTGGTAATGACCAGACTTCCACACTCCTGAATTTAAAGCTTTGCCAAGTTTGTTTTACACAGCTCCCACCATGACTGTTTTCTTACCCTTGTAAGCATCGCCAGGACTTTTTAGACTGGATCACTTTCCAGGAACTACAACAAAGAATTTTAACTTTTGGAGCAGAGAAAGGGTTTTTCCTTTGGGAAATGCCATTCCTGGAAGCACCATTCAGCAGTGTTCCTTCCTGGTGAGTGCCAAGGGACCAGTCACAGGAAGGACTGAGATGAGGTGACACTGTACAGGTGGCTCCCAGGGCAGGTCCCTCGGTTGCCATTTCAAACCCCATGGGTCCCTTTCAGTGCTTGGAAAGGCCTCAGTGGCACAAGAAGACATTTAAAACTGTGGCATGTCACCTGGATATACTCGATTTTCTGTGGGAGTTTACTCAAGTTCTCCAGCTCCACCTCGGCTGTTTCTGCCCCCGTGGAGATGCCCAAAGCCTGGGGTGGTGGGACCAGGCTGTGCCTTCCTTGGCACGGTGAGCAGGAGGGGTGGGAGGTTCCTTTCCAAAATTTGCTCCTGATCTGGGCCAGCCCCTTCTGGGGGCCTGTGGAAATGCTCATGGAGGTGCACCCTGAGTGGGAAGATCTGCTCCAAATGCAAAACAGATGCTAAAGGCTTGAGAAACATGTACAAAGAATAAAAGTGACATTTTCAAAACCAGGGGCAGAAGCAGGAGCCAAACCAGGATTTGCTCACTTCCTCACCATTGTTTTATCTAGACTGCTGCTTCTTGAATTTAATCTTAAATCTTGACAATTCATAGCATTTCCTGGATATCTTTTATGCCATGGTTAGCACTCTGTAATGTTAAAGGTTTGAATATTAAAATAAGCATCCCAGTTACAGACAGTCATTTGACATCAGTGAAATGGTGAAGTTCCTATTCCCCAAATACCTGTAAAGCTTTCATTTTCCCTCTCCAACAAAACCAAGATGACCTTCTCTTCCCCTTCCCCTGGTACTTCACTTCCTAAGGCCCATGGGGCTTCCTTGGCCTGTCTTAGCCTCAAATCAGAAGGCAGATGGATTTTCAATATGAGCTTTATGGTTAGTAGTACCCCTTCCCAATAAAATACTGTAGATTTCTGTGGTAATTCTACTTCCAGCATTGTCAGAACTATGCAAAAGCCAGGCTTGTTACATGTGAACACAATTTAAAGGGATAACAATCCAGCAGGGAGTTACTTTTTTATAAAGGCAGAATTCTACTGAGATATGGTATGGTCCAGAATTGGAACTTCCTATAAACTTGTGGGTATTCTCTTGTGGAGGTCAGTATGTTTTTCGGACACTGAAAACAACAGTCCTCACTCTCTCACCTCTTCTCTAATAGCTCAGATGTTGCCAGTGGCATTTTAATTCCCTCACTGAGAGCTCTGACAAGAGCACTCAGAGGCTTTGACTTCAGCTTGGCCCAGACAACTTTCTTTCAATGATCTTTTACACATTTCACGGACTGGACATTTCAAGCATCTGTTGCTGCATCAAAGAGGTGCAGACTTCACTTCCTCTAACCAGAGTGAAAAACCCACTACCCCGAGCTGACACATCACCTCAGAACCTTGTGGTCCCTTGCAGAAGAATCATTCTTCCCTCAAAGCATCAGAAAAATGATCCTCCCTTATGAGTCCAGAGATGGTGGCTGGAGCCTGCCTGAAATTCTGACCTGGCACCCAGTCCCATCTCCAGCCAGTCCTGGCTGGAGCCCCACGGTGGACCCTGGACCTACTTCATGCACTTGCTGTGTTTGCAGCAGCTGTGCTCGTGTGCTGCTCGCCTGGAGGTCCCTGTTCCTTGGCCCTGTCTGGGGACAGCCCTGCTCCTGCTGCTCCCTGGCAGCAAGGCTCAAGAATCTCCTTGGGAAAGGCTGTTTGAGATTCTGGCTGAAAAAACAATCCTTTTGCCTTCGGTCCTGGCAATGGCGTTGCTCTCCACTGCTCCACGTGTATGAGCTGCAGGGATGACAGCTCTGTAATTTTCTTATAAAGCAAACATGCTTCGTTTTACCCCTGACAGCAGGCAATCCAGGGCCAGCAAATTACTGGCAAATGCCTCCTGTATTCATCTCTTCAAGTGTTTTGGCTTTTCTTTACTTTTAATTTGCCTGGAGGCAGACATTTGAGATAACAGCTGTTATGGTGATATTATCAGTCAATCTGCATGTCAGAGAATGCCAGGAAAATGCCTGTGGAGAAGACCTCTTGGGTTTTTGGTTTTAACTGCTCTGGGGCAAATCCACTCTTTTGTCAATGTGCTGCTCAAAACATGAGAAGAGAACTGGTTTCTACCCTCTGATTATGAAGAAATGCTTTTTCCTGCTGATAGAGCACAGGTTCCCTTCCTGCTCTTTGACATTCTAGAGAGTCCTTTGGCAAACCAAGTCGCATTTTCTTCTTGCTGGCAAGCAGTGTCAGAGCACATCTACCACCAGCAACATCGCAGTGATTCTCTGGTGATTTCCTTGCTGTAGAATAACTGGGGAGACGAAGAGAAACCCTGCTAAAAGGGGTCTCTACACTGCATAGATTTTTGGGTCCAGGCACAATCTTTGCTGGGGAAGGTTTCTTTTCTTCTTAAGGTGGAGAGCTCAGTGTCAAGAACCATCAACAAAGAGGTGTAGAGCTCCCTCTCACAAAGCTGAACCATCTGCAAGAGGGCCAAATTGATTTATGGGTTCTTTAAAGAAGATGCCTCAATGCCACCATGAAGGTGTTGGCTTGGGAATTACTGTTCTGTTTTACTTTTTTTTTCCTTTCCCAGAGAAATACAAGATGACACCCCAAAACTTTGTAACTTTGGAAACAAAGTGGGATGTGCCCTTGTTTGGTACATTGAGGATGATAAGCCAGTTTTTCCTGTTAGTTTGATGAAACCCAACATGCTTTGCACTAGAGAAACTTATTCATTATGCTTTGAAAACAATTTGTATCTGAAGATCTTAAACTGCTTTACTGACATTAAACCTGTGGGGAGATAAGTGGTTACACCTATGAAATGACCATTATTTCAAAGGCAATTTCAGTTTCTGGATTTGAAGTCTCACAGCCAGTAAGCTTTGAGGGATGGGAATGCAGTTGTGAATTTCCTTTATCACTGGGACTGTACTGTTGGGGCTAAATAGACTGGATGAAAAATGCTTTTTTTTTGATTTCCAGGGAGGTTGACAAGAAACAAGAAAAAATTAAGTGTTTGAAGTGTAAAAGTTTGTATTTCTTGTGGAATTCTGGTTAGAGGTTTGGTCCATGAGATTTGCTTTATCACATAAACAGACTGCCAGGAGAGCAGGGATACAATTTCCTGCTGTGCATCACAGACTGACCATGGCTGAAAACAGAGGCTGGTCTTAAAGAACTAATATCCAATAAAGACACCACATTCTTGGAGCTGAGTTGCCAGAAACAAAGGTGAGAAGAAATTCAAGGTTTCATTACTTTAAAGCTACTGGTTATTACTTATGGTTTCATTTGGATACTTTCTTTCTGATGTTATAGTATCAAATACCCTCAAAGCATTCTTCCATTGCGATGTGGTTTGCTGGATAAGAGACAGTGCCTTTCTCTGGACTCCTCACCTGGAATTCAAAAAAAGGGCTGTGCAAAGCTGCAGCAAGGAAAAATATAAGACACAAACAAGGAAATGTCAATTAAGATTAATAAGATATTACCTGGAGTGACTGGCTTGGCGGTCATGCACTTCCTTTAGCATTTTCTGTGTAATTCACTTCTGTGAGATGAATAGAGTGATGGAAGGTAAGGGGGGATGACCAACGAAACAGAAATCTTCATAGAAAATGTCAAGTGGGAATTCAAACACCCAAGAGGGTTCTTGGACACACACAGGTGGTCTTTGTTGGTGGCACCTGTGATCTTCTTCTTGAGGTTTTTGGGCTCTAGAGGAAGGAAGAGGGGTCTTACAGACACCAGAAGGCAATCTGGGAATGACTCTAACTGCCTGGAGAGGAAAGATCCCTTCTCCAGAAAATAATTATGCATTTCAAATCTAATCATCTTCAGACAAAATATGGAAACAGTCTGAGGGAAGAAACCAAAACAAGGTGTCTCCTGCACCTCCTTTCCCAGACAGCATCCCTCATCACCCCTGATTACTTTCCCCTTTCAGCTCTAATCATTTCTTTCAGCACAATGGCACCACTCATGATGGAGCTGGGAAAAAACCCATCCTAGCCCAGCCCACAGCCTGGTAGGAGATGTGGGTTTGAAGCCCTGAGGCAAGGAAGCCGGGGATCCGGGGCTCCCAGGTCTCCCAGTTGGCTCACTGTGGGATAACTCATGCAAAAATGCTGCCTGCCAGGGGGGCTGGCCGGGAGCCTTGCGGGGTGAGCAGGGGCGGATGGAGGCAAAGCCCTGTGTTGTAAGACAAGTGTGATGGGAATTCAGGTGTCTAAATTCCCGTACAAAAAAGGGAACTTCCCATTTCTCTCCTATCTGATCTATGACGTGTGCACATTGTTTGTAGGGAGGGAGTAGGAAAAATCCATTTTAAAGGGTAAGCAGCTGCATGCCGCTCTTCCCATACTTAGAATTAGAATTGGAGCCTTATCTGCTCCAAACTGTGCTAAGAAATATGGCAGTTTATAAATAAGCTATTTAGCTCCTTTTTTCCCTTTCATTAATTTATATTTAAATTGTGGCATTTTTTTGCCTGATGCGTGTAGCTGTATTCTTGTTCCCAGACAGAACTGCATATAGGACTACATGTTAAAGAAATAAACCTGTGAGGCTCTAGGAGGCCGGAAGGGAGATGTGTAGAAAGTGGATAGCATTAACAAAGAACTCTCACTGTTAGGATGGTAGCCAGAGGAGATGATGGCCAAGTGAAATAAAGGGCTTCCCACTCAATTAAGTCATGGAGCCAGACACGCTATAGCTTTGTTCTGGAAACCTGAGTGAGGGCCTGGAAGACAAAAGCAGACTACTACCCTAGAGAGACCACCACCCCTCCCTGGGGAACACCAGAGAACTTTAATATGGGCCTACATCCCACAGTTCAGAGCATTCCTGTAGGGCAGGCAGACACCTTGGGTCCTTTGTCTTAGACACTGCTTCAACTTTCCCTTTGCAGAGGTGCTGGGTCTCATTTGTGTCCCTTTTCGAGCTTTGCACAGCTCTGGTGTGATGGGTCTGCACTGCACTGCTCAGGGAGAGCTTCAGGACCTTGTAGGGTTGCCAGGTTACCCTTGTAGGGTTACTGCACCGGGCTTGGGAACAGAGTCTGTGGGAGAAGGGACAAGCAGCCTCCTGGGTACTTTTTTCCTTTTGAATTCAGTCTAATTGTCTTTTTTATTGACCAGAGAAATAGTAAGTCTTCAGGGACAGCCCAGAGGGAAAAGGGGATGTGTTGAAGCTGTTCCCAGAATGGGATGGGCCCTGTTGTCTGTCTTCTGCTCCAAGGAGGTTGGCTGGCTGCCACAGGGACTGGGACACTTCTCTGCTGTTCCTTTTGATGCAAGAAAATTCACATAACCTGTAAGCACACGTCTTTGTTGCCAGAGACCGTGTCTCTCTCTCTTGCTCCATCCAAAGCAGCCTGTTATTTCTCAGCTCCTCTCTCTGGAGGGTTTTTCTGCAGTGAGTGACCCACTGCTTGTTTTTGGGGAGCACTGCAGGCAAGAGGGCCAAGGACACGTCGATGTTTCCATACCAGGACGCAATGGCCTCGTGCTGCCTGTAGATGTGTTCACATTGCTGCAAGCCCAAGGATGGATCTTGGTGATGAGCGGTGTTTCTGAGCTCTTGTTATTCATGCACACACTTCCAAACTGGGCTGGACTTGCCACAAGCTTCTTACAGCAGGAAAATCAGCCTGGTTTGCAAATCCTGCTCTGCTCCCCCTGTTCTGGCTGTTTATTCTGTGTGAGGCAGGAATGCCACTGGAGACTGGCAGTGCTTTGGAGCAAAACCCAATATCTATCAAAACACTGGATGCATGAGACTTATGGATAGTGACCTGCAAAGATCCACTCACACCAGTGGGATGGTGATTTCTTGGAATGGATCTGCCAGGCTGATCCTCTAAGATGCTACCAAGGGACTTCATATTGACCTCAATAGTAGGAATTCTCAAATATTTGAACACCTGGGGGGACAATGTGGCATTTTAAACAATTCCTTTTCTCCAAAAGTATTTGATCTGTGAGGGGTAAAATCAGCATTTAATTGGAACATATGTCTGAGGCATTCACTGATAGGCATGATAAAGAAACTATGCAATGCATATATTTTAATTTTAAATAAATCAATGTGATAATTTGGGATCAGGTGGGATTCTGCAGCGGGAAGAAAAGGACAAAGGGAGGCCATTAGTTACAGTTTTAATAAATCAATTTGTTAATTAGGGATCAGGTGGGATTTTCCAGCATGTGGCAGAGTACAAAGAAAGCTCATTAGCTGTGTTTTTAAATAGATCGATGTTTTAGTTGGTGTGGGATTCTCCTGGAAATACAAAGCAAAATGGCAAAGACACCAAAACCTATTGCTGGAGAACATGCCTGATAAGAAATAAGGAAATTTTACTTACTTAGAGCATCTATATTTTCTAGGCACTCCATAGTACAAAACAAGTGTGGTCAGGCTGAAATTCCTGAAAGGTGAAAGGAAACATGGAGAGAAGACCTGTAATATATTCAAGGAAACAAAGGGGAAAGGTTATTTTAGATTCACGGGGCTCACCACATCAGGCAAATTGATTTCAAAACATTGCAGTGTTCAGAACCACCAGACATGCCTGAAGACCTGGGTCCTTGTCCTTTACCTGAGCTTGCCACAGGAGGTGTCAGCTACAAGGTGAGATGGGTTCTGCCAGGTTCTCAGCAACGACAAAGTTCACTGGGCACCGAGCTCATCTCCCCAGGGGAATATCCAGACATGGACAGCATTGTGTTGGTGCAGCATCTGAAAGCAAAACCAAGGCAGGGAGGGACGAAGGAAGGAAGAAAAGAAGGTTAAAAAGGATGGTCAAACTGGGCAACATTCAGCCTGTTCACTCTTTGATGCTGCAATGGAGGAGAGGAAATCAAAGCCATCAGGACATATTAAGGAATGACAAACACTACAGAAAGCAAAAAGTATAGTCATAATCAGTATCAATTCATTCCCTGCTGTGCTGCTCGTTAAAAGGAGCTTTAGGGGCAGCTTTGCTTCTGCGGCTTTTCTTCTTGTCTTGTGTCGGTTCTGTCCTACCTGCACTGCACACAGGCAGTCCTTCTTACTGCTGATGGACAATAACACATCCTGTAAAGTTCATAATTTCCTGACAATGTAGCTCCTCACGCTGCCTGCACAACAAGCTACACGTGAGCATTGCCTCCTAGGAAGGCAACGGCTCATCTGTGTCACTGCCGCATCTACCCGTGGCCAACAGGTGTGTTGTACTGGCTGTGAATTTAAAAACCATCCCCTTCCAAAGGCCATAAGATCAAAAGTTCAGATTTCATCAGGAATAGCCAAATTTCTGCTCAGTGCCCCAGCAGGCTCCTCGTCTGTGATACCCAGGAGTCGTGAGCAGCTTAACTTGCCAGTGTGGTTTCAACAGACATATAAAACCAGAGACCCAGGCAGCTGCAGCAAGAAATAATAAAGATATTGAGTTTACATACAGTCCTCAAAAATTTCCTCAAAGGGTCTTCAGTTTATTTTCTCACCTCAGTGTGAGGCTGAGCTTTAACAAACTGGCTGCCAAAGGGGTGATTTAGCCCTCAGCTTAGACTGGACGATAAGCTCCGTGATGGATACTGGATACTATTTCCACAAAGAAACAGGGCCTCGAGTTTTAATCACCTATGTAAACTAACAGAACCACGCTTAAAATATTTTTGGCCCTTCCTTTGTGAGCAGATTCTCCACAGCAAGTAGAAAAACACATTCTATACATGGCTTACAATGCTACTCTTCTGCTAAGAGGAGAATCACCAAGTCCAAGCACAGCAGCATCTTCACGGGTTCAAAAGTCAGCAGCCACACCAAGGCTCTGCTGAAACTTGACCCATAAGACAAAGGTCAGTTTTATTTTCCAGATTTTTCAATAAAAACTTTAAAGTAATTTTAAGTCTCAAGAATGCAAATAAGGAACCGAAGATGAATATTTCAAGACTTTCTTTTTTTTTTTTTTCTTGGAGCAGTAACTTAAAGAACACTTCATTTCTTCAACTGAAGATCCAGAGTCTCTTGCCCGATAATTTTTTTAAAGAAAAAAATTAGTGACTTAATTAAAAATAATTTTCCATACATAACTTNTGGACATTTTCGAGAATAAACCATCATTGGAATACTAAATGACTGAGCCCTCTGAAAATTCATATCCCGAGGTCGTGTGAGCTGTCTGGTTCTCAGGTGTGTGTGTTTGTGCTTTCCAACAGCACGGGTGAGAAAAAGGTCTCCTTGCACGGTACCAGACTGCACTGGCCGGAGTGGTCCAATATCAGAGACCCGCTCGGAATACACAGGGATCTATTCCACACCACCATTGCTCGACCGCGGCAGAGATGTTTCCTTGGCCCTCAATTCTTGAAAGTTCCAACCAAGATTTAACAAATGTGAGCAATCCTGTAGTTCCTAGTCAGCCATACTATCTTGTTCTCCTCCTACAGGGAATGTATTACATCCCTGGAAATGGGAGACACAGAACTGCAGCTGCAATTCAGAAGAACATCAGTCAGCAAGACACTCAAGTACATACTTGAGTGCTATTAGCATAATTGGGACACGAGTGTATGATTGAAGTAAAGTATGATTAAAGTTAAATTTCTTTAAGATAAATGGATTAATGCAGATGTTTAGGTAATTTTGAGCATTAAAGACAGCAGGTTTAAGCAATTTGTCCAAATTTATAAGTGATTTTTACAGGAAACCACCATTTCTAACCTCACAAATCCCGATCTCATCCCCCATAAATGCCCAAAAGTTGTTACTCCAGTCATGTCAGCATTAACATTTCCTATTTTCTATATATTCCCATAATGCCTTTGGAAACATCATCAAGGAATCAACAGGGATCCTTAGGCTCAGCTTGAGGAGAAGACTGGGCTGAATGGGCCAAAACCTTCATGGCTAAGAAGTCTGTCACAGCGATTTCTGGCACTGGCAAGCTGAGATACCAAAGGTGTGTGCCTGGCTCTTCTGTAAAGTCAGAGCAGCATCAGGGGCTGAACCTTCGCGCCTCTTATCCCGCACACACATAACCCAATGCTGGCTGCAGACAGCCAGGAGCTCCCACAACTGCAACCAAACCCTCACAGAAGAGCCCACGGTCCTGTTCATTAATTCACAAAAAACTTCTTCCTCTTCTTTGCAGTCTGTGATTAGAATTTGAAAAGCAAAGCCATCAACCTCCAAAGCACTAAAATGACAGACACTGTGAGCAAACAATGGTTCTCACTCCCTTCAGAATCCACCAGAGGCAAACACAGCCTGGGCTCCAGCCCAACTTGATCCAAGTCTTCCACTTGATAACCACTTTGGTGATGTGAAGCTCTGCTGGATGGCTTCAAATTTGCCTCCAGACTGTTACTAATTGTTCTCCTTTATTCTTTCTGCAGTGTTAGCAGAGATGCACTGGCAGTGTGCTGGCAGTGGAAGCTGCCACTTTGGGAAGAGTTTTGATTAAAATATACATTGCTTTGATCAGTGGCTTCCCTGTAGAGTAAGACAAACAGCATCAGCAGTTTTGGTTGATGTTCATTCCTGAGGCACATGCTGTGAAGTTACTGCATTACATTAAGCAAAATTTTAAAAGGAAATTATTGTAGCCAAGCAAGACTTGGAATTATCCTGAGACTAGAAATCTTAAAATCTAAACCAAAGCAAACCAGCTTTGTCTTCCCCCCTCTGTCAAGTAGGGTCTTCCACAATGGCAAGTCCAAGAGATTAGGGCAGAGATTTTTTATAGCTGGGCATTTATGTCAGAGGAGGAGAGGTATGAGACCATGTTCCATAACTAATTTAATGTTTTATGTCTTTTCATTCAGCACCAGAAATATCACAGATTTACACTTCCCTTTGGATGGTGAAGTTTGTTTGGATCTCCCAGCTGGAGCCTGGAAGAGCTGTCTGAACTGTAGCCATGGTCTTTATATCAAGACTTTAAAATGCTACTTTTCCCTCTTTTTCCTTTTTTTTCCCCTCATTTTTCCTTTTTTCCTTGTGAAGCCAAAATGATGTCTATTACAGGAAACCAGCATAGCTGTTAGCACACACAGCCTTCATGGAAATTGTTTGTTTTCTGCACTACAGCTTTCTATGCAAAATTTAAGTTTCGGCATTTGTTTAAAATTTTCTAATGCTTGAGGCCTACATTTCTAGGGAAGAGAATGCAAAACACTCCATGATTAAATATGGCAAGAGAATGGCAAGTAGCTTAATGATGCTACTTAGAAGCTCATAAAAGAAACACAGGTGTTAGAGGAGAATATAGGGTTATACTTGGGTTTTTAAAACAGAACTTTTAATGACATTTTATTATTTCCTAGGAGAAGGGCAATTTCTCTTCTTGGGGTAGGAACCAGCCTATCTTTTCTTTTGCCATCCCCAGGACTGGGCCAGATCCTCAGTAAAAACGAAATGGTTGAGCATCCCCAAACTGAGTGAGGCTGCCCCAAATGAGATCCAGGTGATGGATTCTCCCACTCCCTGCAAAGGTGAGGCCAGTGGGTGGGTGCTGCTGTTGAGCGTGGCCCAGTGGTACCAACACCTCTGTGCACCTCTGTGCACCCCTACTCTGTCCATTCGAGGGCCTTTTGTAATAAACTTGCCATAAAACTGTTTTACAAGCCAGGTCTCACTCCGCTCTCCAGCTTTTTCTCATTAAGGGCATTGCTGCTTCAAGGAAGTTCAAGCCGCAGCACATTTCACATTTGCATTCCTTGATGTGTTTTGAAATTATTTTAAAACAATTGGAAGAGGAGGACCAGGTTGGGGAGGGGAGGGGGCCTGAGTTGCTTCAAAGAGAAAGTAGATCAACGTGTAAGGCCCAAATTACATAACTAGCCCCACCAAGGAAATAAATTAATTTGTTTCCCAATGGCTTATTTATATAACCCTTTAATTACAGCCAACTGTATCACCAGTGTTATACCATGGGAAAATGTAGAACTGTTAAGCAACCTGCCACTCCGCCCTCCCCAGACCGACAACACAATCATTAAGCAACAGCTGCATGTTGGGACATCACCTTCTCCTTTGTCTTTCAGAGGTGTACTTCAATAATGTGGCTATGAAAATGTGACCTCAGCCCTAACTCCTTTCCTAGGGCTTTTGTGTGCTCCTAAACTCTATCTCCCTGCTGGGTCATAAAAATGGGACAGCACTGGACCTGCTTGCAGCACAAAAAGGGATATTGTTCAAAAATTTGCTGTTTTCCCACTCTGCCCATGAGTCATAATCAGGCACTGAGTCCAGTTAACTGCGGGTGCTGCCCAGCCTGTGCTGGCTCCTCAAATGTGGTAAGTTTAGGTAGCTCTGTTGCCTTCAATTAAAGCATTTCTAATTGTTTCTAATTCTGCAGGCACCAGCTGAGCCCTTGGCTTCTGCCCTACAAAGGGCCAGTGTGTTAAAGCAGCTCTCTGCAGCTCTCAGGGCCTAATGAATGCCACCCATTAGGAGTCATTACAGCAGCCTGTGGTGATGAACAGCATCTCAGCAACCACAGGGAAGGTTTTGCAGGTGAGAAATCGCAGAATTTTCTGAAACTGAAATTATCCAAGCTGCTGTTTCAGTCTATGTTCAGTCCTCTTCAGATGACAAAACGAAAATAATCCTGGTGATTGGAGATAAAGCTGTCTGTGCATGTGGACAATGCTATCCCTTCAACTATGGGGCTGCAAGAAGGGTTTTGTTACAAATGATGGAAATTCTTCATAATGTTTTTATGTTTGGATTGTCTTTCAATACTTGCATCAGTGGAATCTTTCAGGTACCACGGTCTTTTCTTGGAAGGGGTAAATCTAGGTGGCTTAGCAGCACTGTAATAGGAACAGCTTTATTTAGAGACAAAGATAACTCATCTTAATGCTTGATTTGTCAACAGAGTTGCATATTAATGCCCTATATGTGACCAAATTAGAACAGATTATCAGCAAGGCTTTGGAATCTCCATCAGTCAGACTCTACCCATCAAGCTGGTTATCCTAAAGATAGGCATCATTCCCACCACGTGTCAATAGGTTCAGTGCAAGGGCTGTGCCAAGTGTTTTAGGAAGGCCTTCTTTGATTAGAAGAGTCATTCCAGGCTCTGTATTCAAGAATCAAGAATGCTCTGCCCAAAGTTCAAAAACAGCTAAACAGAAAGAGCATGCAGGAACTACCCACAAGAAAACTCCTCAATTAACTTGCTAAATAAGCCTTTCTTTGTATTTATATTTAATTTAAAGATGGCATGAAGTGAGTTTTAGCAAACCATTCCTGCACAGAGAGATGAAGCAACGCTCTAATTCTATCTTCTCCACCCTTTGAAGCAGCATTTCGCTGGCCGTGTCTGCAATGCCTGAGGATGGCCTTTAGACCAAGTTCTGTGTTAAAAACAGATCAAAAGAAAATTGGTCATGTGCAGCCGCTCTCCTCCCCTTTCTCACAGAGCTGCAACATGGAACAAGGCTTAGAGTGAGGAACGTCTTCTCTAATTCCATATAAATGTTTTGGCTCCCAGTCTCTGCTTTTGAGATGGGAAGAGCAGGTTGCCCAGTTCAAGGGAGCTTAATTATTTCAATCTCAGCTCTGAGCTGAGGGGGGACAAATGAGGATTTCAAGAAAAAGCAGTGGTTTTGTACTAAGCAAAAATTAAAATGTAGAGCCTCAGGCTAGCTGCTAATATACCAAAGGCATTTTATCCCAGGATTTTATTATGACTGAAGAGAGATACAAGATTACTTAAAAATTTTAGCTATGGCTGCAATAAATAAATACATTTCCAGCCCTCATGGTGGTAGAATAATGCCATCAAATGTGAGTAGTGTGTATCTACCGCAAAAGCCGGAAAACAAGAAAAAATAACAAGACAGCAACATTCTTGAGCTGTAATTCTGTGATTTCTCATCCAGACCTAACTAAGGCTTGCAACAATGATAGCTGTGTGGACCCATACACCTCTTGCTGACATTTCAGATGATATCCTTACATAAAACAGAGTAACTGTGCTGAGATGTAGAGGATAAGATTGGTCTGGAGAAAACACAAATTGGTCAAAATCCAAAAGCTAAATTCCTGGATCTTTACAAAAGTTTAGTTAATATATGTTTATATCTTTTTCTCACAAAATATCATTTCCTGATTTTGGCCGGAGATAGTCAAGTACCTTGACAAAGACTATTTCCATATTGTGTTTGGCTCAGCAGAAGCCAAGACCTACAAGAAATCTCTAGGGAAAACAGCCTTTCCTCCTTTCACTGGTTGTTTGGCTGTCAATCTTCCCCAGGGTTCCCTGATGATTCAGCACGGAGTCAGCAACATAAAACCTCTCACTGTACTTCAAAGTCTTGTTTTAAAACAAATGCTCTCATTCAGAAATGCAAGACCAGAAAGATGAGGCTCTCCAAGCCCCCCAGGTTAGTCTAGACTCAGCTAGCTGGAGCTCTGCAGCCCTGGGAGCTGGGCTTTAACGGGAGCATCTTACTGGAGAGCTCTGGTCTGCATTAGCATTTATTTCTGCACTGTGACTTGGTTGCTTCACTGCATCTTGCAATAGCCAGAACTGAGTGGGAGCTGTGATCTGGTAACTGGCAGCCAGGTGGGGCTTCTAATAATCTGCTTCTCTTTTGGGAAGAGTAAGGAAAAATATCAGGTAGCCAAAAAAAAAAAAAAAAAATTAAAAATCTATCAGAAGACTTGTAGAGACATTATCACCTGGAAAACAAGGATATGACCTGGAACTGATTTCCATTCTCCCTGATATTCCTCAGAAGAACAAAACATCTGTGGGCTGGATTGCTGGAGACAGCTGGTTCTGGAGAAAGGCTGAAATTCGCCCCACCAACACATAACTTTCTCCAGTGGGAGTAACAGCACCACAAAACACATCAAACCAGAGTGGTTCTTGCAACTGTTTGCAGCTCAGGAAATCGATGTGCTGCACTGCTATTTGTACCCAATATAATTTTATCTCCACTCTGTACCCACTTTTGGGTAAAGCAGCACAGTCGCATTTCTGTGTGTGGAAATGGGGATTTATGGTCCTCTACGCTATGGCTAATGAGTTAACAGGGAAATGGAAAACCAAAACCAAATTCTGTATTATAATTCTTTGGGTTACGCAGCTGCACAAATGATACATGGAAAAAAAATAAACCTGAACTTTTTTAACAAGAAGAAAATGGGATAATGTTGACTGAAAAGTACACACTTAAATTCTGTGAGAAGAAAATTTTCAGTGGAGAAAGGCCAGAATTAGACCCCTGTGGGCAAAATTTAACAACTGTCTCTTTTCTGTGAACATCCAGGTTCAGCTGAGAGCTCCATTTTCTGACCATAGCAACTGTAGACAAATAATTTTGACCAGCCTAGGGCACTTTGTCACCATGGGTGTAAACAATGCACCACTGGCAGCTCTTATTCCCTGTGCGGCTTCTTTCTGCCACCCAGACTCCGAAGGAAGAGTCCATCAGGAGCTACCTGGAGTGCTTACATCTGACAAGGCCATCCTTGGTGCAGCATTTGCTAAAACACTGAAGTTTGTTTTTTTTCCCCCGAATCCTCATTGATCCTGTAGCAGAAGCGTTTATGCTGACAGTACATTCCTACCAGCCGAGGCTCTGGCCTTATTTCAGCCTCCTTGACTTATTTTTTGGCGTGTTCCTGCAAGAGGGTTGGGACCGTGCCAGGGCGGGGGTGAAAGGAACAGCATTCCTGGGCTCTTAGTAGTGTTGACCATTGTCTCGATGTGAATGTACAAAAACCTTCAAAGGCAGAAAGGTGACTCCCTGTCATGTGCAACACTCCTTCGAGCCCTTTCAAGGCAGAGATGATCAGCATAGTCCGTACCTGAACCCAGGACATGCCGCTGTCTCCCGTGAACGGGCGATGGAGATTATTGTGGTGAATAGTAACAGTAGATGAGGTGCTATCTTCCCCTTTAAATTGAGCCATTCAATTTGTCATGAATGGCTGAGTATTCCTTGCTGGCATCTGGGACTTGGATTTCAGCGCTGGGAATAGAGTGAATAGGATCAATGATGAAGCTGAAGTACAAAAAGAAGGAGCAGAAAAGGGCAAAGGACTAAAACCGATAGAGACAAGCAATTACAAGGTGTATTAATGTACACTGGGCTAGGCTGGAAAGAGGGAAGAACTTATTGTTATTCTGGGGGATATTTTTCCACGGAAGATAAAGGGGAGGGAAGTGAATATTTGTTATTCAGGCAAAGCTGTGGCTGCGAAGAATAAAGAGACCTTTTAGAACATGGCAGCTGCCTCTGAGCCTGGAGCATGGTACTTGATACTCCAATCTCCCCTCCTAGTGCTTTTGGGCCAGCTTTTGAGAACAGCAAGGAAGGCATTCAGAGGGAAGACAATGACAAATGTCAAGAAAGATAGAGGAAACCTGGAGTTTAAAGGACTATTGAGTGACAGGCGGGTTAGATCAAAGGCAGACGTTTACCAGGTATTTATAATTGCAATGCTAATCAGGTTAATCATAGAAAGCAGAGCCCAAGGGCGGATGCCTAGGCAGTCTTAAAGCACACACACATATATATTTAATGCACACATACACATAAAAAGCACATATATATATGTATATATTGTACTTCAAAAGCCATTCAATCAATCACTGTCACCCATTCTGGTCTTCTCTGGGATTTAAAGGAAAAGAAGCTTTCTGCAGGCAGAGCATTTGAACCCCTCTTGCTGCCAGAGCCAGTTTGGGAGGGAATACACAAGATGGGGCTCATGTATAAATCACTGAAAAAAAACCAGAGTCAGAATTTGTTTCTTTATAAAAAGGAAACAAATCCCCCAAAATCTGTGCCCAGCAAGACTGTCTTTGTTTTTATGGCTTTTAATGCAGAAAAAGGAGAATCCTTATGAAAGGATTTTTAAAGCCCAACTTCTTATCTTGCTAATTTGGAGGGCTGGATTTTCCAGGACCTCAGTGCCAGTTACACAACCAAATGAGCATCAGCTTTTCTAAAGGTTGAACAATTTTGCAAACATGGGCTCAACTTTGAGCACTTTTGCTTACCAGCCCTTTTCAATCTTATCTCGCTCACAGACATGCTCTCTCTTGTTATCATTCTTCCACCCATTCCTTTCCTACGCCACACACAGATTTCAAAAAACAAAACAAAAACATTTCCTATGGGAGTCTCTCCACACTAATTTTAAGAAAAGGCCGTTTTTGTTTGCCCTCTGTGGTGTGCAGCAGTCCCAGCTCTGTATTGCAGCAAGTACAGCTACAACAAGACTTAACTGTGTCTAGAATAATTCCTAATACCACAGCTATGTCTGATTTTACCAGCAAAACCAGTCCAATGTCCTGCACTCCCAGATATAGAAAAAGAAATGTTGCATATAACAAAATACCACCCACAGACTATTAATGAGAAAGCATAGCAACAGTAAGTGAGTAATTGTGTACACATCCAAATCTCTTCTCCCAAAGACTGCCAGTGACAGAACTTTTTGTCCATAAATCAATAACAGGAGCACTAAATCTTATTACATGTCTGGACTAATTTCTGAAATTATAGGGTCTCTGTCAGGAGTTTTAGGAACATGTACTACAAATAAAGGCAACTTTTGAAAATTATATTAATTATCTGGGAGGTATCGTGCCAATAAGGAAAGGTGCTTCTGGTCATGGGCTATAAACTCCCTAGTCAACCACCACCAGAAAGCAGTTTTCTCCATATATAGCAATTATATTCATACTTTAAATAACGTGAATTTTGCTTCTTCTGTGCTGGATCCTGTAGAGATGTCAATATTCACCTTGTGGGCAAAGGATGCTTATGCTGACAGTGACTCTGTTGCGTCCCCACAGCCAAAAGCTGGGATTAGATCCTGGGCTGTGGCTTCCCACTCTCCATCCTGCCTGTGGGATCTGAGATCTTGGATGGGCAGCCTGACAAAGAGCAGGAGAAGGTTGGGGCCAGGGCACAGCCCAAGGGGTGCCCCAGAGGCTGCGTGGGCAGGAGCGCATGCCCAGCACAGACATTTTGGGCAAGTCTGAACAGCCTCTGCAGAAATGCTCATCGTGGTACTTCCTTTTGCAGAACTGGAAGGGGAAAATGGGGCAAGGGCAGAGAAAGACATACGCCCACACACAAACCAAAATTAATTTCTGGTGTTTATGGTGAAATCACAGCAAAGGTCCCATGCGCTCCCTTATCACCTCGAGCCAAGGACAAGTGAAGGCATCATCTCCTATCTCACTGTCATTTTCATGCACCATTTTTCACACATGGTTCATTAAAAACAAAGATCAGAAAATACAAACACCGAAACCCGAATATAAGGGTCTGTTTGAAAATCTTTTCGAATTAATGCAGCTCAGATGTGTTTCTGCATGTCGTTGCTAAGTGAAGGCCTGTGACATCATTACATTGCAAATGAAACAGGACTTTAAAAGGTTAAAAATAGGCCAGAACTGTAACATACAATTTTCTGTCTGGAGTAGGAATAGGTTGACGTTCAGAGGTTTGGGTCTGAGATAAAGGTTTGGGTCTGTCAGCATAAGCATCCCACGAACAACTCAGTCAATATTCAGCCCCAACGGCAGAAAGATTGTAAGTTCGTTTGCAGGCAGTCTGGTCTTGCAAGAGCTCTGCCATTTTAGACAGCATCCAAAAAGGAAGCAAAAAGGGGCCTCTGGATGATTTAAAAAAAAATCATTACTATTGTTATTATTATTTGAATCCCACTGTGGGTTCTAAATAAGTTCAAATCTGGGCAGACATGCTAAAACAAAACCACCCTTCATTTTGGGAGTAGGGAAGATATGAAACTCCACTTTGGTCCCCTGTCTGCTTCAGTGATATCTATCTTAAAGCATTCTCCTTCTAAAAATTAATTAAGAATTACAGCAGCCTCTTACTGAGGCTCGTCCCAGCACCAAACAAAAATACTGCTTGGATTATTTTGTAATAGCAGAAAAGTTAAAATCCTTTGTTAAGAATAAACAAGTTCAATTACAAGAACTCAACACAATTTTGCCATCCCATCTAAGACTGCTGATCTGCTCGAGCACAGATCCTTGCATGTGCATCCTTATTCTCCTCCACTGTACCACCCTGCATGAAGAAGCCACTCCTGGGATGAAACTTCTGTTTCTATCAGGTGACATGGGTGTGTCCTTGAAAAATCATTGTTCTCTGAGCATTTGAATTTCATTTCACATAACTGTCATGTCTTTTGTCAAGTTATTTTGACTTTTAGTCACTCTTCTGGTCATTTTCCAGTATTTGTACTAATAAGAGATTGATAATGTGGTTTATTATCTCTCCTCTTTTATTTTACATCACTTTTGGCAGGGGAAAAAGGGCACTCTGGCTTGAGCCTGCAGAGTATACAAAATTCTGGAGCTGAGTAGATGTTGCAATTTTATTTCCCATCTTAACCACAAGGTAGGATACAGATACACTCCTGTAACCACCTTCCTGAACATCATCTCATGTATTATTCTGCTAAAAGGTTGCCTAACTTCCAAATTTTTATGTATTAGCCACTGCTCAGCTGTAGGGAGGTGAAAGGTCACCAAAACCTCAAGCAATAATTTATACCAACTCCCTTTTGTTTCTGTTTTTATATGGCATGGTTATATCCACTGGGCAGAGAAGCAAACCTTACGAATAAAGAGGACTGCAGGGAACATTTTCTCTGTGCTCAAGAGCACGAGTCAGTCCTTCAGAGAGGTGACAGCCCATAGGGCTTGTTGTAACAGGAACCCAGAGAGGAAAGGCAAGTCTGGGTGATCCTCTTCTCCCCCCAGTTCCCTCTGCTTTGGAGATTAAGGTCACCATCAGCCTTACAGCACCTCCTGAAGTCACAGCAAAGCCAGTCACGGTTACATCCATCCCCAGCTCACGATCTCTCATCCAGATGAGCAAAAGTGTGTGACTTATAGACGTTCAAATAAAAGAACTGAAGTTTTTGCAAGCTTTCAGTGCATTGGCTGCCTCCCCCTGGCTGAGAAGTGAGTGGCTGAAGAAACACAGGACTCCTATTCCCCGCTCGATGCTGTTATTCCCACGTCTGCGTGTTTGTTACTGCCTCAGTAGCTCTTCCCTCATTGCACAGATGGAAATGATGCAGCCCAAAGGACAGGATGTTAATCAGCCTTTCTATTCAGCTGGGGGCTCTGTGAACTCTGCAGATCCCTGCAGCTCAAAGGCATGACTGTGTATCAGACAGACATCCCTGATCCAGCCTGTTCAGAGGTGACTGTGCCACTGTGGCTCTCTATTAGCGGGTTAGTGGTATTTGGCAAAAACTCTCTAACTCCTGGTGAACGTCTCCCTGAATCTCAATTCTTGTGTCACCACACCCAAGAAAGACGATTTAAAGCCAGTGCAGGTGTGGCAATGCCTGCCAAGCTTTTGACTGCAGTGCCAAGCATTGCCAGGGCCCATCTGCTCTGACAGACATAGAACTTTAAAATTCATGAGATCTTAACATGACTGAACAGTCTCTTAAGGGCTTTTGACTGAACAGATGATCCAGATAGCGAGGAAAGAGGAAATTCCTTAATTCTGAGGTATTTAAAATCTGGAAGGAACTTCTGGTTTGCTTTAAGGTCAAGACTGTCCCATTTTAACAGCCAAAAAAATTCCCAGTCCTGTGTGTTACAAAGAGGGGATATTCCACTCAGCCTTGGCTTTTCTTGCTCTGCTTTCCTCATAACCATCATCAGCGCCACTGCAGCTGACTGTTGTTTCAGCAGGATCTGTGGGAGACAAGTGTAAGAGCTGGAGGGATCAGGAATAGAGGGAGTGGGCAAGGGAGGAAAAGGAAGAGGAGGAGGAGGATAAACTCATGGACAACAGGAATCTGGAGAGCAGTAAGTGGAAATGGAGGAGTGAGCTGTAGATGTGAGGGAGAGTGGAAACCCAGCTGGACAGCTGCCATCTGCTCGAGGGCCACCAAACCTTGGAGATTTCCATGCTCTGAACCAGTGGCAAACACCAAGTGCCCAATTTAATTCGCTTTTCTGTCATTAGCAGGCATGAGCAAGGGACAAGGAATGCACACTTCACCGTGTGATAGATTACTGCTGCCTCCATGGTGTGCACAAATGTAAAGCTGTTGGCTCCCTGAGAGGTAGGACATAAAAGTCCCGTTGTACCCACAGGGTTTTGAAAAGTGGGAAAGACAAAACCTAGTTTTTATTTGCTTTTTGCTTTTTATTTATTTGCTTTTCGTTCTTTCCCAGGCACTTTCTTCCTTCTAGGTCAGCCAGTTTAAATTGGAGCCTGTAGCAAGAGATCCATTTCTCACCAAACAAACTCCTCTACAGGAAAGCTCATGTCTTTAAATATATTTTTGAGCAAATTTTCCCTCTCCTCCCCCTTTCTGAATTTGGTTGTTTTATTTGTCAGCTGATAATATGGACAAAATTGTGCCTCACTCTTACACGGGAAAGTCAGTAAAAGAGCTTCTCAGGAGGGCCTGGGGCAGCTTGGGAATATGTCTACCTTGGCAGGAAAGTTCCAATTCCTCCACTTTTGAGGCTTAATAAATTCCTGCTCTCTTCAGTAATAATAAAATAAAATCAGTCTCCTGGGGAAGAATTCACTCCAACAGACTGTGCTATTTCAGTCATTCTGAGCTTTCATTGGTGGGAGATATAAAAAAAATGGGATGATAAACTCTTCCCAAAAAAAGATAAAAATAAACCCATCCTAAAAATGGGCTTCATCCTTCTCCCCAGTCCTTGTATGGAGTTTCTGTAATGGATCCTTAGTGGATGGGAAGAGGTGCTCAGTTAAGAGCACTGAGCATCCTCAAGGCTCTCCAAGTACCAAAGGTAGAGATTTTAAGGGAGTACAGTATTCCAGGTTATAGAAGGTCTGCACCTGATTTATACCTCCCATGCGTCATTCATGGTACTTTTTAAACTTGGGGTTCCACTGCCACATCTATTTTGCACACATTCCTGTAGGAAATCCAGGATCGTGTCTCTGCTCTTCCCATATCCCACCAGCCAGGTGAATTTGGGAATGAAATGGAAGGAAGGTGTTACACTGCACAGAGACCAAAGATGATTTTGTGTCTAAAAGCCCACATTGTTCCCAGCTGCACTAGTGAAAAGTCTCCATTAGCTGTAAAAAAATCCATAGGTTCTTCCATCATGGAAGCCCTGATATTTCATACAGGTCTCCACACTCACAGGGCTCTTGAAGCACTTTTTGGAAGAGGCAACTGTTGTTGCTGGGCAAGAAACTAATTTTCTTCATTCACTGACAAACTATGATGAGTTAATCTGAAATACAAACACAGAGCAACTATTTTGAGACAAAAAATAAAAAAAAAAAAAGGCAAGAAAATAGTTCCGTTCAGAACAAATTAAATGTTACAGTCAGCCTGACATGGAATACTACGTTTTAGGGATAGACATTTCACAAAGACATTTCAAAATCCAGTTGAAAAAGCTGTGGCACAATGTTTCTGGAAAATACATTTCAGTTAAGTATATTAGTAGGGTTTAGGTAAATACGTTAGTAACTCCTTATGTTGAAACAGTGAAAACATGCAGAAAGAGCCCTTTTTCATGGTTTGAGGGTACAGGCAATGAACCTTCTGTTCAGGTGTAGGATCTTGTACAACCCCACTCCCACCAGGCACAGGGGAGCTGAGCCACCACCAGGACATTACAAATATACCTTTGGAGCCACACTAAACATGAACCTGAACGGCAAAGGTTAGGAAGTATTGCCTCAGAAACTAAGAGGAGGACTAAGAAGTTTACAAACCAGACAATTTCCCTACTCCTAAATTCCAGGGTATTAATTTATTTGAATCAAAATTTGAATTCAACAGTCAAAGGTTAAAAGAGCTGAAGTATACTCAAGAGCTCTACTTAATCTCAATTTGGCCGTTAAACTTCCTAAACATTGCATATTTGTGTATGAACAACTGGTATGTTTAAAAATAATGGAATATATGCTAGGAAGGCCTACAGCTGCCTTAGTAGGTGAAGTCAGTATTATGAGTATGTTAGTAATGAAAGACTGAAGCTAATACTCTTAACAATTGTTTCAAACCCAGACAAAATCCTAAAATAATAAAGGAAGCACAGATCTCCATCATAAACACATTTATTATTTCCATATGGTATTTGTGTGTGTTTGTACAGTACATGCAACCGAGCTCGCCTTCACAAATTGGAAATGTTTCACATTCCATACACACAATGACTGCTAACATAAGAGGCCTCAAGGTTTGTTTTCTGACACACTGGAGAATCCAGGAACCTGGAGGAAATCAGTGTGATCTGTTGAACACTCCCTCCTCCGAGCTAGGTCACCGGCACAGGAGGTTTGCGCAAACGTGCCTGAGCCAGAGCCCACTGAAGGCTGTGGGGTCAGGCCCCTGCAGAAGTGTCTGGACATCTCTGTTCCCATCCATGGCTATCAACAATTCCAGGAGGGCTCTTGGGAACCCTGGAACAACTGAGAGTTTCAGCTGGACAGAAAACAGGACGACCAAAGTCTAAAAGCTGACGGTGATCCAAGAGGGCTGCTTAAGCCCAGAAGTTGACTTCTAATGCCTAATGAAAGAACTCACATCCAGGTTTTATCTGCTTTTGGACAATAATACCTCACTGGTTTTACTTCAGCTTGAGCTGCCTAAATTTTGTTAACAATCCAGACACGTTACAGGAAAATGTATGGATCAAGATACCATTAATGTGGAATAATCATTGGTTAATTGGTGATCAGTGTGACTTTTGGTGATGAAAGACCTAATTTTTGGTTATAACAAGATGTCTTCATGATGGTTAAGGGATGTAAAATAGACCTTGCTCTACTTGTATCATGCTCTGGTGTATTGTAGCCCCTTGTATTCTTGGATCTGCCTTAGAGATGCGTCCCTCCACTCCTGGATTTGCCCTGGAATAACAGCAATAATCTACTCAGCTAAATGTTCTGAGATCAGCTGTCACACGAGAAGGGCTGTGTAAGAGCAACACATGTTTTTAAAGTAGATATTTAACCTCAGTCTCACAGAGCCAGCAGAGAGCTCTGTGTTGGCATCCCTTCAGACCCTGAAAACAGAATGCACCATCATGATGCTCTCTTAACTTCTGGGGCCAAATAAAATATTTTTTTGGCTGTTAAATTTAGTCTGACAAATTTCTAAACTCTAAACAGTCCTTCATATTGTCTGGTACAGCATTTTCTAAGTGTGTGTGCAGAGCTGTGAATGCAAAGTAACCAAACACCTTTTTGAATGTGCAAAAAAGCAAAGCGGCTTTGGAGGATTCTCCTGTAATTCTTTTCTCCACCTGCCTCTGGATCCTCTCTCCTTTATTGCCTGAACATCCATCTAGGGCAGAACTTTGCAAATGCCAGTTACTCTTGAGGAAGGAAGGTTTTAATGGATCAGGAAATGAACCATTTAACTCTAAGTTCTAACACATCATTTCTTTCAAACATTTAGCCTTGTATTATAATGATTTGGTTGTTTTTATTTAATAACTAATCTTGCTAATTCTGTTTTTGTTATTTTTTCTCTGACCAGTCACAGTACTCACTTTTGAACACTTAAATTTAAAAATAAGCAGTAAGGTATTTTACTCCAGGGCTACTGACCACGTTCATGTGAATCCTTCAGAGCAGTCAGGGAGGAATAATGAACAACTTCCATCACAGTCTCTGTCACCACCTTCCTACATGACCATGGAAAACTCTGTTAATATTCAATTTATTCCAAAAGGATTCAAGTGGAAAATTAATAGAAAATCAGACCTTTGATGACCATTAAGATGCAACCTCTGTCTCAGCAATCCGCTGAGCTGCCAACTGGAAGATGCTACAAGGCTGTATTAGAGAAGATTAAAACATTTTCCCCAAGAGTCTTTCCAGCATAACAGAGGAGAGATTTCACTTCCTGCTGGAAAGCTGTTTATTGTTAGCCGCATTGGACTTCAGAGGTAAAGAAACCTGAATTTCATGTGACATCAATCAGCACAACTGTGACATCAGAAGGGTACAGTCAGATTGGTGGTCTGACTCCAAGGGTGCAGATCTAGAACTTCAAAGCAGTGGTTGATCTGTTCTTATGTCATTCAGACCACATTCCCTTGTCTTCCTGCACTGACCCTGTTGCTTAAAAGTGAATAAATCCAGCTTAAAGCAGCCAAGTCCGAGCAGTAGAGAGCTCTCAATTCGGACAATTTTATCTCAAGAAGTGTCTTACTCCAAAACCAGCCACTGAAATCGAGAGATGTGCCTTCACTAGAAGCAGCAAGCTTTTCCCAGAGTTTGTTCAAGGGTTTAACCTAGTCTTACTGAAACCTCCAGGAATTTTCCCATGGATTTCACAGAATCACAGAATTGTTAGGGTTGGAAGGGACCTCTGGAGACCACCTAGTCCAACCCCTGTGCCAAGGCAGGGTCACCTAGAGCAGGTGACACCGGAATGTGTCCAGGAGGGATTTGAATTGTCTCCATTTGAAAAAAGATTTAGCCAAATATTAAAGTGGTGGCACAAGATTGGATGCAATTTAGAAACCAGATGTCCAGGGTTGTGCCTGGAAACAGCGTGTGTGCTCCACAGAGCAGAATCTAGCCTACAATTTTTCCCACTTTGCATTAGGAGCTGATAGGAATCTTTCCTGTCACTACAGTTGCCCACGCAATAGACCCCTGACCATCAGAAATGGGTGCCAGGGATGAAGTCTGTGAGTATCAGGGGCTTGCTTCAAAATGTTTTTTAAAATTACAACTGGAAATCAAGTGCTGTTTCCCTAAGACATATTAGTGAGAAAGGCTGGTGGATATTAACACTGTACTGCCAGGGCAGTGGCAGCTTGTAAAAATAAAACCAGACAGTTTTCCTTGGAAAAAAGTCCCCTTCCTTGGAATAAAGTCCTCTTGGTACACTGGTATACCCTGAGACTGAGCAAACAGAGCAGAAAATTCCCTTCTGCACTGGCCAAGATTTTGAGGAAATAAAAATGAATGCCGATACCTGAGGAGAGAAATTGTACAGTTGGATAAATACAGGTACAGCTCTGTGTAAGAGAGTTGGCCTCAGAATAAAAAAAATAAAAAAAATGCATAATCTTCCACCTTTGCTAATTAGCTAGAGCAGATTCCTGCCTCAAGATTTATTCAGCAGACGTTGTTGATAATCGAGATAATTTGTGCACTGGGTAAGGGCACGCAAGAATTACAAACACTGAGCAAAGCAGTTGTGAAGAGGCTTAAGTGCAGCCCTGGCTGGTTTGGCAGATCCATCTCTGGGAATATGCACTTGCACTGATGGATAAAGAGCAGGGGCTGGGGGAATTGCTACAATGTGTTGTGAGGTACAAATATGTGTGAGGTTTTATCAGACTGACTTGAATATCCTGGGTGATAGGTGTGCTGTGCACACACATGACTGTGGGAGTAGGTGCATCTGAAGGGACAAGGACTAGTGAGGCTGTAAAACACATGTACTGAGGTGCAGAGTTAATGCTGGCTGATCAGATTTCATTACCAAGAGGTGGAGTTCTTGGGCATTCTGTCTGTAAAGGGGTGTTTGTATAACAGAGCACACTAAGTTTCCCAATTTATGCATTTTCAGCACAGTAGGTGCATTATTATTTCTGGCACCAATGGTACGAAGTCCAGAATAAAGTCAAGATTCACACTTATCTGAGTTGTACAGCAGATGTACACTCCACCTCAGTTTTTATTCTTTGCCACTTACGATTTGATTCTGTTGGTGTGAAATACAGTGCAGCACTGTGGGGGAGCACAAAGGACAAAACAGAGCCTGCATTTCAACAGGAGAGAGACGTTTTGGCTACCCCTGACATAAGTATTGCAGCTAACAGCAGCTGGGTGCTCAGACACGAGGATCAGTGCTAGCAGGGCAGCTCAGCAGCTTCGCATCGCTTCGTAGGGCTGCAGTGCTCAAATGATCACCCAATTAGTGCCCCAGTGACAATGTGGCACCAGCCACAAATCCCACAGCCCACAGCCAGAAGCCTCAGGCAGGGGACAATGAATGTGCCTGCTCAGTTCCAGCACAAAAGAAATATGAACTATTTCTGACCTTTTCTCTCCTGTACTCCTGACCTGTGAACAGCCAGACAACTTCTGCTGATAATAGTTTATTTTTCACTAAGCAGAGACTCACTTCCTGGGCAGCTCAGTGCTATACACAGAGCTAGGTAAAAATAAAAAGTACAAAACTTAGTCCCTGCCAAAGGATGCTGCTCCTGAGGCAATCTGGAAATGATTACCTGACGCTTTAAAACTCATCACCATCATGCAGGGCATTTTTTTCCTCTGAAAGGTAACTTCCTCTGGACAACACGTGAAGAACTGAGAAGTCAAAGCTCAAGGCAAAGATTTAGCACTCCCTGTGGGTTTATTATCAATGAGTAGCAGCAGTATCATGCATTTACAGAGGAGTAAACCTAACACAGAGCCAGGGTTGATGCACACCACCAGGTACTTGCAGAGCTCATGATTCACCCCTAATGGCAGAGCAGCAGAACAGGGGATGTAGTGGTTATGGGGTACAGGTTTCATATACTCAGAATTTAAGCAATCATATTTACAAGGTCTTCCTGTTTCATCTTCCCCAACAAGGGGATGTGATGTTTTCTCTTTTTCCCTACTTGCTTATTTCCTTACTTCCTCACTTTTAATATTAGATGGTAAAGGATGACCAAACCCTTTTAAAAATCCAGAACTAGCAACAGTGCCGACATAATGGTCTGGGCCAGAACTGAGGCATCCAGAGACCTACAGAAACTCTTTGCCATCTTTACCGCACTCATGAAGCATAACTTCAGCCTGCCAAAACCCCTAT
Organism: Pardalotus punctatus; assembly: GCA_013400915.1. NCBI lineage: Eukaryota > Metazoa > Chordata > Aves > Passeriformes > Pardalotidae > Pardalotus > Pardalotus punctatus. The sequence continues at coordinate 132,112 of VZTX01030701.1, read as the reverse complement.
TAAAATTCCTTTCTTTGCAATATTCCCAAAATATCAGCATATTCATACTTATTTTAAGCTAGCACAGAAACCTGATTCCAGCAGTAAAATTGCAGTTTGTGAGTATGGGTCAGAGTTAAGTTTGTTCTCACACAGAAGCAGATTCTCACATGAAATTATGGAGCACAAATGCAGACAAAGAAGGCAGAAGACACAGAACAGCTGAAGTCATTAAATAGGCTCAAGTCAGTGGTCTGGACTTTGGGACCTCTCCTCATCAGCAAGAGCTACACAGCCTGAACCAAGCCATGGATACTCCTATGATTATAATGGTAAAGTAGCTGAGACCTCAGCCAGTTTAAAGCTTTCCTCCTTCAAGCTTTACATTCATCAAAATTTAAGGACTGAAAGGCTGAACTGGAATACATCGTGCCTGCTTCACATGCATAACATCTAAAATCCTCAGCAGAGCCAGGTTCCACTCACTCCCACTGCCCTGTGGAGCAGCAAAGCTTGCAGGGTTCCTGGGCTCCTTGGCTGGACCACACAGCTCTCACTGCCCATGGCTCCTGCCAAGCTCCAAAGGGCTCCCTCATCTTGCTGGTGTAACAATAACGCCATTCCCGTCTGAAAATCCAGGGTAACAAGGCCCAACTAGAAAGTTTGCACCCAAATAGCTGTATTGATGCCTGCATCCCCAGGTTGCTATTGTGATAAAATTTTGGCGGAGCTCATTTCATCTAAACAGGGTCTCACTCTTTCCACAGCAGCAGCAGGACTTGAAATTTGGTCCAGAGTGGTTAAAAGTGCTAATCTTTGTGGTTTGGGGGGGAAAAAACTCAGTTACTTTGTGTTTATGCACATCTATTTCTATGTGAATGCTGAAGTTCCCACTGAATTTCCTGAACAAAAAGGATGCCAAAGATTCAGGAAATGCTACTTTTTTCATGCAATTTGAAAAGTGTAGATGGGATCTTGGAGGCAAGAAATACAGATTTCTTTTTCCTCCTGTGGTTAATCAGCTTCAGAGGAAAATCTTACTGCCTTGAAAAAATGAGAAGGGAGAAAGGTGAGTTTGGATTGAAGAGCTTGTGGATTAAAATATGGACACACGCCTCCATCCTAGATTTTCTGAGGTGGCTGTGGGAGATGAATGCTGACTGCAGGCCTCCTGTCTTAATTTGATTAAGTGGAGCGCTCACAAAGTGCTAACTGGAGCTATTATTCAGTTCATTCAGCTCACACCTGGTTCTTAGCAAGAGGCTTTAACACAATGAACTATGGTTTTATTGCTCTCCACTATTTCCTCCTCCTTCCAGCTTGAAAAGCTACACTTCAATCAGTGGTGGGATGTCAGCGTGGGAGTAATAGCCTTCATTTAGAGCAGCAAGGAGGGACATCTGGACAGGCCAGGGAAAGAGGCAGGGAGCAAAGCCATCAGAATGTGCAGATTGCATCGCTATCACAAGAGTGCTTGGTTTCAGGAAAGCTTTTTAGTGTGGAAACATCCAAAGTGCTCCTTCCTTCAGCTCAGAGATTTTCCTCTGAAGGACACAGAAAGGCCAAGGGAACTGGGACTAACAGCAAAGCAGGGGTAGGTAATGTGTTTATAAATGCAGAAAAAACAAACCCAAAGTGTATCGTAGTGTTCAGGCCAAACCTTAAGGAAGGTGAAGGAGAAAGAAGAAAATCCAGAGCCAAGTACAAGGAGTGTGACCTCAGGGTTTGTTGGCACCAGGTCTTGTGGCCAATTCTGCCTTCAGGACAAAGAAGTGAAGCTTTTGGCACTATCAGTCCCACCAACACACTGATAAAAGCAAACCTTTTTAAAATTTTTCTCTCTATTATTTATCTGCCTTGCAGTCTGCCTGATTTTTAGGGGACAAGGACCATTTGTATGTTACCTATTACTGCCTGGAGCTTTTAGGGCCAGTTGTAAAGGAATTAATCATTGGTAGAGGAAGGGTACTGAAGGGTGCATCCTCCTTGTACCAATGTCCCACAGAGAACCCCAGCACGTTCTCACTTCTGTGTTTGCCAGCAGTGATGGGTAGAGACTATATCTGCTCAAAAATCGCCTTTCTTATGCACTTTCTAAAAAAACCTATAAATTTCTGAAGAATTCATGACATTGATCTGAACAGGCACTTAAACCTTCCTTGAACTGGGAAGCTGGTTTTATGTCAGGAACAAGTGTGAGTTATACTTGGGGCTCTGTTCAGCTTTCTGTGGTAGAGGCTTAATGCCAAAAACCTTTTCACATGGAAGGTGCTATAATTCCAGCCACTGGACAAATCCATCACTTTTATTTGTTAAATTACTTCTGAAGGGAAATTCCGTTTTCATGGAGAAACTTAAGCATTTCCACAGCAAAGATGACATTTCCTGGCAGAAATATCTTTTTCCCCAACCATGCTTGCTGTTCACTTGAAAGCAGAAAAATAAATTGATTTTTTAATAAGAATTCGAAAAGAAATAAAAAGAAGCTTGCTTTTGTTTTTCATTAACTGAAATGAAAATTAAAATAATTTTTCACAGTTCTAGATTACTAAGCAACTTCTTGCGATCCAGAAAATACTCAGCTTTTGGTTGCTACAAATAAGGCTTTTCACCCACCAAAAAAATGAGCACTCCTATGGTTAAATACCTAACCCTTTAGGCACTCGGATCCCTCCTCCAACATGTCAGAAATCAATTATCTGGTTATCCTCTAATTTATTAAACCTCATGTCTCGGATTCTGAAAATATTTGGGAGCTGCCGTAATGCGTTTTGCACTGGCGGAGCGATTTGCGCCAGTGCATTTTGCCCGGCTCAGCCGAGGCATCTTGGCATCCTGAATCCATGTGCGCAGCGCTGAATCCCGTTTAATTAATGTCCGATGGACCGTGCCCGGGCGGAGCGGACAGCTGGCAGCTTATCTTGCGTGACCTCGGGTGACAGACACAATCTGGGATCATGCTAATGTGTGCCTTTTGTCAGTGGATACTGGGGCAGCCAAAAAGTCAGGGCTGCGACAACCAAATGATTAGGACATATCCACGGGGATAAAGATGGGAGAGGAGATATGTCTGCCATGAACATGTCTCGGTGCCTTGTGATCCACAGACAGCCTAATGCCAGATGCAAGGCAATAACTTTTCATTTTGCAAAGGATCTTGCGCTGCTTTCAGCAGAAGAATTCGTTGTTACAAAGTGGGGGTGTCGGCTGGGGCAGAAAGGTCGGGAATCAGGAATAGCAAAGGATTTTGAGGAGCTGAGGGATCTGCTCACCAGCTTGGGGTGCGATCACAGCTGACAGATGTGGGTAGACCTCTTATTAAAGAGGTGCCAGCAAGGCAAGCAGGGGCCTGGGAGGAGCTCAGGTATCGTACAGAGCTAGTGCCTGGTTTTGGAGCTCCTCAGAACCTCCCCCTGCCAATATTTCTGGTCAAAACTCACTGAGACACAGAGTCAAACTGATGGAGAAATGGCCCAGAAGACAGGAAAGACTCACAAAGCCAAGAAGTAATGAGAGAAGCAAGAGAGGGCCTTTGGGATCGGCTCCTGATTGCTCACGTTTGTACGTAGGGAATTGCAAGAGGTTCATAAAAACAGATTAACTTGTTCAGAAATTCTAATAAAGAAAACCTAGAAGCATTAGAAAATCATTCCACTTGGATGGACATGAAAAAATCATGGGGGAATAATTTTCCCAAAGGACAGGGAGAGAATTTGCTAAAAATCATTTTTACTGGTCCAAATACAAAACCCAAATTGGATACAAGCACTAGAAGACCAGAAATGGAAAACCGAGGTGAATGGGTCACCAATCATCTTCGAACAGATGAAGATATAAAGTTTCATTGTACTTTTCCCTGTGTGAGTACAACCCACTGAAGATGGAGAAGCCTTTCTGCAGCTGAAAAAATACTAATAGCATTTCTAGTAATGACTATTAGAAACAGAGAAATAGTCAAAAATATTCTCTTAAATATGTTCATAACTTACTCTTTTCACTTCCAAACATCTTGTAAAACTATTGCTGATGTTCCTCTGGCAATTGGAAGGGAGGCCAATGGGAAAAACAGTGCAATATCTCACTTAACATAATTGCCAGTGATTGCTGATGCCCTAATTCCTCTGGATTGAAGATTTTTTCTCCCCTAACTTTCTAAGTGGGTTTGTGCTGGAAGCATTCCATGGCTTGTATGGAATAGCAATCACAAAAAGGCCTTGCTGAAGGCCCTGATGCAGGTTTCTATCTGCTGCTAATATCCAAACAAATAATAACAAAACAAACAACCCATTACCCAAAAAATAAATCAGGGATTGATTTGTCAAAAATTTTCATTGTGAAAATTATTTTCAAGTTTCTGTTTTATTTCCATTCCGTTCATGTAGTCATATCCTGGGTTAATACCTCATTGCTGCCAGTTGCTGCAAGCTTTATAACATGGGAAAGTATAGCATGTTAATTTTTTAATGGATATAAGTTAATAAAAGTGGGTTAGAAAACCTTAGAAGCATTTCCAGCAGGGAATGAAATTCACTCTATTTCAAAACACTTCACGCTAATGAAATTTTGTTCCATAGTATGAATTGCAGGGGATTCTGATAATGTTAAAATATCTTAATTTTCATGCTGTGGCATTGAATATTTTAGGTTACTCTGGAAAAAAAACTAAATCTTATCTAACATACATATGAATACATATGTGTGTATGAAAAGACATAGCAACATTAAAGAATGCAATATAGGCAACTGTTTGGGTTCCTTAAGTGTGCCCTTTAACTTTCAAAAGCAGGAACAATCACTTTCTTCATTTTTTTAATCATTGTGCTATGCCCCTCATATATTGACCCTTTATCACAAAAGAGAGCTTGAAACCTCCGGCTGAAGCCAACCTGAAATGACTGTGTATGCTCAAATAAGTAGACAAATCTTCCGAAATCTTCCAAACAACCCTGCTCAGGAATTGTCAAACCTGTAAACTTCGTGCACAGCATTCTGACAACACCACCAAGCCTGGCTCTGAGGAAGCAGCAACCTTCCCTTACTGCTGAGCTCTCATATAACCTGAAAACTGATTTTAAATGAGTCTATCATGTCCTCACCTCTCCTTTTCAGATTAGAGCAAAGTATTGAAAAATTACAGTTTTGCTTGGTTTGTTTTGTTATCCTTCAATCCGGTACGATTTATAAAAACCTGGTTTTCCACTTTCTCACCGGAGCTCCTCTCTCTGACCCAACTCTGCAGTCCGAAATCACACTCAGGACAAGAGTGGCTCAAGAGCCTTAATAATATTATAGCTCAATTTTAATAGAAAATTACAGTGCACAGTTGTTTTCCATTTTCCCTGCTTATCAGTTGAGCCCCAAACACTCGCATTAAGTGGGACATTAACTCTGTTCCCATCTGGCCGCAGGTGTCTGCGGCACCTCTCCAGATTTACACGTCTCCTATCTTATCACCGGATCCTTTTGATCAAGCAGCATCTTTGAGCAGATCTATTCTCCCTTTCACAGTCAATATAATCTGAGTAATTCCCCCTTCCTGGTCTCCTACAGGAGCTGGGAGATGCATTCAGGCAGGTGATTTGGGAAAACTGGATGACAGGCTCAGAGATTCGTTGTCGCTGATTTTTTAATTTTTATTTTTTTACCACGTTTCTCACAAACAACTGGTGTAAAGTAACAGCTGGGAAGGTAAACTCGGACACCTCCTAATCTGCTCCTCCCAGGATGTGTTAGAAAAAGTGAGATTTCACATCCAGCAACAGCTGTAGTGTAAGAAAGGCCACTGCTTGAGGAAGAAAATCTGTCAGCCCTGTTAGGTGCCACATTCAGGAAGGTACTTAAATCACTCCTTCAATAACAGAAATAGCTCCACTGACTTCAGTGGGACAACTCAAGTGCTCTGAGCAAGGCACACACATCATTCCAAACTGGGCCACATCCAGCACTCTTATCTGTGTGCCCCCACAGAGCTGCTCTGCAGGACAGCTGCAACCATTACCCATGGCAGAAGTCTCAGGCTGAGCAAAAAACGCTTCATTTTCAGTGCTAAAAAGAAGTGCTTGGCCTTCAAGCTACTCGTGGTGAAACGATAAACAAGCAAAGGTCAGATTTCAGACTGCCAAACTATTATCAGGCCCCCCTCCACAGCAACTCTTCAGGAAAACGCATAATTGCAGAACTAATGAGTCATCTGTACACTGCACAATTAGCACAACTGCCCATGTAATCATAGTAATTGCACAGAACAAAGCGTGGATGGGAGTACCCGCAGCACCGTGGCCCAGAAATCGGGGCCAATCAGTTACAGATGAACACACACAGAAATGCTCACACGGGTTTCGAATGGGCGACTCGGGTAAATGCGTGTGCAAACCCATCAGCCACACTCTCACCTACACTGGATGCAGCCAGCAAAAGCAGGGAGGGCAACATAAAACACGCAGGAGCGAAGAATGGAAGATGGAGACGTGATGGAGAGGAGTCAAGGAAACAATGGGAAAGGCGCAGGGAAAGAAAGCTGAGGAATACACACTTAGGCATGAAAAGACACAGCAACAGCAAAGAATTTTGTGCAGGTAGCAGGCTGGGCTCCCTCAGTTTGCTCATTTCTCCTCCCAAAAGAAGGGGGAAAAAAGAAAGATGAGGGAGAAAATAAAGAACAGGCAATTACAAACAATAGAGCGTGGAGGTAGAGTGAGTCAGGAGAGGGAGAAGAGCAGATAAAGCAGTAGGGCTGGAGGAGAGGGCACTCTAAGCTTTGATGGCATATTATTTCATTTAATATATTTAAGCTCCTTTATTGCTGTATGAGTTTGGCAGACATCCTAAATCTCTGCAAGTGTGAGAAAAAGACACATGGCAGCTATTTGGAACTCCTGGGGATTTCACTGTTGTTGGCTACTTGGTGAGTTTTGTAATTAAAGGCAATTTAGAAAAGGTAGAAAGAGAACCTACTGTTCACCCAAAGCCACAGCCCCTCCCAGAGTAAACCTCCAACTCCACAGGAAAAGTGATCTTTAATTATTACTGGAGCCAAAGATTCAAAGACCAGAAGGGAACTCTCAAGATTTTTACAAAGCCATGGAGTTCACCTGGACCCCCACGTGGCCTCCAACACACTGCAGGCTAAAGGAGATGTTTTAAAGAGATGTTGAAATCCTGATTTAGAGAATTCACGTGATGGCAACTTGGCAGCAAGTTAGAACAGCGGCAGGACATGCACAAAACCCTGAGCCTCTTCCCTGGGACACGAGGCAGACTCCTTGGCAGGGAATCCCTTCTACCCTAAGGTGCTCAGCGTGCGGGTGAGAACAGCATTTGCACGCTGAAACTACAGGGTTTTAGGTCAGAGAGATGTTTCCAGGCACAGCTAAAAAACCTTCTCCAGCTGCAATCCTGGCAAGTTAAACCGACCTTCCTTTAACCCCAGCCACAGTGTTGGTTCATTTACTGTATGGGAAAGAAATCAGCCCGAGCTCCCTGGATTCAGCAGATTTGTTTCAATATTTTTTATGCCGTTCCACCGTATGTGCTGTTGGGCTGCTAATATGGCCCACACTGGGAGCCAATGTGAATAAAGGATTCAATTACAGTTGAGATGTCCCTGGTATAGCTTACTGTTGTCCTGTAAATCCTTCTTCTCCACTTATCTGCAGCACAAAGAGGCATCTTTTCCCCGGTGAGAAGGGGGAGGCAGGGGAATGTGGTGTGAGCGGTGCAAGGATCCCTTTGTTGGCCGGGCTTTGTGTGGGAACGCGCCCTCGATGAATGACAGCCAGGCCTGAAAATTAGCTTTAGCTTTTGTGAGCTCAGTTTTCCTTCTAAATTACTGCGCTGCTGTAACCTCAGAAGCCAGGTATTTCCCTTGACAGGGAATGGTGCAATCCTTTGGGTCGGGATGTGGGGCTCTGAATGCCAGGCCTGACTCACAGGTACCTCGCTGATATTTCACAGAGCTCTGAAAGGACACCGCGACCATCAGGAAATTTTAACTTTGCTCTCCACCACAGACACTATCAACGCTTTTGCCTCTATTGGTGCTGCAGTGTCAGGATTTATTATTTTCCTAAAATTTATTTCCCCACTAGATCCAGCTACTGTAAAGCTCTGGAGGTCTGTGTAAGACAGATGATAATGCTTTCATCAAATCTCAGCCAAAGAAAAAGCCTCTAGGGTAGAATCACGAATGCAATAAAGACTTTTTCATGACTTCAGTGTTTACATAACGTTATATCCACTGTTATGCCCCAAGTTCCCAGCCAGGAGCAAAGCCATCTGCACAAGGACACACTGGGACAGTCATTCCCCCAAAGGGATCACTGACAGGGCAAGAGGCTGAAGACAGGCAATTTAATTGTCACACTGCTAGAGAGGGGAAACTGAGGCACCCAAGTCATGCAAGGGAGCTGATGACTAGATCAGACATTGTAATTTATCCTTTTGCCTCAAATTCCGGCTCTGGGGGCCACACACACTCCAAAAATAAGGAGTAGGTCTGTTCAGTTATTCTCCCACATATTTCTTGTTGTGTGATGGTTCCAGCTGAGGTAGAGTTAGACACTGGTCTTCCTTGATTTGAAACCAATTTTTAAAGGAAAAAGTAACGTTAATGGTACAAAATACTTGACTGTAAAAGACATCATCTTTGCTCCTGATTTTATTAACGCTTCCAAAGGCCTGCTTCCCATTGGGATGAATCCTAAGCAAAGCGCTCCAAGATTGCTGTGATTGTAAAAATGTAGGCTTTAGACCAGCTTGGCAGGGAAGAGCTTTTCCAACTTCTTGTGAGCAAACCTGTCTGTTTTAAAATCAAGTAGATAGGACATAAGGAAGAAATTCCTTACTGCGAGAGTGGTGAGACCCCTGATGTAACTGCAGTGAAAGAAGGAGTGTGCAGAGGAAAAGAAGGAAAAGGAGTGCCTGAGAATGTTCTGCTCAAGGAGAGGTGAATGCAATGAGAAAGTGTTCCTGGTTAGAGCAGGTCTTGGTCAGAAGCCTGGACACCCATGGGCAGCTTGGGGAATTTCTAGCATTCATTTCCACCTCTCAAACACAAAGGTACCCCTCTACCAAACTGCACTTCCAGAAGGCCCTGCAGGTTTACAGGCTCTCTGCTTTTCTCCTAATGATTTCCTCATGCCTTTCAGCTCCTGGGCAATGTCTGGCTTTTGATGGAGAAAAGAAATGAGCTCTGCCCATTTTCAAAATGAAAAGTGTATCTTACAACAAAAACAGTTCAATTTCTTGATACATTTAAAATGCTGCAAGAAAAAGAAATGCAGACTTCATCAGGAGAGAATGTTGTGTTCACATCAAGTTTTCACAGTTTAATTGTAATGAGAAAATCTTCCTGTGCTTTGTAAAAGCCTCAAACTGTATTCCTGTTTTCCACTTCTTTCAGCTCAGGTGATTTTCTGAGCTTCTTGCTATTTTTCAATGTGCAAATCCCCAAAGGATCTGTCTCACTTGTTCAATCTGCTCTTGAATCCAGGTAAACTTTCTGCATTTACAGCATCCTTTGGCAAGGAATTCCTCTGACTGCTGCTCCCTCCAGCATGCCTGATTTCCGAGCTGAGGAACACAATTTTACTCAGTCCTTCCTTACATGGAAACCATTCCAAAACATTCATCATGCTTGCTGCCTTTCTCCAATCCTGTTTGCTCTGCTGTGCTCTTGTTGAGCAGAGTGTCCTGGACACCAGTGCTGGATTTCAGTGGAGCTAAACTGAAGTTTTCTGGTTCCTTTCATTCGGTTTGCTTTTCTGAGCGCAGCCAAGGACTGACATGCTGATGGAAGTAGCTGGGATAGCCCCAAGGGCTTGTTCCAGAGCAGCAATGGTCAGCTCAGAGCCCACATTTCACAACTGGGGCTGTATCTCCCTGTGTAGAGCACTGTGTATTTATCTACACTGAATTTCATCTGCTGGTTTGCTGCCCAGCCACATGCTGCTGGTAAGAACCTTCTCTACTTCTGTGCAGCCCTTCCTCTTCCTTATCAACATGATAATTTTGTAATATCGCCAACTTTGTCATCTCGTCACTCCAGCACAGACACCTGCAGAACCTCACTGCAGATCTCCCCTATGACTTCACACCCATTTACACCAATCTGCTGTTTCTTCTTTTTCAGTGTTATAGACCATGCCAGCAGCATCCCTTCTTTGTTTCTCTTAAAAATTACCTATGAGGAACATTAGTAAAACCAATCTGGGAATTCCTGTGGGGTACATTATTTGGACCATTCATACCCATATTAACCTTTCCAAAAGATGCCTTAAAAGAGCTCTGACTTCAAATGGAAACATTTTATCAAATTAAAATACATTCAGATGCTTTTGAAAAGACAGAACTCAGTGTTTCTCTGAACAATTTAGTCAAACACTGCTGTCCTGTCTTACTGTAATTATCCAAGAACATATATTTACTAATTACTTTCTGTTTATAGGTGCATTACTCAACATTTAGCCTCACATTTTTATGAGAACATGATACCCTATAGCACCTTCTGCTAAAAACAAGCTCTTCCTGCAGAAGAAGCTCTTTCCTGCAGAAAAGCTGGAGGAGCTTGGTGGATGTCAGTCATACCAGCCTTCCTTCCTGGGATATGTGGTAATTTGGCTTGTTAGATAACCATCACAAAGGTTACAAAATCCATAGCCCTATTTCCCCTTGGTGGTGAATGGCTGATACATTTACAGGTCCAGGTTGCATCTAGGAAGGAGGCTGAACTGCCAGACTTTTATTAGGAATGGGACATAAAATACCTTCACGTGGGAGAGTTGCTGGAAGCTCTACCAGGAAAGAGGAAACTTTACTGGGCCTTTCCTGTCTTCCCGTGAAACACATTTTTTGAAGTTCTCAAATAACTGTTGCTTATTTCTCCTGCCATGCTAACAAGCAGATGTTCTCAGTTTAATGATACACTCTCTGACTACAGCAAATTCCTTAAGTGAGACACAGTGTCTGGGTTTGGCTTTCTGCCTACAAGGTGCAGTCACCTCGCAGCGAAGGGCAGCAGTGCAGGTTTTACCTTCCACTCCTGTTTGCAGACTCTTCCTAATTTGCTGCAGTTCTCGAGGCAGCACCATGAACCTGCACAATTACTCGGTGTCCTGGCCATGACCCTCCCTCCGACATTGCTGCTCTGGAAAGTCTTTTCTGGCTTTTGATGCAGCAGCTCCTTGTGCCAGGCAGTCCTGTAGGCTGGCAAAAACCGCAGCAGAAGCTGTTGTGGGTGTACATAAATACCCTGCATGTGTAAATACAAGCAGAGGTTGGTCCCATTTCACATGTTCTTCACTGCGGCCCAGACAAGAATTTGAAACTGCACATCACTGAAAACATGAAAATTTTGTCCATAAGGCCATGACAGACAGGGAAATGTCAACAACTTCCACACATTAAGGACAGGTAGAGAGAGGGAATGCTGAAAACTAAATGATTAAAACATGAAAAACCCACAAAGAAATACTGAGGATGCAAGTACATCTCTCCATTTGTGAGCTGCCACCTGTACTTAATTTGCCATTTGCCATGGCAAATCAAACATGTAGAGAACAGGGAATACTTAATATCTGTCCTCCACATGAGCCGAAGTTCAGCCAGATAAGTGGAAAAAAAACCCATGGCTGCTGACAGCCACAACAGCACATTGCCCAAGACAGGTACATTATTCACTAGAGCTATAGCGGGTCCAAGATACAAATTTGTCACAGTGGAATTTGGCCTGTGCAACACCCAAAAGTGCCAGTGGAAATACCCTGGAAAGGAAAATCAGGAATAATTAACTGAGCTCCTCATCCTCTGTATCGTGTTCGCTACTTGTGCCACAGCCAAAAAATCTTTTTTTTAGCTTGAAATTTGTTTCACTCTTCTCTTCTCCCTGTACTTTCATTCTCTTCTGCTTATTTCTCTTAGAATTTTAATGCCTAAGTAATTTTCCTACCTGCCTTTCAAATTTTTGGAGGTCCTAAAAGCCTCTTCCACCTGCCTGCTGCTATGACAGAGGCAAGTTCAGTTGCTACCCCTATGTTAGAAGCCCCTGCTGTGGCCTTATTCCACACCCATCTCCTCTCAATCAACACAATTTCATTCTTAGAATAAAACATTTCAGCTAAGTACACCTTACTGTTATAATGTGATGAATTTATCAATAAAATTCTAGAACCCAAATTAAATGCTGTTAGGGTACCTCTAATAATTGCATTACTGGGTGTGGGGTGTGTGTGTGTACAAGGACATCCTCAACAGGATTTCTAAATTCTGAAGAGGATTTCTAAATTTTCTTCGGCACATCAGCAGCAGTCAGGTGTCACATCTGTGGATCAGAGCAATCAGCTGACAACAGTACAGGTTCTAGTAAGCAAGGCCACTACTCACGGAGATACAGTTCACAGTTTTGGTTTTTTAAAATTAAAACCTGGCTTTGAGTGTTATTAAAACTATATACATTAAAAATCACCTATACAGGAGTGTCTGAATTCTTGCAGATTGATCACTACTACTCACTATATTCTACAGATGAGGAAACTTTTCTGTTTCAGAGCTTACACTTAGTCTTGCTATCAGACCTATATTATTAAATGAGATTCTTCATTTAAGGAGAGAATAAATTAGTTTTAAACTAATTGTCCCAAGCTACCCAGTGCTCTTTGCTCTAGCTTGGATCAGAATTCAGGAACTATTCAGCAAGTTGACACTGAGCCATCCATTTCCATATCAGTACTAACATTAAGGCCACAGGAACCATCTAAATCCTTTCACGTGAGGAAATTAAATATTACAACAAACACCCCATGATGGTGCCAGCAAAACCTATGCAAGGAAGAAATTCAGGCTTGATCACGTATATTCACATTAGTCAAATCACAAATCATATCACCATGGAAAGCTTCAGAAGACTTCATTTGAAGTGCTAAGTTTAAAGATTAACACTGCTAAAGTTTGAAATACAATCCTTATCAAATTTGTTGGCATGTAGAGGTTGAGGAGAGGTGACAGTTTGTAACATCAAATATGTGTTGCTTGGTATCACCAAAATTATGTCAAGTGCGAAGGTTTATCACCTGGAATCCAGACCAGGAAAATCCTCAGCCTTAACCCAGTCGTGTTAAAGGTTACCTCTTTAATTAACAAAGGCTTTTTATTTTGTGATATGACACCTTTGCAAACCCCATGATAACGTGTTGAGTGTGCAAAAAAGATGTCAGGGAAGCCAGAGAACGTCTTTTACAAGATCATTTTATGCATTTGGTGATATAATTTTACCAGTGCCGATTTTTGCCTGGTTGCTCTCCTTTTCATCCATTCCAGTTAATAGACTGAGAGGAAATGGATTGAAAAATACCATTTGTAAAATAGAATTGAAAAGTATTTGGTTCAAACTTTTGAAGGGAGAAACAATGCAAAATTATATACTTCTATTTTTATATAGCTAAGTTCTGTTTAAAAAAAAAAAAAGTGAAAGCAAAGTCAGTTATCTTTATCTTAGCAACATTTTACTTCCATTGGTGTGCTCTCTTTTCCTCAATTATTTCCCTCATTTGGTATCTTCATCAGTTTCCTGAAGAAGCTGAACAGCACAAATCTCTGAACAAGTGTGACAGCACTGACAGGACAGCAAAGAAACCCTGGAAGATTTTTATTTACTTTTTTTGACTACTTCCTCACTAACACGCTCCAGAGCTCAGATTGCTTTGTTGTCCTTTCTCAGATGGAATAAATATAATAACCCACAACTTCTGCCAGTGAGAAATGTAGAGACAACAATAACGAAATAGGACCCTTAGTGGAATGATGTGAAATGATTTTTTTCCAAAAAGCTTTTTCCTTTTAAAATTGAGCTAAAATGTTACTTTTTGAGTCAAATCTAGCCCAGACCTAAACTGGACCATGACCTGGCTCCCAGTGCATTGCTATAAACACACGCTCATGCAGAGCAAGTAAAGCTGAAATACTGTAAAAACTGAAAGAAATCACTAATGTAACAAAACAAATTTTAAGGGAAGGACATCATAAATTTAATTCCCAAATCTTCAAGGCAAAAGGAAGGCCTAATTAAGATCTCTGGGCAAGGTTTAGAAGTTATATAAAGAAGGCACATATACATTCTCCTCCCTTTAGATAAATCAGTGTGCAATTACTGCAAGACCAGCAGACTGAGAAATTAAGAGGAAACCCCCCTGTGTTACAGGCCCCAACTTGCCTGTTCCCTGTATTCCTGCTGATTATCTGGAGCATTGGCCTCCGCCAAAAATCAAGATGAAACTTTAATGTAAAGCAATTTCCTCGTTTTCAAGAAGGAACTTGTGAATGCAGAGCAACAGCCCAGCCCCACTGCACCTTTCCCTTGTGCAGCTCTGACTCCTAAACAGGACATGCAACCTAACTGGGAAGGAAATCCAATGGTCCTGTCAGCTAAAATGAGATGCAAAACTGGCAAGAGCTCACCATTTTATAGAAAAATGCTAAATATAAAACATATGTTATTGAAGAACATGAAATATAAAATATCTATTTTAAAGCAATACTATAAAATCAAGTCCTGACTGCTGTAACCATCTCACCTGTGCTTCAGCTAAACTGAGCTGTTAACACTCCACGAGGAAATGAAGTGTTTTCAAGGCAGGGAATAGAAATTAATTAAAACTAATTTGACATAAACCTGTTTTAAATGTCTTGACATCTATGGTACTTGGGTAATGCTACTTTGCTCAAGTGTATATACTCTAACATATAATCAGTAAATATAAACAGAAGACAGTGACAGTTTTATTCCCCAAGATGGACAACATGATCAGTGTTTCTCTTGGGAAATGCCTCAGGTTTCCCTGAGCTGCTGGCTAACAAAATCCTACTGGGGGAAAGAGAACAATACCCTGAGCTCTAAGTCTTACACGCCATTATGTTGTTTTGGGGTGCAGGAGAAATATATTTCAAGCACTCTGAAATGCTCCCCTTCTCAGGGAGGAATTCTGAAGTACTTTCTGCTCTTCCTTTTGAGTAGCCCACCTTCTGCTCCAAATCATTTAGCAAAAGCTCATCTGTGAATGCAAACCTGATTGCAGAGATTTTAATTCCTGGTTTGGGATTCATCCGTAATCACTATTGTTGTTGTCTCTCACCACCATGAGTCACCATCTGGCAATGAACTACAGCCCAGAAAACTTCTGTAACTTCTCCTTAATTTATTCTTCGGGTTTCTCACCCTCTTTTAGGATGATATTGCCAGGAACTGATCCAGATGTTACAGGGAGAGGCAGCAGATAAGTAGCCATGAGCTGCCTCAGACAATTCTCTGCAAGGCTTGGATTCCCAACAGTTATTTCAGACACAACTGCAAGCAGCCACAGAAAACTTAAGAGTTCTTGTAACTGGAGAATAATTAAATGGATAATTTATACAGGTCATGAGTCAGCCAAGCATTTAACTACACAGTTAACTTTCGGTGAATATTGAAATCAACTGCAAGTGGTTATTAGCACATACGTTAGATTAAGTCCTATTTCAGAATTTTGTGAAATCAGTGTCTGTTGTGTGAAGGAGAAAACACATCTGTGACATAGATGGATGCTGGATTGCAAGTCTAAGACTATTTTGCCTCAAGTAGGTTTGGGCTGTGATTTAGATTTGAATAAACTGCACCAATGCTAAGCTGAAGTATGATAGAGGTCACATATACTAAATAATTTCTATTAAATATGGTTATAGGAACTCCTTTCCCCTCAGAAAAAATAAAAAAATAATTAAAAATTATTAAGATGTAAAAGAAAAAAAATAATGAAAATGAGAAAAGAAGAAAAATTCAGGACAGATCTAAAATTAAACACCAACTTCAGTGATTTCCCAAGCACCTCCACTCTCTGGTGAGGGCAAGTCTCCAATCTGAGAAGCAAGTATGTTTGCAAAGGCATGGAATTCTTTGAATTCTGGCAACTGAAGTTCAGAGGTGATCTCTTCAGTCAAACAAAGGACTGTCTTATGCTTTTCTGTCTTGGAAGACACCTTGCACCTCTATAGGTTATTAAGAATTTTGCTGATGGATTCTGGCCTTCTCTAGTGGCTGGAGACATCTTTTTCCTTTCCTCAGTGTCTCCCACCAGGGTCACGCTGCAGTAAGAAAATCATGGCAGCATTTACAAGCTCCTCCAGTCTCCCTGGGCTTAGGGCACTTCCCCTATAATCCACGGGGCTTTCCTGATGAACTCCAGACACCCACACCCCCTCTTCTGCAGTGATCCTTACATACAAACTCCTAAGCTGTCCAGTGCAGCTCAGAGAGGTGCAACGCAGGCATTTTTGAGAAGTGCAGTAGGGCTGTCCCACATGTACAATATGGTCATCAAGGGTGAAGGGGACACAGGGTCCTGTGTCTGTCAGGTCACCCAAAGTCACTGCTGTCACTGGGAAAGGCTCAGGTGTAGAAAAATTACTTATTTGGAAAGCACGGATCTGCAACCACAGGACCAAGTTAGAGGAAAACCCCATGCATTATTTAATCCTTGGCAATCACGATCCTCTTTAGCTGTTCTGGCATCTCAGCCTGGAGCTGGGCTAATTGCTCCCTCCCGGTGACTTGGGGCTGCCTTGCCCAGGGGGTTCGCAGTGTGATGTGTCTCAGACTCATCTGCAGGGACACACGGGGAGCTCATCAGGCTGGGATCATTAAAGATGGATTTTAAGCCTGCCCAGAACCCCTGGCTTTAGCTGAAGTACAACCGCTTCTTTTTTCCTGCTTTCCTGGCTCTCCTTTTTTCTGTGAATGGGCACAGGGATATCACATGATAAAATGGGAGCACTCCCCTCCCTTCTGTCTCCTAAGAGTGTTTTAATTAACATTTCTATTATACACGCTCATTACCACATTCCTGGCTTCGGCTTTAAACTGGTCATTCTTGTTACAAGCCCTCTAGGACACAGTGGTAAAACTTTACACATCTTATATTGCAGCAATTATTAATCACAGGTACATTTCAGTGATTGAACTGCAGCAACTGCTACCAGTCTGAGCATAAGATTTAAACAGAAACAAATGACAACACTGGGAATGGTGGGACCTGTGCAGGGTGACACTCTCTTCACCCCATTAGTTTTATAGGACCCCTTGAGGGCTTTATCACCACTGCGGCTATTCCACAGCCCCACTGTGTCCGGCCAAGTGCTCCTGTGGCAGAGCAGGTGTGTTGGATGCACTTATTAAGGAGACCTGCTAAATCCACAGATGACCAAAGCACACGCTTTGGCTGCTGGGTGTCAGGAAATACTCCCCAAAAAAGCACAAAGCAGCTCAAAAAGTATTTCTTAGCAGAGATAGAGGTGGGCAGCATGATTTGCCTGTAAAGCCTACAAGGCTGACACCTGAGAGAAAGCTGGGACTGGCATGAGAAGAGCTGAGACTGGGCAAATCCTTGCAGTGGGATGCTTTTAGCCAGGAAGAGAACAAGCAGCCACTAAAAAGAGGGATTATATCTCCCAGCTGGACTTTGGCTCTCCTGCCCCTGTCCTGCACCAACCTGGTACCAGCAGAAAAGCAATCAGGCTCAAAAAGTATCTTTGTTGGTGTTACTGGGCAGCTTTCAACTGGATCCATTCCCTCTCCAGATCTCCTGTGTGGGTGGAAGAAAAGCCTTTTCTGTACTTGTGTTAGTCCAAAGGGACTGCAGGAGCGTATCACTGGCCTAACTACAGGCTGGTGGTGTTTCAATATTTTTTTCCTGATAGCACTTCACCCCTTTTGTGTTTGCCTGGGCTTAGATGGTGATTAGTAGGCATCTTATAAGAATGTGGAACAACTGAAATAGGAAACTGAAAGGGAGGCTTTATATGCAGACCTAGCCTAGTGGGAATAAGGTCTTTCTTAGATCCCTCTAATTGCTTTTATAATTAAAAAGCAATTTTGCTAAGCTACATTTTACTTGATTTTAATAAAATCAATCATGTAGAGCCAAGAATTTAAGCAGAACTTCAGACACTTACAGAGAAAAATACACCCCTCTTAATTTGTGCCTTCAGGTGAAATGAATAAAATGTATGTGAATATCTAAACTGAGTTTAAAAGCCTGCTCTATGTCCATAAATTCCTTCTCTGCTGGCAAAATGAGTGACAGTGGTCAATAAGTGCTCTAACCATGCTGTTTTAGGGACTTACAGCTGTGATGCAGGAAAACCACCCCCTTCACTTGCATCTCAACCATGTCCTTCACTTTAAACAGTTAAATGATCATATTCAAATCAAAGGAATGACATTTAGACCTAAACCAGAGCATGTTCTCAAGCAATTTTCTGCTGGGGGCCTCTACTTTCCATTGTTTACATAAGCCAATGAATTTTCACCCTATGCTAAAATTAGCCAGATTTTCACATTCGAGACAATAGGAGATCTCTGATTTGAAGGGGTGGAGGCTTGGCAGCTTTGTATCTCAGAGCTGGTATTTGAGAAATAAGGTTTGAAAACCACCCATATGTATCTTGAAAGGGAAAAACTTTGGCCTCAGTCAGGCTGCCATGAAAACCCAGGGTGGCTGCACAGAAAAAAGAAGCACCCTTTTGACTGATCCAACTGAATTTTCTGTGCATTGGGTTATTTCTTTCCATTTCCTTTTTTCCAGATATTGCCAGGGTCAGTGACATCCACAAGGGCACTCCAGACCTGGCTCAATTAGGAAGCTTTTATGGAAATATGAGGGGTTTGCATGGTGAAAATAAGTAAGCACACAGAAAGCATCTGCTCAGGCCAAAATGAAATGCCATTTATTTAACAGGTCTTATGAAAAGAAGTATCCATCCCAAAATACTGAGGTATCCCAGCCACAATCAAGGAATTAAAGAATATACATATATGAAAAGCATGAGGTTTCATTTTTTTCCCAAATTTTCACACTTAAAAAGTGTTAATTTATTTTTGAAGAACTGTTAAAAGAGCTTCCTTTTCAAACCTACTTTTGGAAACACATCCTTTCAGCTGCATGATAGCTCAAACCATAAACTCATTTTCTGTGTCCAGTTATCCACTTGACAGATGCAATGTGAAGTAACATTAGAAGTAATTTTGGGGAATTAAAAAAAAGAAGTGCTGCCACAAAGGGTACTGGGAATAAAAAGCGCTTTTTTATCCATGCCAAGGTAGGATTCCAAAGTCGGTGTCCATACTGCAGCCAGCTGCTGGAGGGTTAAACACTCACCTGGCGAGGCAGGAATTTCTGTGCCTTTGGAAAAGCCCCCATAGCAGTGTCAGAGAAGTGACAAAATCAGAATATCAGTGCCCCAGCTGTACCTGCAGCAGCTCAGGTGCCTGTGCCGGGCTGTCCCGAGGATTCCCACTGCCATTCCCTTTGTCACTAGATGTCACTGTGCACACAAGCGTGCGCCTGCGGCTCGGGCAGGCTGGCACGAGGGTCTGGGGACATGGGGACAAGGAACAGCCCGTTTGAGCACTGCCCTGGGGATTTTGCTTTTGCCACCTGGACTTGCATCCATTTCAGTTCTCGTTTTGGAGCAGGAGCACGCATTTATGCGCTATCAAAATTTGAGTTTTGATTCGGTTCCTTTTTGTCCTTCCTTTTACCTTCGAAAATTCCATCAGTGGGACACTTCAGTGTGTCCCAGCTCAAGCTGGACTGAGCAGAGGAGCTGGCATTTGGGCTGCTGCACAAAGGGAGCTTAGATTTAAAGGGGGCTTGAATTTAAAGGACACCTTTCCGTGAGCTCAGTGTGCAGCCAGGGAGCAAAGCCTGAATTACTGCCTGAGTTCCCAACAATCCTCCCAGAGCCAAGGGTGCACTGATGGTCTCACCTCGCTCACATGTGAGCCCATCCCTGTCAGGGACCAGGACTAACCCTGCTAAAATACCTCTTGTCTCGAGACTGAAACTCAGCCTAAAGAAAAAGCCAGCCTAAGACCTACCTAGCACAGTGCATCATCAAAGCCCTTTACCCTTACTATTATCCATCCATAAATTATCCCTATATCCTTATGAATTATCCAGCCATAGAAACATTCACATCTATTACCCATCCGTGCATAGGAAAGCAGTTGACAATGTTTTGGCCACAATTGTCTTTCAAATGGGATTTTTGTGTGAGTATCTTGTGAGATTTTTCACTCTGTTACATAATTTGTGCGCCCTCTGATTGGAGACTGAAACAATAAGAAAAAAATTGAAAATCAGAGTGATTTTAAGACAGCTGCACCAATTTCTCATTAAAAGATACTTGAAAATAGCTGTGTGATTTTTACTTTTTGGCAAACTTCCTTTTGGACAAAATTCATTTACTTAAACATTCACAGATATTAAATTACACGAGTCACAGAAGGAATTAAAGTGAATGCACAGGGATAGATATTAGCTGTTGTAAAGCAACACTACTCCAGAGACTTCTGATTTACATCAGTTAGGAATTTGGCGAGCAGGTTTTATTTGGTTCTATGTTCATGGAAGATTTCCCATTCAACCAGATTTACTAGAGCTTGTTAAAATTCTCTTTAACAATTTTAGATAGGAAGCTCTATCTCTATAAACCACTGACTTTTTTTTCTTCTTTTTTTTTTTTTTTTGTATAAGAGATGATACATTTGCAAAGAGATTTTTTTATGATTTTAAGATAGGCTCAAGTGTGGGAAAGATACTGAATGGCAAAGGCAGATTAAAATATCTTGATCATCAGCATCTACTCAGTGTAAGAAGAATAAAGGACCATTTTATTGGTCCCCATCCTTTGCTCTGAGAGGTACTTACATTATAATACTGGATTTGGTAAATAACCAGAATCAAGGCACACAAGGGGTAGAAAGACTGCAGCAAAAACGGCATCTTCACCTAAAAAATTCCCAGTAATAAAATCTGAATTTGCATTTTGCTTTCACAAAGAAAAAATAAATCCTTGTGCTGTGACTGTAGGAGTGTCTGAGCTTTTCCAGATTCCTGCATATTCATGTAGATTTACAATGTTGTCTACAAAACCCACTGCTGCATGGGATTTTGACATTTGCTTTCAAGAAATATTTGTACACAGTTAATTTGAAATATTGACTTCTCAGAGAGACTACGGACAAGAAGCAGTCATTGCAAAAGGCAGTGATGTAGAAATTCCAACATAATAGCAATATTTGCGGATTACTTGCCTGGCTGGGGAGTACCAGATTGCTGGCTGGGATGAACCAGTGTCATCCTGTTACTTATGTCAGAAAAGCCGTGCTAGTGCTCATCTCTTTTTTTCTCTGTCTCTAAATATTCCATAATTTCTTGGTTTTAAAAGAAAAATAAATCTCTCTAAACTTTTACTGGAGAGAGAGGAAGGAGTCTACAGTGCCATCAAGGCTGATCCAGACTCCCCCACACAAAGCACTTCAGATGCTTTGCAGGTGACTTTTTGCAATGCTCATCCTGTTTTGCATCTCAAAATTAAATTACCTTTGCTCTTCTTAGCAGTCATTTGAATAATCCATTTTATTCTATGGCAGACAAAATCAACATCTGACATATTCTACTCTCTTCCTTCCACACCAGCTTCACCCTGCCATGATTTAGCTCAGAAAGTAATTCAGTTTTCAGTGCCAGCCCAGCACCTCAGTTCAGCAATAAATTAATTTAATTTTCAGCAGTATGTAAAATTGAATGAGAAGAGTGGAGCAGAATAAATTCTTTACTAAATTAAATACTGTCTGAGTGTTACTAGAAATGTTTCAGAGGCTTTATCTAATATCCAATGCACCACTGCAGGCTATCAGTTCAGTTTAGCTCCAAAACAATATGGGCAAATCTGTCATGTTCATTTTCTAGCTACAGAATTACTGACACAAATAGCAGCACTGGAAAGAAATAAACCTAACAAGCCACTTGCAAAAACACCATCGCTCTCCTGGAAATACAAAAATCCCTTGAAATTCTTCTTCACGTGAAAAGAGCATTGTATAATTCAAAATTCAGTGATTTCTATTAAAAAAGCCTTTGAAAAGAATTCATGAAGGAGTGAAGAAACACAAAACGGGAAAAGGCAGCCCTGGGTGCTCTGCTGGCAAAATCCCCGTCTCAGAGCTGTGTGGTGGCAGTACCCACCCCCAAGGGACAGCCAGTTCCAGACGTCAGCCCCAGCTTTGGGGAGCTGATTCTCTGGCCAGATGGCTGTAAAGGATCAGTGGGCTGTGGGAGCCGACTGCATCCCCTCCCCAGCATCCTATAGCCAAGGCACACTCAATTCCATGGGAATATGGTCCCACTGAAGGCCTTCAGGAGACTGGACAGTTCCAAAATATCCACACATCGCTGATCCTCTCACACCCATCTGCAAAGAGCTGGACAGGTATAGGAAAGGACAAATCCTGACTTATCCTTCTCCTCTAGGGCACTGCAAAACCCTCCACAAAGGTGGAATTCCCCCATAGGAAGGCAGGTCAGGACAGGACATGGATAAAGGACTTCATCAGGCACTGTGGAATAGCAGGGACTAGAGGTGTGACTAACACCAGCAAGGAGAAGGGATTCAGCCACAGAGCGAGGACAGGAAGGATTCAGCTGATGCAGCCAAAGAGAAACCCACAAAACCCACACTGAGGTGTGCACTAACAGAGCCTCGTAACAAAGGTTATGATTTTTACCAAACCTGGTGACTAAGATATGGATTTAGCAGTTCCTTAAACCAACGCTCCACTCTGATAGCGTCACCCACACAAGGCCTATTTACTCCAGAGTCATTAAAAAAGCTATTCTTGGAGCTCGCAGGTTGCTTAATTTCTATGCAGAAAAAGCGTCAAATCCCATTGCTGCTCACAACCTCAACGGGGAGAGAGAAAGTTGGAGCACATGCAGCTTTCTCCCCCTACTGCATTGAGGCTTACTTGTCCACCACTCCTCATGATCTCAGTGTGTAATGCTAATCCAAATGATGAACAGACGTTGGCCATTCCCTTGATACTGGGGGAAAATAAAGAAAAGAAAGTGAGCAAACCCAACCAGGACTTAGTTGGACCCTTTGGAGATCGGAAAAATCTCTTTTATTAACAGATTTTCAAAGAAGTTTGTTCTCTCCCGCATGAAGACATCTCCTTTAGCACATTTGCTGATGAGTAATCAAGGCAGTGGTTTGTGTTAAGGCCCATGGGAAGGAAATAAAAGGCTGGTATGCAGAAAAAAAGAGAGAGGAGTAAGACTTCTGATGTTGTTCTGAGTAGTGACAATCTCAATGAGATCAAGATTTGGCCCTACAGATTTATCTTTAGTGGAAAACATCATGACACAGGGATCCCAGGTATTTGTGCACAGTTTGTTGAATTCACATAGCCCTGCAGTGCCTGCTTACTTGTCCAGTAAATCTGTGGGATGATTTCTCAGCTGGTTTGGGATCAGCCTTCCTACAGCCCCAAGGGTAGCTCTTGTAAGACTGAATTTATTTTGCTGGGACATCCCTGGATTTTGTCACTGATGTTACTGGGATCTTGCTGCAGCAGTTTGCTGTGTTCCACTGATGAATACTGCTACAGCTGTTTTCTAAAAAGTTCTTTCAAGCAGGTGCCAGTAGAGCCCATTTTTGAGGACTTTTTCCCCTCTAGGCCTGTTGTAGGTGAGGTGAGGGTTCACCTGCCATCAGCACATCAGGAACTCATTCAGCTGCTACACCACTTTTTTTTATTGTCCTGTAGCTGCCCTGTGGCACATAAAAACCTCCTGGAGCACTTGGCCTGCGGTGATTAATGCAATCCCTGCCCTCCAGGTAGGGAATAAATAAAGACTCTGTCATCACCAAGTAAGCTGTGAAACAAAGCTCCAAGGACATTTGCCAGAGCAGGTGACCAAGAAGGTAAAGTTGCTGAGCCATTAACGCACTGTGATGGAAATAAATGTATGATACAACTTGGCTGCCAGCATCCGTAATTACAGGACATGGCATCATTTGATTCACAATGGAATAAATGGTGATATTTATATATTTGAAGGTTTGAATGAGGATTTCCTGATTTCCTGATGAAGTCATTCCTTTATTACAGCAGCACCTTTCGTGGCTCTCTACAGCTAAGGTCAAGTCAGCATTTCCATTAAAAATATCAAACCTATTTTCAGGGCTTTATTATTACTCATTTATAGAAAACCTCTGTGCCGGATGAGCCTTGGCATATAGGGCCTCAGCCCAGAGCAGAGAAAGGGAGAGGTGGAGATTTTTCTCCCTTCTTTGCTTTAAGTACGCAAATAAATACACAAATGCTAAGTAGCAGCAAATGATGTCTTTTAAAGACCAATAAATCCTCCATAAGCTTTTTGCTGCAAATCCTAAACACAAACTTCTGCTCTGGAGTACATGGGGGGAGAATATTAACAACTATTAAGCACTTCTGTCTGCGAAAGCAACTGCTTCCCATGTGCAGCCACTTCTTTTCCAAGAATAATTTTACAACACATTTTACTGACTGAAGACTCTGCACAATTAATAGAACAGCATGCAGGCAGGGGCTCAGCACAGTAAACAAACTGAGAGGTTTATTCCAGTGCTGCTTTTGTATTGATGGAACTGCAGAGAGTTCTCCCAGCAGCTGCAACCCTCTGCCAGGGAGAGCAGGAGTCAGGCCCTGCACTCTGCCCCGGAGCCCTCGGACAGGAGGTTGTAATGACTTCAAAGGAGCTGTTGTGCTCTTTCATGGGAATAATCAATGTACAATGCAACCCTGTTTATCCAAAGGGCTCAGGTGACACTTAGGACCTCCTGATAAAAGGTGCTGGGGATGAGGGAGGGAAAGGTCCAGATGGGTGTGACAAGATCACCCTCCAGAGACCGGGAATCACTTCTTCCCGATAAAAACTGGGAAAATATGTCCTCCCAAGCCTTTGGATAGCCCTGTCTCTGCAGCAGACACTTTTTGGAACTCAACTTAGCCTTAAAAGAAAGCTCCTGCCCCAGCTCACAGCAGCCATGCAGAGACAGCATGGCAGTGGAGAGGTTTATTCCCAACACACACAGTGTCAGTGCCCAGAGAATATTTGTCCAGGACTTCTGGAACAGAACACCGATCCTGTCATGCCCCAGTGTGCCCGATCACACCCACTTGCACATTCGGTTTCTTCCATTTGGTGGAAGGAGGCTGCAGAAGGAGCCTGCTCAGCCCCACCCTCAGCCTCGTCCAAATGCCACACTTGGAGAATCAGGGTCCTGTGCCTCCTTGGCCAGGAAGGGTGGAGGAGCTTGAGCTGTCAGGAGGTTTGACGGTTCACTATTGAATTTCTTTCTGCTTTGTGCTTTCTTTTATCTGTCACTCTTGGGACCGGAGCCCTGGGTCAGAGTGATTCCAACGGTGCCCTGCAAACACCTCCCAGGGGCTTTTTCCCAAAAAGCAGACCACCTGAAAAGCGACTTACTTGGTTGAATTTTCACCCCCACACACTGGAATTTTAGATTTCCTAGGGACTTGCCCATTGTCTGATCATCATGCCTGCACTGCTGCTCCCTTATTTGGCTGTACCATATTCCCATTGGCACCCCAGTGTGGCTCTTCTGGTGTTCCCATTGATTCAAATGGGAAATCCTGAGCAACAAGCTGTTCCTAGAAGGTGGCAAATGGGGTGGAGTTTGGAATGCACTGTAGCCATATTAAAGGGGAATGAAGGAGCAGGGATTACAAAGGATTTATTTATGGACAGGCTGATTGCCACCTACACTTTAAATTTTGGCACTCTTCTCTTTTTATATTTTGCAGAGCCCATGAAAATGGAAGATGCGGCAGCAACTGGATCTTCAGTGTTATGGTAGCATAGAAATCACCGTAATTTAAAAATGTTGATTGGGTGTTTCACTTTGTAAAACAAGAAAGAAGCCCCATCCAAAACACACACAGATACATAACACACATCCCAGCAAAATATAATATTCTTTTCTTATTTAGGGACATGAAGGTGGTAGGATGTTGGGACTAAGGAATCAGATGAAGGAAGGATTAGATGAACTCTGACTTCTCTGCTGTGTTGCTGTCATACAGACAAGCTCACAGGCATTTTGCTCAGAAAAGGAGAAGCTTTCTAACATGAATCTCCCCTTGGCACCAGAGCTGCAACCACCACCTCTACTCCCAGGGCGTGATGAGCTCAGACTTACTGAAAACTGGTCTAATGGAAATGGTGGACTCAAACCCTGTACATCAACGGGGACCATTTCAGAATGACTCCAGGACATGCTGTACAGATGTGCCAGGACAAACTACATGATGATTAACCTCCAAAACATGTCTAATGCAGGCAGAGTCCTGGGTAATTCCCTTCCTTGAAGCACAGTCAGTACTGCCTGTCTGGGGATGCTGCCTTTTCATCCAGAACAGTCCCATACACCACGAACGTGAGTAGCAGGAGTGGGTAAAACAGCTGTTACATCCACCCAAATTTGACTCAAATCCCAAGTATCATATCTGTTGCTTATTCAGAGCCTCACATTCAGCAGAAGAAACCAAAGTCGGCAGCTACTACAAAACCACTTTGCATTGGGGTATCAGGCTCATGGGGAAGAGGGAATGCATCCCTGATCTGCTCAGGGTCGACACAACGTTCTGTGCTGTCGGAGTCGCTTCTGTGCCAACATCAAAAACCAGGGATCACCATCCCTTCGGTCATCACCTGATCCTCAGGCAGGTTTTGTGCTCTTAGGCACACAAATCTTTGATGTTTCCTTTGTGCAAATCTGCTTGTCTAAGTGGGATGGCAGGACTGTAAAACACTGACTAACGTGGACCAGAAGCCAACAATTGCAGCACTCAGTAACATCTTTGTATCGCAGCAACATTTGTGAATGCAAACCCACTGCTGCAGCCCCCTCTACCCTAAACACACACTGCTGAGCACACGGCCTCTCCAGAAAAGTCTTTGAACAGCACGGGGGTGTTCCCGCCCAGCCCCAGAACTGATCCTGTCTCCAACAAGAACCAGTAGCCCAGACTAGGGACAGAGCATGAGAAACAGGCTGATAACCTGAGCACACTCAGCAATGTGCTGACGTAAACAGACTTTAGGTAGGCAGGAAAGACCAAAGATGCTGTTTGCTATTTGCATTTTGGAAATTTCTTGTGCTCTTGGTGCAGTGATCTACAGAGTAAGGAATCCCTAAGAAATAATTAATAGGTGGTGTCTCATATAGCTCCACTGAGACTGAAAATGAGAAATAAAACACAGACTCTTTGGGAGAGTTGCCTGTGTATTTTGCTGAAACATTTTAGATTTCCGAATGTTTCCTATTATTTATCATTTTATGTATTTGCTCTTTTGAATTCCAAGGTAATGGGCCAAGTCTAG
This sequence comes from Pardalotus punctatus, assembly GCA_013400915.1. Taxonomy (NCBI): domain Eukaryota; kingdom Metazoa; phylum Chordata; class Aves; order Passeriformes; family Pardalotidae; genus Pardalotus; species Pardalotus punctatus. The sequence goes on along the minus strand of VZTX01030701.1, from coordinate 104,879 downwards.
GACGACTAGAACAAGATCCAACCAAACCAGAAAAGAAAATTAAATCGTCACTTTGCTAAACACAACCCAAGCCCACAAAGGCAAGAGAAATCAGCCTTAGGTCTCAAATGCCATCCTTGCCTCTGTGTGCTGCCTTTCAGGGAGTCTCCAAAGTAGGGGTGATTTCACAGGTCACACACAATGCCCAGGCACCACAAGATGGGTTAAGGAGGGAGTCCCAGCCTTAACTCTGCATGTCGCTCCTTCTGTGGTTTCAAGTCAGACTCTCGATGTTAGAACAACCTATTTTTTGTGGTTTAATAAATCACATACTTTAGCTTATGTAATGACTCAGAGTGAGTGATTGTATTCTCTTCTGGCCCAGAGGTGATGTGGTCATATCCCAGCTCTGTAAGGCAATGGAAATCAATGGTTGCTGCTGGATTCATTTCAGGCAGGCTGGGGTGTGTGGAGGTGGTGAGGGGCTGGCTCAGGCTTTGAAAGTTTACTAGTTCCAGATGGAGTTGTTTACAAAAAATAAAACATTTTTGAATCAGCTTGTGGTTCAAATCTCCTTCCTGACCTTCCCTTACCAAAACAGACTAAAAAGCCATGGCCGAGTCCTTCTGCTGACTGACAGCCTGTTACACATGATCTACTTTTCTCCTTGTTTTAAAACATTTCGCTAGTCCAACTACCTGCTGAAGTTTAAACATCCTTAAGAGCTGCACGGGGATGTGAAGTCACACACTGCTCAGCGCCAAGGTTTGCTCTCCTGCACATCCAGCAGTGAAACCTGAGGCTGCACATATCCTCCTCATTAAAAGGCTTTCCCATTACACAGAACTCTCTTGCATGAAGTACTTTGGCACCCTGATTGATTAAATCCCTTTGAAATCGTCTCCGTTACAACAAATCTCTGTTGGGAGGAGTGGAGGGAGACTTTGCCTGTGTTATAAACTGCTGGGTTTCCCTGCAGAGGAGCAGAAGCAGCAGAGAATGAGGAAAGAGCGCTCGTGGACGGGGCTGACTCTGCTGGTGCAAATGGCACAGCAGATTTCAGGCCTGAGACCGAGCCAAAGTCAATCCCTCTGTGCCCCTGGCACCCAGGGGCCAGCCTTGCCCGTCGGGAGGGTGAGGCTGGAGATCACATGGACACAAGGAGCCATGGAGTGAGATTCCTGCCGGCAGGAAGCCCAGCCTGAGCCCTGGCACCCCCGTTTTTGTTATTCCAGCACCACTCTGCCATGGGCGCTGCTGCCTTCGGGCACTGCGGGCAGAGGCTGAGGAAGGAACCTGCTCTGACAGATGCATGGCAGATTTATCCTGCCGTTAATTGGGGTAAGGGACAACCCATTGCCACTGCAACTTTGTTGAAAGCTCTTTCTCCCAGCAAACCTCGAGAACTTGGGACTCAGCCATCTGCATTGACAGAAGTCACTGGTTTCCCATAAATAAGACTGAAGAGAATTTGTTGCAGAGCTGTGTCTGAAAAATGTAACCTAGTTTACAATTTGAAGGGGGTTTATTACCTTTTTTTAAAAAGAATCAAATCCATTCATCATGTGTCTGGCATTGTTTGTGCTCTGTGGGCAGCTTATAAGAAGCCAGCAAGAATGGCTGGTTTTCCACACAGGGTTGCCCTGCTGTGATCCACAGAAACCCCCCCTGCCCTCTTCAGAAGGCATCCCTCCCCTTTGAAAATGCGGTGTGCACAGTTTCCTCTCACACAACGCAACCCAACAGGCCCCCATCACATCCATTTCCAGAGGGTAGGATTCGCAACATGTGCAGAGATGCTGCAGAGAAAACTGGTTTGGTGGTGTCAAAAGCAAAGGAGCGGGATAATTGCCTATAAGCATTGTGGGGGCACTGAGGCTTGAATGGCAAATGTGATGTGCCATGTGGAATACACCAGAGCTTTCTGAGAAATAAAACAACCAACCAATGGTATTTGGAAAAGTCTTCCCAAGACGAAAGGGAATCAATGTATTTATAAACCCCATGTAGTTTGTGTCAATTTTCCCACTTGTAAACCTGTGACTTTTCTTCCTGAAGACAGAGAGAAATACAGGGTGAACTGTTTCCATTTCCAAATCCCATGTCTCATGAGTCCAAGAAACAGAGACTCCAAGAAATAAAGTTTTAAAGTGAAAATAGCTCTCTTCAACTTCACAGCATACAAAAATACTGTTCAGAGACTCTGCATGAAACAAAAATGAGAATTCATCCTCCTGGAGAATAATGGAAAGAGGAAAAAAAAAAACTTCTAAGCTGCCTTTGCTCCAGCATCCTCTAACCAGCACTTCACATATATCTTTTCGCTATAGAGTTTCACATGTTTGATTTTGAAGAGCATTTTCACATTTCCCTTTGAATTGTTTTGTTTTCCTTGGTTCTCATTACAGCAGCGAGGGGACCCAACAGCCATCATAATGAAAGGCAGATCAAGGACAAACAATAAGAATTGGAACTTCCCACCAAAGCCTGTGAAAAAAGCAATTATGGTTCTAGCTGAGGACGTGGGGGACCAGCAGCCGCACCAGCTCACGGAGCTGTGCCCACCCCACGTGCTGGTTCCCAGCGCTGAACTCCGCCTGCAGCCTCTGCCTGGGGCATGCCAGCAGCTCGTGGGAGCAGCCTGTAAACTGCAGTGCTGAGTGGATCCAGGCTTAAAAATAAACCTGGAAAACGATGAACCCAGATCAACTCACTAGTGTGGTTTAAAGAAGGCCTGTCAGGACAATGCTGAGGGGCCCAGCAGGGTGATATGAGCACCTGAAAGAGAAGGTCTTTACACCACTATTCCTGCCCTGCTTGCAGCCTGAGAGGCCGGGTTCTGTAGCAACATTTGGGGTAAGGAATGAATGATCTGCCCTGCAAAACCTCAAAAAATCCTCCAGTGGGAGCAGTAAGAGAATGGCTGAGCTTCTCCCAGCTCTAACCATTGCTTTGCCTCTCCAGGCACAGAAATTTGATTGAAGGACTCTGTCCACAGGATGGACCCTCCACTATTCCCACTGCCCTGGGATGAGGCACTGCTTCCCTACTTGCATTAATTATTTTCCAGCTTCCCTCCCTGCCACCCCCTGGACTCCTCCATATTTCAACATTCTCTCCCTTAATTTTCCTTTGGAGTTAAAATAAACCTTTTGAAGAGATATTTCCTTTCCAGTGTCATACTACAATGTAGAGCAAGTCTGCATTTGATTAGTAAATTTATCCCATGCTGGTGTTTTTGTATCCTCAGTGCCATGTACATTTAATAAAATGCTATTCCCCTCTCTGTCCCCACTTTTTTTTTCTGTCTCTTTTCTTTGTTTTTTTTTAAGGGAAGATGTGTGTTAAAGTGATAACAATATTCTGGATGTAGAAAGGAAAAGGAATTCTGAAGTGGTTAATAGCCAGGGGTTTCCAGAAGAGCCAGCAGAAGTGACAGGCAGCGAACACATGGGTCACTGAGCACTTCTGTGTCTTCCAGCCATGTCAGAAGGACCTTTGAAAAATGTCTGGGATGCTTCCAGCTGCCTCTGGAAACTGGAAGAAGATGTCACTGTCAGTGCCTCCACTCCAGGAGCCTTTCTTCCAGCCCAGGGACAGCATTAACCTTGCAGGCTTCTGGCCAAAAGCAGGAAGGGAGCCAGAAGGCAACACTGATAGCAGAGAGGAGCCAGGGGAAAAGCAGAGAAGGGAAATGGAAAATGGCATAGCCAGAGGGACAAGAAGTAGTAAGGACCGTACACCTGGACAATTTGGGCAGAAGACAGCAAAAAGAAGTAAAGAAGGCAGGAAATAATCATCCCGGGGTAGTGTCCATCCCTCTACAGTTGTGTCCTTCTGGCACAGATGAAGCTTAGCACAAATCTTCACAGGACCAGCACAAGTTGAGACATCTCCAGACCTATTTAGAGTAAAATGCTTCACAGTTGTGTTCACAGGTGGGTTATACTGGGGCAGACAGGAACACAAACTTCATGGTCCAAAGGATAAAAGCACTGTGGGGGTCCTTAGTCAAATTAGATATTCTGTCAGGATCTGCGAGCATCTTTTCCCCACATTTCCCTCAGCTCCCAGAACCAGCCCTGAGCTCAGACCTGGACAATGAAATGTTAATCGGATTCATTGCAGCCAGCAATTTAAAAAAAACCATCCCAGAAGTCACCTCTTCTACAAACACACCCATCTAAAAGGGATATTAGTGGATGCTTTTGCTAAGAAATGCCCAGACAAGGCTGCTTTTGTTGTAAGAAAGATGTCCTGGTGACAGACAGCTGCTGCTCCACGCCACTCACAGGGCCGGGGCAGGAATCACCTCGCAGAGAAACGGCTCAGGCACCACTGTTTTAAATGTTCATGACTGGTGAAATGGAAGGTGTCTTGGCTATTTCAAGAGGATAACCGGGAACAATTGCTGACACAACACCTTAGCTGGCACTTGCAGGAAGACAGCCCCCTTAAAAGTAAAAGTCAGGAGAGGAAAGCTCAGAGTGCTTGCAGAGACGGCTTACGTGAAGGAACTGAAAATGAGCAGAAGGGTTGACAAAAGGCACAGGGGTTTTACACAATAGCATATTCTCCTAAAAACCACCTAATTCTTCTACTTGGTATTCATCACTGTCAGAAGCCTTTATAGCAGTGAATGAAGGCTTTATGCTTAGCCTCATTATCAGCTCAATGATAGAGGGCAAGCCATGCACATGAAGTTCAGTACCAGAGATATGCTGTTAAAATGCTGCAATTTGTCAGCATTTAGATAAACAAATGAGGGGCAGAGTGAGTGTGTGAAGTGACCTCTGAGGCATTCACGGGATATTTTGCCACTTGTTCTGAAAAACGTATTCAAGTCGCTCTAGATTTGCTTGGGTGGAATGAGAAAACATTGATTTAAAAAAAAAAATCTCTTTGAGCAAGACAGGGGTTTACTCTCATTTTCTTTTAAGTTGTTTCTCTCTCTGTAACCCTGTTCTTTGTTTACTATTGTGCTTCCCATAGACCCTGACATTCCAGTAAGGCTTCTTGGGCTTGATCCTGAGCAACTGGACTCGCCAGCACATTCCTGGTGGCTTATTCGCCAGGACAGGCTGTGTGGCCTGTCATTCTGAGGTGTGAAGAGTTCAAGAAGAACTAATAAGCCATGTGAATTGGTAACACATCAGTGATGCAAACTGAAGGAATGTGCTCTTCTCTACTTCAGCTAGTAATAGGGACCCACAGCATAAAGGAAAAAAAAAAAACAACTCTTGAAAGATTTTGCATTCTCATCCTTCCCCATTGAGCAAGCTGTTCTCTAAGTTTTTATTTGATGTAATATTTACTCCGAGGCTTACTTTTGCCTGTTTTCCGTCAATTCTTTCTCCCAGCGCTCAAGCGAAACACACTTGAGGAGCAGACAATGCTGCTTTGCTGAGGACTCCATTTCCCAGTTTCTTATGGAGTTTTTAATGATGCTGTGAAAGCCAGACACCCGAGAAATCAAATCAAATGAATTGTAACACTTTCTGAAAAGCAAGATTATGCTACAATGGGGTTTCAATCACCTCCGGGAGAATGTTTGTCTGAAATCAGGCCTTCCTCAGATTATACACAGCTGTTGAGCTGCCTAATGCTTTCACAGTTTTCCTATGTTGAAGGAAAACCTTGGTGGCATGGGATCACCATCAATCTCAATACCTCATACAAAGTGGAGTCACTAAAGTCTCATTTGCAGCCCCTTTTCTTTTTTCGCCTATACACAAACTTTTCTGCTCATTTGAAGAGAATTATGTGGGCTTAATTAAGTGTAGTAACTTATTGGTAGCGCAGTGCCCAATCAAAGAAATGTGCAGATGTGATGTGAAATGACGGGGCGATGCTGTTGTGAAGAATACAAATCAGGGTGACGGCTATTATTTGTACCCAAAAGAAGTTATTTGGGACTCAATTATCCCATTCATAGTAATTGTGGTGCACCAGATGGTTACAATGCACAAGAGTTTTCCATGACCATAACATTTCTTCTGAGCATCTTTTCTTCTTCTCTAATTCACCATACGACGATTAGTTTCTTATTGGGTGTTTATTGAAATGAGGGGGGCTAAGGAACAGATTTAGTGCATCAAGGAACAAAAGGGAGGGGAGACCCATGAATCAAAATAAGAGACTGCAGCTTGCTCTGTTGTTTTTCAGAGGCCTTGAAATAGTTGCCTTGCAGCTTATCTGCAATGACCTTCCCTCCCCTCCTTTCTCTTGCCTCCTTCTCTCCCTACATCCAGGAGATGTAAAGTTTTTCAAATCTGACCGGCTGCTGTGCCGTCTGTCAAAGCCTTTCCAGCCAAGTGAGCAGTTTTTCATTTAATTCACTGAGTTGTCCTCAATAAAATTAATTCCTTCTCATCGGCACCATTGAAGCAGCGAATAGGAACAAAACCAAACGAGGTTGTGAATATAGTGCTGGTCATTAACTAGGGGCACTGACTCCATCATCTGTTCATCCCTTCGGCTCATTGAGGTGTTTGCAATAGAAAAGGAAAAGCGAAGCGGGTGGGGAGAAAGTGAGAACAGAAAAGCCTGAGGAGCCTTGTTCTCAGCGAGACAAAATCAGCTTATTTCCACCACAGCCAACGAAGCAACAGCTGCTTGTACCAGAGGGATCTGGCCTTTGGCTTGGCACTGTCCTGGAGCTCTTGCCCATCACCAGTGGGAATCAGGTGGCAGGAGGCTGGGCAAAGGTATCTGAACATGGATGCTCTGCATGTGCAGGAAAAGGGGAGCAGCTCGGCACCTTGTGGCCACATGCCAGCAATTTTTATGTTTCAGCCTTCCTTTTTGGGAAAGGGAACTTTTTGCCTGGGCTCTGGGAAGAGTCCTCCAGCCAGCAGCTGTCTTGGGCTTGTACCCCGTGTCTGGCAGCACTGCGCAGAGCCCCGTGCTCACGGCAGAGTGGGAAGTTTGTTGAGCATCATGGAATCATAGGATCATTTAGGTTGGAAAAGACCTCTAAGATCATTGAGTCCAACCATTAACAGAGCAGTCCCATGCTCACCACTAAACTCTATTTCCAAGTGCTACATCCACATGGTTTTGAAGACTTCCAGGGATGGTCACACAACCACTTCCCTGGACAACCCATCCCAGTGCTTGACCATCCTTCAAGTGAAGAAATTTTTCCCAATATCCAACCTAAACCTTCCCTGGCACAAGCTGAGGCTATATCCTCTTGTTCTGTCACTTGTTGCTGGAGAAGAGGCCAATTCCTCACTGCAACCTCCTTCCAGGCAGTTGTACAGAGCAATGCGTTCCCACCTTATGACCTGCGCTTTTCCCTTGGCAATCTTCCCTTTCTAACACCTTGTCCCTCCTGAGCCCAGCAGCGTCGTGGCACTCCCGGACGGTCCCAGCATAGGATCAGGAATAGGCAGGCTTTAACTGGAGCGTACCTGTTGTTATGGTTACATTTATTTGTTAAACATAACGGTGGCGTTGGGAGTCACACGTCCAGGACTTTCCTGACCAAGACAACGGCGTAGTTCTGGTGGCGTCTGCTTGAAACCCGAGCATGTGGCTCCAGAGGCTGGCAACCACATCCTACTTTGGGGTTAGCCAAATAAAACTATAGTTTGGTTTAGTGCTGCTAGCTTTGAGGAAATGATAGTTATGAAATTTGGGCCAGAGTTTATGTTTACTTAAACTACGGCTGCCACGAGACAGAGTCCATCCTTCCTAGCAAAGGAAAGCCGTGGCTGAAATGTGCCTTTCTTAATTTTTCTAAGGTGCTTTCCAGCTTAGACACAGACCCTACACTGCCACTTGTGTTCTGAAACCTACACTGAAGTGACAGTAAGCTGCAACCCACAAGCTCAAGCCATGCTTTGCAAACTGTTTATTATTTGCAAATACATAAAGCCTGATGACATGTATCACACAGATCTAATTTCAACCATGTCTTTTCTTTAATAAGCAAAACATGCTGTACTAGCAGAGCTATAACCAAGTGATGATAACATCTGGTTTTCAGACCATGTACAGATCAGAAAGATAACTTTTTTTTTCTCTCAAAACAACAAGAAAATGGGGAAGAAAAAAAAAAAAAAGAAGAGAATAATCCCAAATCTGGCCTTTGAGCACTACTGAATAAGCAGGGGCAGAGTTTGAAAGACAAATAAGGCTTTCACCATTCCTGTCTACTATTGTTTCAACCAGTATGCTTAAACACGGCTCTAGGAATTGAGTGCTTCCCTAAAATGGCTCAATTCAGACAGAACATACACATACTGAGACATTTCATGCCTATATTGCAAGAAAGATGAGGAAACAGAAGGCGGAGAACCAGAGTTACAGGAAGTTGACCTCACAAGTTTGATGCAGACCTGGTTTGGCACCATGAGAAGTGAGCACAAAACCCAGAAGCCCTGATTCAAGTCATCTTCTCTGCATTACTGCCTTTCCCTGAGAAGATCAAGCAGCCATACGCTTCCTATCACGCTTTTTGAGCAGATCCCTTCAAGGTGAGGGGAGAGGCAGCAAGAGAAAAGTAACACATTCTTATCTCAAGAAGAGGAATAAAATTTTTCTTCAGGGGGGAGTGATGAAAAACAACATAAGCTATTATGTTTGATGGAGAATAGAACTGCCTTCACTCCAGGCAATGCAAGCTTTCCCCTGACCTCAGCTGACTACACAATTTCACATAGCCCTTTCTATCCTGTAGCTTAATATCATTGCAATCCAAGGGTGTAAAAATGGGAGTTCAGATTCTTCTTCAAACCAGACTGCTACAAGTGGAACTTTAGCACATCTTTCCTGACCATTATGCATTTTCTAAATTGCAAATCATGTTAGTCAAAGGGAATTACAGCCTGTACCCTCTTCAGTAAATGCTAGGATAATTCCCCAGTTTGATTTACAGACTTGCAAAACCCCAGTCAGATCTCATCTCACTGCTGGGAGACCAAATAGTTATCCAATATGGATATAAGCACAGAACTTTGTTCCCACAGTGTTTTCACATTAGGCTGTAATCAGGACCCAGAGCCTGTTCTGAAAAATTGAGAAATGAAGCTAAGGTCTGTTCCGATTTCCTGCTCTGACTAATCCTGTACTAATTCATCTGAGCAAATTCAGGCCCAGCTGCCAGCAGGTGTGCTGGAATCTTCAAGGCTGTGGGGAAGTCAGACGCAGAGGGACAGTTCCTCCCCATGACACTTCATGCTAAATCCTCAAGATTTGCGTTCTCCTGCAGTTATTTCTATTGACTCCTGCTCATCTTCCTGTAACAGAGGGCTCAGCCAGCTCAGGGCACTGCTGGACTGCACCTCTTCTAACCCATCATAGAGGGGATCCCTGTCCTCAGAGCTTCAGGGAGATGTAGTCTGGTTTTTGTGAGAGGCACGTAATTATCTCTGAGTAACTCAGTTTTACAGACTAAGAGGTGACACAAGGCAAACAAAGGATAGTAAGAGGGCCAGAGGCCAGAGCGACAGAGCCATGAAAATCCCTGGACTTGTGAGAGCTGGGCTCCCGGTGTGTGTGTGCCCCTGCACTTCCAGCAGCTTAGGCTTTCCCAGGAATGCCAGTGAGATCCCTGGGCTCAGGTGTGCACACAAAGTCACTGTCAGATATCACCAGAGGTTCCTGACTGCTCATCTTGTGCTGCAGTTCCCCTGATGTATTAACTCTTTTTTTTAAAGAAATTGTTTTGGTGAATGTAGTTTCAGGTTTCCACTCAGACTGGCCTTATTACACTAAATTACAAGCCCCCAATATTTATGATGTTGTTTTGTCTCCCAAACATACACAGAGATTTCTTCCCATACATTTTATTTTGATCTTATCTGGGGCTATAGCCTCTTCATTTTACCCAGGTCTCTTATATTTGTTCTCTGGTAAGAATAAGCCCATGCAAAAATATGTGTGATGAAGCCTTAAAACCCCTGAGACCTATTCAATGTCAAACTCTGCTATGAACTTGAAAGTACAAAGGAATGTCTCATTAATGGGCGTTTATATATCATCTGCATAATGACTCTTTTTCTATTCCCTCTCCCCTTTTTATGCCTTTTATGGTTTGACATTGACCATGCATTGACTGTCAGAGGTCGGATACAAGACCAAGATTTGGATGAGAACATTGCAGGACACACTATGGAGAATTTAAATATATAGTGGCCACTGACTCCATCAAAAGCCTTTTCCCATATTTAAGAACAGAGTTGAGATGAGGATTAGATTTAATGTGGATCAGGGTTAAGGCCAAAACCAGTCATATCTCTTTATATCTGTTGAATTAATTATAAATACTATGTGGTTAGGTTGAGCTACTTCAGTTCTGGGGGTTCTGTGCCTTTCTAATGCTATTTTCAAAATAACTGGAAATAATTATTTGCATTGATTTTACGTGATATTATATGTATCTGTCTGGTGTTTTTCAGGCAAAAATTTAAAGAGCATAAATACTCAGACAGTTGACTTCAAAAAAGGAGATACATTTTTGTTCAACATCACAAGCTCTTCAAACTAACAGCTTAGCAAGTATTCCTTTTACAATATCCCCTTTCCTCAAACAAATGGTTTTTCCAATGCTAAGAGAAGTATATTGTCCTCAAAATTACAAATATTTAGGTAGGAAAGTAAAAAGAGTAACATTTAGGGACCAAAGTTTGCATATTTTCACCACAGCCATAGAAATACTTGTGAGGCCAGATATTTGTTTAGGGTAAGGTTTTTTCCCTGCAAGGCATGAAACTGATTAGCACCTCTGGTCCCAAATATAAAGCCCAAATTGCTAAAATATTCACTTAAACATGCAGGACCTTCAAGGAGACTTGGAGAGAGGTTCCCACAGCAGAAGAGAGTAACGAGATGTGAAGAACAGCTGGCTAGGAAAATGTCACTACACATCTCCAACTGTCTCCCCACTGGAGTTCTACAAAAATGTTTTTAAAAAAAAGTCTCAAAAAAAACCTATTATGGCTTTGTTTGCAGCAGAAAACTTGATATTTCCTTTTTAAAATTAATTTTCTTTTCAAAATATACTGAAGACTACATCCATAACAAACAGATCAACAGAAGTAACCACAGTGTGCCTGGGGGCACCTGGACTTGCAGCGCCCACATCCCTGGGGTCAAGCTCTGTCCATCACTCCTGGAGCTGTGTAGCTGGAGTCACACATCCCATAAACAGCCCTAATGCACCACGCAGTGAGGATCTCCCAGTGCCATAGCTGACAGGAATAATAGGGAATAATGATGAAGGAATGGGATGGTTGGTGGGAACAGCCCTCCTGAGCTCATTCCCACCACACAATGCTTGAAAAAGGACTTTGTCCATCATCTTCTTCTCCCCCAGGGATGGGAAAGGCAGGATAAAGTCTGAATTTATTCTCCCTGCTCTTTTAACTAAGTAGATTTGGGTTGCTGCAATCAGGGCTGTCTGAATCTGGCAGCGTTTCCTTGAAAACTACTTAGACTCCAGAATTTTCCCCAAATTTCATATGACACGAGAACTTCTTCGGTGGCTGATAAAATTGTTTGGTGAGATTGGCAGTGCCTAACTTCTCCCTTCCTCAGAGCTTCCCTCCTTTCCTTTTCTTCTCCCTCCTCCACCCCCCAACCTGCCCTGCCCTTTTTCAGCATCCCCAGCTCCCAGACTCCGGCCAGTGCCCCCGTGCCACCCGATGTTTTCCAGCAGAGCTGAGGGGCAGACACTTCTTGATGCGCTGCAGATGTGGGCTGTTAGTGGTGCTTTCACATGGAACTCAAATTGCTTGGGAAGGTTTAACCCTGTGACTAAATTCTCAAACCTGCAAACTGTAAGCAAAGCCCGTGCTCCCATCCAGGCTGAAAAGGGCAAGTTAATGAAAGAAACCCCCACCCCAGCAATTCACAGGATGCATGAAAAGAAACCTAAACCCCCCACATTCTCAATGCTAATTAAGCAATAATGATCAAGGCACAGAGTATTTCCTGGGGATTAATAACTAACTGGGAGGAGATGATGACCCCAGACAGTCATTAATCCTCAGGAAATGCCCTGCATCGAAGTTGTTATTGCTAGTTCAGGCCAAATATGTGAGAAAAAGATTTTTTTAAAGTCCTTCTTGCTGGAGGTTTTTCCAGTGTGTTTTCCCTTTGGTTGGGATTATGAGCCCCCTGGAGCAGGATCTGTCAGACCCATCAGTCAAGCAGACAGCACAAAATATTCCTCCAGACCCCAGCACGATAAGAAACAAAAATTAAATCATAGTTCCTTAAGAAGACCCTTCTGCAGATGTGTCTTGAGACATTCAAAGCCTGATCCTGGACACCACAAAGCTGTGTCAGCTCCCTCTGAACTCAGTGAGGAGCTCAGGCTCTGGGACCCCAAATTTCTGTAACCTCCGAGAGTCTCCTTACCCAACAAACACCGAGTCCATGCAGCTTAATGCTTCTGGATGCAGACCCTGACTTTAGGATGTGCTTGATTTCCAGCGCATGCTGAACTTTAGGCAAAAGTACACTCAGCTGACTTGAATGCTTTGACAGAGGATGTGTAGTAACCAGGAACACTTTGCAAAATGTTCCTTGTAAGGAAGACCTCACGACACACGAACACACACATGAAAACACATGCAAAAGAAAAGGAAAAGATGCGTCACAAGCCTGTCCATTCTCCCCTGACATTCTCAGGTCTGTTGAAGAAAGAATTTGGCTTCTGCAATCAAAAAAATGGAAGTTAAACAAAAACTTCCACATTCTCATTGGTAGTCCTTAAATTTTTCTGAAATCACAGCTTTTTGTATGCCGTTAAATAACCTTTCAGCTTCAAAAGAGAAACCAAGTAAAGATAAGAAAAAATAAAATTAATTTCATGTACATTAATCTTCCCAGCTAAGTTTGAAAAATCGTGAACACAATGATACAAGTAATAGTAGATAAACTTTCTTTTCAAAAATCTTTTCTGTCTAAAAATGATTAAAATTAATAATGGTGCGGGGAAACAAATACGTGGTACACATTTACACATGTATACATATGATATATATTAAGAACACTTTCAGTTCTATGCATCATTCTCTCAGCTCTTCTGTGTCACTCCTTGAAAAAAAACCCCAAACCCTGAAGGATGGAAAAGAAAGGTCTGATGACAATAAGGCCTGCCTGTGTTCAGCTCCTACATTGACTTGAAACCATTGAAAGCATTCAGCACCTAACAGGATTAAACTAAGGATAATACTTAAAAGGACAGAGTTAAAATTCAGCTCTAACTACAAGGAAAAAAATAATTATTTTTTTCTTATATAACATCTCTAACCATAAGAAGAAAAAACCAAGGAGTCAGTGCAATATAGAAACTACAGAAAGCTCTTAAACTAATGAACAGCTAGATGAATTAGCAAACCCCACCTTCTAAAGATCTCTGCTTTATCCTCCACATAAATCTCTTCAGTTTGCAGCAACACCAGCCCCAAGTGTTAATAACACAGTGTCAGCAATTTTGGTAAGATTTATATACGAAAACTACACCGAAAATTGCCTGGTCATTATACATTCCTTTGGAATCAATGAAACACTATAAATCTTTAAATACATTTGTGCTCATATGATTCAGACATACTCCCTGGTGTGTAAGGGAATGGTGTGGCAGGGAAAAAAAATGTCTCCATGTAATTTTTTTTTTTTAATGGAGTACATAGAGAGTGTATTGCAAGAGCAGGGTTGGGAGATCTATTTGTCAGATGGAAATTAATAACTATTCCAAACCAGAACCAACCCTACAGCTCTTCCATACCATGAGAGCAGTCACTTGGTCTAGAGTTTCCCGTTGGCCTATTTCTTACTAGCTGGGCTAAGCTGGCATCAGGGGGCTATCATCTGTCAAAATATCAGCGGGAGGAACAATTGACAAAGCCACCACTTGAGAATGTTGAGTAAACTGGGTGAAAAGCAGTGAAAGAAGTTAATGTGCAACCTGGCACACAGTACCAGCCCAAGCCGTGAGAACCACTTAGGTGATAATTGGTCCCTCACAATATCTTCTGCTCTGTAAAACATTGTCCTGGGCTTGTCTTTCAGCACAGGAACGGATCCCTTTGAGGCACAATGAAACAAACACCCACCTGAAAGCCCCCTCCAGCTGACAGGGGAGGAATTCAGGTGGGAAAGCTTGCGATTTCTGAACAGCTACAAACAGTTTCAGGTAACTCCAGACTCACCCAGGGTCAGTAGAAAGAAAAGCAAACCCTTTTTTGAAAGAAGAAGAAACACATTTATATGCAGCCATTTATTCCGTTCAGACAGAAATTAGTAACCTCTGGGATTCAAAGTATCTCTCCCTCTCCATTTTTATCCTCCTTGTTGTCCAGCCTTAAAAAAAAACCAAAAAAAAATCCTTATTGTACTGGCAAAGCATTACCAGGGGAAGAAATGTAAAACCAGGAATCAGAAGAGAAACAGGGAAAATTAACAAAGCTGGTCTGTCTACAAAGTAGAAAGTCAGGCAGCAGAAATAGAAGAACATTAGAACAGATTATGAAACATCTTGTAACACAAGTGTTTCATGGGGCATCCAAGCTCCTCTCAGCCTTGCTTTATGTATATATGTATACATATATACATACACACATGCATCTACAAGCTTTTCAAAGCTGGAGGAGTGGGAGACAGAACAGCTGAAATCAAAGCTAGTGATGTATCACCACGTTAACACTCACACTTGTTCATATACAGAGGCATTTTGCGAGAGAGCAGAGGCAATGGTGCGAGTTGCCATCTGAAACCTACCCGGAAAGGAAAGGTGATGCAAAAGCTTTGAGCAGAGGGGTAAAATTCACCCTATAAGGAAATTATTTTACTTTCTAAAATTGGTTCACTTTGAGCTTGTAAAGTGACCTAGGAGACTGTTCTAAACTGGGATCTTCTTGAGAGAAAGGGTCTGATTTGTAGCTACTGGAAAATATGAAATCCATGTATGTTTTGGCACATCTTTAGATTCTCAAGAGTCAAGAAATGGGCCTCTGTGTTTTTTAGTGATTCAGAGAGTGGCAGTCAGTCCTTACAAAGTGGGAGAACTCAGTGTTTGTAGAGCAAATATAATTTTCTTTATGACAGAAAATTTCCCATAGTGGAATCTGTTCTTTCTTGTGGTGTTTCAAAAAATAGCGATCCACATTCAGGCTTGTTGCTAGAGCAACAAACATGTGGGCAAATGCTGCTCTCCAGAGATATGTTCACTAGCAGGCCAGGTGTTCCTTTGTACGGATCTGGGCTTTGTCATTTTAACAACTGTGTGTGAATCATGGCATTTTTCCTTCAGATTTCACTAAAGCTTATGACAGCCATAGTTTCCTACACACATCATGCTGAAATGATCCCTATTCCCTGAAAAGCACCATCCTTTTCCCAAGCAGTCATGTAGTGACCATTCTCAACATGTCAATGGAAAAGTTAAAGGACAAAGCGAGTGTTTGGCATCCAAGAATATTAATAACCATTATGGGATTTCCTTTAATGAGATCACCCAGTGTCTCACAAAAATGGCAGCATCACAGCCATGACAACTATAGAGAAATAAGAGAGATAAAAAGACAGCACAGGGATGAGACTAAAATGAGCTCCCATGTTCTTCCTTTCATTTGCCTTCCCTTTAACTGAACTAGGAAAATCTTACAGGGAAAACAGGCAACTTTCTGTTTAAAGGACATCAACTCCTGCAAGCAGAAGGTTGCAACGTCAGAATCTTGTTGGTCCTCAAACAAGGCCTGACTAAACTTACCCCACGGCTTCTGGACGGTGTAACCCCATTGATTTATTCCTGATTTACCATGGCCTAGAGAAAACCTGACCCTCCTTTCCTTGTGAGAGGAATTTTGTTAGTGAACTGAATCCAGAGAATTCAAGACTGCTTTAGGCTTTGCCTGTAGCTTAAAAATGTTGAGATGGGTAATTATCAGTAAGAAAACCGTAACTTTCCGTATCCTTTCCTAAGCCAGTAGCAGCACACGGAGTGCTCAGCAGATGGAGGGGCGCAGAGTTACACATCTGGAATGCAGGTGCTCCACCAGATACTTGGTGGCATTCCAGCAGCTGGATTTCTCTGTAGGCGCCCTCCACTGCTTACTGCCAAGAAAGGGGTTTGCCCTAATTGGCATTAACGATAACAACAATTCCTCCTCCCCCCAACAAGCCTAAGGCTGGGGCCTGGCACAGATGTCACTCCGCTTCCCTTTAACTCGCTTATGATTAGACCACCCTCCTCTTCATCTGCTTGGCAGACTGCTTCACCAGGGTGGATACCAGGGCCACCACCAGCTGCAAGGCCCTTTTTTGTTTGTCAGCTCTTCAGCTGAGCAGATTCTTTACCCCTCAGCAGCTGGATAAAAACAGAGGAGAGCAACGGTTATTTCTTGAAACTCAAATTTATTCCATTCGGGTGGTAGCTTTGAAAGTCTGACCATCATTTGCTGCGCTGATGAAGGGTCAGGGGAGGGGAGGGGAGTTTGCTAGAAGCCCTTTCAGACAGAGAACAACTCTAAATATAGCCACTCTAAATAAACACATCCTTAGGAGATAGCCCCCTTAATTCCTGTAGCCAAATACCCTGTTTGAGCTGTGCAAGCAGATCTACCAGAGAACATGTATATGTGCCTTCTAATCTTCTATGGAATTGCCCACTCCAGCCAGTGCTCAAATGCCTGTTCCCCTGAAAATATGCCACAGAACTGCAAAGAAAGTACAAGGAAAAAGGGAATTGAGTTGTTTAACTGAAACATCAATTTATAGCTGATTGCTAATCCATATGTCAGAATATCTTATTTTTCCACGCCAGTTAATTTTTTATTCTTAAAGGTATTAAGGGCTGTTGGGATTTAAAACACAATTTTTTATTTTAAAGCCTTAAACAAGCTACATAAACCCTGCCATGCATATCTGGAATGCTCCATCTGAAGGCCTCTCCCCAAAGAACAGAGACTTGCCTCGAGCAAAAAGTGGAGTATTTGATTTAAAAGGACTTGTGGCATCCTGCTACTGCTTTACTTCTGTAACACCTTTCAGATTCTAGCTGGGTACAAAGGCTAATCCATTACAAAGTCAGTAAAGTTTTAATATTAGGATTGATTAATCCTTTCAAATTGTTATAACAAAGTATAGACTAAGTAAAAAATGTTTTTGATATTAAACCTATAGAGAGCAAAATGTTAACAAATCTGTGCTTTTTCAAAAGCAGTTATTAGAAAGAATCCTTTTGCACTCACTCTCAGTACATGGAAGTTTGTAAAATGCCCCTATCAGGCAACTTCTGAAGATTTCTTGCTGGTTGAGTATGATTAAAAAGTCCTACTTTTCCTTTATTAAAAAAAGATGGTGGTAAATTACTCAAGTGAAAAAGGTTTTATCCACATAAAATTGTGAAAAATTGAGTATCAGTGATCCCAAACTGTCCTATTGACCGAATTGATGAAGGTCTCAACATGAAAACCAAATTATGTTTAGAATAAATGAAAAACCACCAGCTGGTATCACTGAAAACTTGAGACAAAAGCAGAGCTCAAACTGTTGTTTGGTTTTTGGTTGGTTGGTTGGTTGGTTTTTTGAAAAGTCACAAAACTAAATTTAAGTTTTTATGTCAATATTTCGTTTCTCTAATGCCCAAGCAATCCCAGTTTTTACCTCACACCTTATACTACAACTGCCATAATGCAGGCACTCATGAAAGGCCTGCAATTCCTTGGATCTCTTAGGAGGATGGATGTTGCAGTGGGGAGAAAGGAAGTTGTATAGATTTTTATCACTTCAAAATGATGCTTTGAGGCAATTCAGTCAGGTTGGCATGGCTGGATCATGGCTGATCCCTTCTGCCCACCCCAGGTGGCCTCAGTAAGGACACTGGCATGGGACCCAGCGTGGGGGAGATAAAAGGCAGGAGAATCAAGGGATTTTCTCAGGGACCTGAACAAAAAGAGTGTTCATCTCCTGTGACTGACAGCTGGGACACTGGGGGTTGAAAGCAGTTTGTTTCCCCACACGGCTTTAACGAAGGGATGCTTGGACAGTGCTGTCCTTGACCCTTCTATTAGTGGAAAGCTCCTTAAGACTTTCATATTCTCCAAGGTGTCCCTTTTTCTCAACGGGGCCAAAACCACATACCACACCACAAACATGTGCTATTTCAGGCACCGAGATAGAGTTTTACAATTCCAGGCTGTGATCAATTACTGACTATTTGAGATTTATAACAAGTGCTTTTTCCACAGAACGGAAATATGATGGTGACTTCAACTAGCAACTCCAGTAAAGCTGAACAACTGCTGTTTAAAGAGGCCCCAAATTGATCCATATCTCAAGATTTAGCAAACTCAGAACTGGCAACTCTTTGTGCCAGTTTTAATCCAACAAATACTGTTACAGACTGAATTAATCTAAATGGATTTGTGTACAAAAAATTTACATAAAGGTAGGATGTGAAGATAGTTAGTCTGCAGATTCCCTTCTGTAGTTGCACATATGTAAACATTTATTCTACCCCTCCTTTTCAGATTATTGTTGTCACTGGGGAAATAACTTTAACTAAGACAATGATATTGTGGAAGAGTAGTCCTGGATCAATTACTAACTAGTGCCTTTAAATTAGAAGGGTTTTTGTCTCCGTGGTCAAGAGAACATGGGATGCACATGCTCACAACAGATCACTTCACCAGCCTACTCACGTAATGAGGTTCCTAAATTTGGCACAACAGCGAGCTGCCTGAAGGTGGATGGGATGGACACAGACCCAGAATATCCAGAAAGGGCCCTGTAATGATGTAGAACCTACAATCTCTTTACACAATACTCACAGGGACTTAATGTAAAGTCAAAATCTAATTTATTCAGGTCCATGCAAAGGACCAGGTACCAAAACCTGCACTGTGCAACTTCTCATCACAAGGAGATGCTCAGGCTAGCTTAAAGTAGTATCTACAGAGCCAGAAGTGGTATATCTTTATATCACTGTGCTGGAAATATTACATGAAATAAGACACAGATCCAATGGTAATGTGGATTTTCTTCTGAAAGCCGTATGCAGGGTTTTGCATTGAAGTGTGAAGGTGACACCACCTCACTGGGAACTTCCTGCTCTGACAGCATGAGGATGTGGCCATGCCCTCTGTGAGGGCTTTCATTAGTCAACCAAGTTATGTTTTAATACAACAAGTGATGAGAGCTGCACGAGGTAAATTCTAATGCAGACTCAGAATCTGGGATTGCAATCCACCTAGCAAAACTGCAGGAACAGGGAGGAGGTGTTACTTCTCTTTTAGAGTGAGTTCTGTGTTACTCCTTCTGTAGAAAAAAGCAAAATGCCCATTGCTTTTCCAGCCAGAAGAAGTAAGTCTGCACTCCAGAGTGGCTCAGCACCATTTTTATTTCAGAACTGTTTCAGGCAAGAGTGTGGGTGAAACACTCTGTGTTTCCATTGTGTAGGTAAACATCGGTCCAAACGAGAGGCCCATGGTCACATGGGAATTCTGTCCTGAAGTTGGAATAGAACTCAAATCTCTCAACTTCCTGCCCTGTATTTTTCCTACTGAGCTTAACTTCTCGTCTGCCCTAGGACACCTTAATTATTAAAGGTACAAACTATTTGCATGGCATTGAGGATTGCAGTCATTCTCAGGAATATATATATGTTATATATATTTCCTTCTCACCCCCTCCCCATCTTTCTAAAGCCTTGCAAAGAATTTTTAAGAGAATGCTCTGCGAAAGTCCAAAAGTGAATTGCCTTGTTTCTCCGACATACATCTGTAACCCATCGTGCTGATCCTGAACACAAACAATTTTATGCACAAAGACACTGAATTTCCTCTTTCCGTGACTGCCCTGGTTTTATATACCTCCACTGCTCTGTCTCAGTAGTTCTAGGACCAAACCAGTCACGTTGCAAGTACAGCAATACAGATGTATTGATGAGCCATGCAGATGGATTCCAAGTGTTTGGGATAGGGCTCAAAGTCATGCACAGCTGGTTTTCTTGGCTAACTTTCACCCTTTTGGAGTTTTCTACGCTTGTAATGCTCTTCAGAATGTGTAAGTAATGGACCATGTAAATACAAAGCATTTCTGTAGGAACAGATCTGGATGTCCTCAATTACAATGCTTTCATCCATGCATTTCCTTGAAACCAATATATTGTTTTTCACAGGTATTTCCAAATCTGGTCCATAACTGGGAATGAGGAGTAGAGCCAGTAAAATTTTTCAGCTGGACAAATTTCCCATAAAAAGGCAAGGCTTCCTTGAAAATGAAATTTTTCATAGGACTCTAGAGTTACATTTATCAGAGTTGAAGCCCCAGAATTTTCTATTAACTTCACAAACACTCACTCCAGAGTGATTCTATCCAAGTTTTTTTTAAATATTGCAAACACAGTGCAGACATTCATAGGAAGAATTAAATCTGCAAGGAAAGACTATACTTTCAATCACATTAAAAATGCAAGAATTTTCTTTTATTCCCTATTGCTTTCAATTTTCCTAACCCAGTGTGTTTAAAGACAGCAGTTAGAATGTTTAAATGAGGTTCCTTTTTATCAAAGTATTTTCACTAATGAAGCATACAGGAGCTCTGAAGGGGCTGAGATCTTTGCAACTGAAGGAATAACTTTCTGATCCATCTGATCCCACAGCACATCCCAGTGCTGCGGAAAGGCCTGAACTGTAGTACAGGATAGGGTGTGGAACATCTGTCTCACCTCCCTGACCTGCAGAGGCTCCCAAAGAAGTAAGAGCTGGAGTATTTGATATCAATTGTCTTACTGAGCTTTTCTGTTCACTGCAATATGACATTATTCTGTAATTACATGGTGTTTCCTGCCCAGAAAAAGTGGGTTTTTCAATTCTTTTTCCCCGCGTCAACGGAAGTCAAGGATGTTCGTGTATTCCAACACCATTCTCTAAGAGTTCTTCAGTTCTTTCCCAATTTCCTAAGGTTTAGCGGTTGGTTTGCAGGTGGATGGCTTGTCAAGCTTTCATCCTGTACAATTTGTAACAACTGGAGTCAGGTTTTTCTTGCTTTTTTTTCCCCTCTTTGAATTTTCATGGATGGTATTTGCCAAGGTTGATTCATTGAATAGAGTCCTGGTGCGTCCACCCGTCAGCGTCTGTGCCGAAACAGCCAAGCCTTCCCTGGGTGCATTCCCATCCCTCATCAGGCTCCATACAAATGTGCACCATTTTACTGCTTGGCTTATTAGTTCTAAAACCTCCAGATCCTTTACCTCATTCTGGCAGTGAAAAGCTGGGAGGAGGGCTTTTAACTGAACATATATTACAGAAACACTACATTTAAGTCTCCTTTATAATGGAACGGAGAACTGACCCCAAATTTTTCAGAGCTGTAATGAATAAAAGGTTCGTCGCATGACTCAATGTGCTCTCCCTATATTTGGGGGGGGGGTGCTTTATCTTTATTACACATCTTATAATCTTTTAAAGTTTAAAGCACACACTCCACATCAGGATCTAATATGCTTTGCTTTCTTTACTTACCCTTTTTCTACTGAGATGAATAGTATGTGTGCATAATTCTCTTATTTTTTAATTAACATTTTCCTTGCTACTACAACAGCTGGCCAAACTGATCATTTTCATTCTTCTAAAAACTGTTCTTTTAATAATATTTCTGTTTAATAGTATGATCTCAGACTAGAGTTTATTGCTGTTTTTTTTTTCTTTCCTTTACAAGATTTCTTTTAAACCTGCTATTTTAAGTACATGTAAATAGTTGTTCTTCA
The DNA here is from genome assembly GCA_013400915.1 of Pardalotus punctatus. Classification (NCBI taxonomy): domain Eukaryota; kingdom Metazoa; phylum Chordata; class Aves; order Passeriformes; family Pardalotidae; genus Pardalotus; species Pardalotus punctatus. The sequence goes on along the minus strand of VZTX01030701.1, from coordinate 83,173 downwards.
TTTCAATTTGATATTTGCTAATCCTGAGCGAGTAAGAACCATACACTTGGTTCAGATTTGTCAATGCACAGAAGTATTAACAAATACACCTTTTCACATTCAGCATCCTGTACTGGTTTCCAGTTTATTCTAAAAGGTTTAACACCAGCTAATTGAAAGCTTCTAAGGCCAAAAAGGCCAGCCATAATTATTACCAGGTACTCAAGAGACTACTTGGAATTATGAGTTAATGTCTTTCATGTGTCTGGAATTCTGGAGAGGATTCCCTGCGTTAAGATGAGGCTGGGCCCTTATTAAAGAAGTCCCACAAATTGATGAGGTGTCTTAGGTTTCACAGTTGCACTCAAACCACGTGCTCCCTAAGCTGCGTACCACTGACCTCTTGCCTCCTCCATCCTATCTGCCATCCTTCAATTTGTAGGCAGGTTCCCACACAGTGTGTGCTATCCCATATCCTCACTGCTGCTCGGCTGGAATCCACACAGGCTCCTGGCTAGGATTCTTTTCCAGATGCCAGGTTTTAGGACACAAAATGACCAAAGTGAAAGGCTCGATGCCTGTTCTGAGCTGGACACATTATTCCTATCAGAATCACTGCATAGACTCTGCAAATTTACTCCTGACACAACTCTCTGTAGATTTTGGTGGAATCCCTGGTGGATCTGACCTACTTTGAAAGCTGTGTTCACAGGAAGAACCAACCTAGAAGTGGTCAAATGTAAGATAACCGATGATTGATGTAAGCTTCTTCTGATATCTACTCACCATTTCCTTCATAAGAGTGGAAACTGGGAACCAGCTATTTTTGTTGTTCCAGAGGCCCCCATGAGATTGAAGATTTCATTGCACAAGGTACCATACAGAACCATATAAAAATATGGTCCTTATTCAGTCAAAATTACTTCTGGAGGTGAGGATAACTTTAATTTAAGAAAGAAAAACATTGCACAAAATATCTGGAAGCATGGTCATGGGTCTACATATGTTTTCACATGATTTTTTGGCAAAACTGAGTTTGGAAGTAGAATTCAGCTGATCAGTCTGTGCTGAGTAAACTGCTACCCTTCCTAGTCAGTAGGAAAAGTTATGCAGCTGTTTCAAGGGCAGCTGCATAAATTCAGCTAAATCACAGAAAAAGCTTTTTATTCATTATAATGTGGCCTGGGGCAAAATAAAGCTGAAGTTATTAAACTGTAACTAAAAGCTGGCCACAGTAAAATATATTGAAGTCAAGATTAAAAGCACATACAGAGTATGAACTCCTAGTGTGGAGGGTGGAGGTTAAGAGAGGAAAAAGCCTAATTCCTTGGTGAAAAACTGAATTTCCTGAAATCTCTGTTCCTATATCCAAAGGGGATTCTGGGAATTGAAAACTGAGATTGAATGTTTGCATCATTCGAAAGAAAAAAATAATTAATCCAGTAATTTTCACTTGTAAAAACACTAATAAGAACATTTCTTTCCACCGTGACGTGGATAACTTTTTTAAGAGCTTCAGACAGTGTCCTATGTCAAACAGTAGTTTTTTCATGGCAGGGTCGAACTGTTTTGAAAATGCAACAGTTGGCCAGGATAAACCTTTATCTTCATTTACCCATTGTTACTGGTATTTTTGTAGCCTTCTGGTAGCAAGAGGTCACATTTCCATGAAGATAAATTCCTTATTAGACCCAACTGTGGTCTGAGGTCATTGCATATCTGTGCCAGGACAGACTTAGAAGTGATGGTGAATAGGAAGTTTTTGTGTTGTATTGTCCTGGCTTACGGCAGCTGGAGCCAGACAGTGTTAGCACCAATATCAGCATGGGCTAAAGCAGGCATATCTTTCTCTTTGCTCATCACACAACAATGAGTAAATAAACACTGTCCTCCATCCAGACTGAGCTGTCAGTCCAATTAGGCAGGAGAATGTCCCAATGCCCCACGTTTCCTATACCTTCACCTCCAGTTTGTACCGCTCGCACGCCCGGGGTGATTTCAGAGTGCCGTGGCTGTATTTAAACACAGCCTGGCTGCTGGCAGGGGTCAGCTCTGCTGTGTCAACACTAATCCTTCCTGTCTGCTATCAGCTAGTTTGACGTTTGATGTGTGTCAAGTTTCTGTGTCCATTGGAAGCCAAATATCACAGCTCTGAGATAACACTTTGCCCTGCTTTCCTCCAATCGCTGAATAACTTCGCCTTTTCTCTCCTCAAACTCGGAGTCAAGGGGGTCACAAGTTACTAAGACAACCTTGCATTTGCCTGAGAAATTACACTGGAACACCATTTCCTATCATTCACTTGCAGCCACAAAAGAATTAAACAATATCCTCGACTATAAGAATTTTAAGCCTGACGTTTTGAAGGTCTCATTGAAACGAGCTCTTTCCTTTTCCAGTAGGACAAATGGAGCAGGTCTAACATAACATGGATTTTTACAAACATCTTAAAATTGGACACAAAAAAGGCCAGCCACTCAAAGTACAGAATATCTCAATGCTCACATCTGACTTGTTCTAAACGAAGCCAAAGGTTTCTCTCACCCCCTCCAACTCCACCAAGCAGTTTGTTATGACTCTGTGATAAAGATCAGTATCTACTGAGAGATAAGGCAGGACCACCACCAAATTGGGCCTTCAAAGCATGCTGAACTGCATTATACCACAGTGTGAAAGGATATGGCTGTCATGAAGGTGCCAGCTCTTGTCAGAAGGCTGTTCCTCCTATTTTTGCACCAGAAGAGCCTTTCCCATGAGCCCCAGTAGCTGTGGGCTGTTAATTGTGGGCTGGACAACACATGGAGCACGCTGTCCCCAGCTCTGGCATGCTTGGTGATCAGCTGTGTCACCCACACGGCTCCAGACACAGACTGACACACCCAGGGGATTCTGAACTGCAGCACCTCGGCATACAGGATGGTCAAATCAAGGTAATTTCTCATGCCCGTGAATATTTTATTCTTCAGGTGCACAGACACAAGTCAATGTGGGCAAAACTCGCCTAACAAACAGCATCCAAACACATTTTCTGACTCAGCAGCATGTGGACTGTACAGATTTGAGTATGTGTGAGAAAGAGGAGCAATAACATCTCAAAAATTAATTTCTTCACGAAAAAAGGAAGGAGGTAGAGTATATTCACATCCAGTTCCCTATTTATACCGGCCTAATCAGTCACCTAAACCAGGAGAGCTGTGCACAGTACAATAACCCTCTCCAAAATCAGAATTTTCCCTTCATGGAAATGACTTAACCAAATTACATATTGGTGTTAAAAAGTAAAAAATTCTCTCACTTGCATTATCAAAGTCATTGAATTTGAAAGTGTTTTTAGTCTCAGCTCCAGATATGAGCAAAAATCACAATACAAAATATATGTGCACACATGTGATATAGTCATTATGGAGGTAATTATACACCATATATACCAATCAAATTTAAATATATTTTGGCTGGGATTTAGGATTTTCTTTGGCAAACAGTGCATTAGTGCCAACAGTAAATAGTAAGACTTTTTGTTGAATGGTCTGTCTTTGCAACACACATTAATTACCTTTTATTCTAAATATTTTAGCTCTTTTAAATTTAAGGGATAATTGATAAAAGAAGAGTTCCTCCTTTACACCAGAGTTACTAAATCACTCCAGCCTTTCACACTCGCCAAGCCACGTAAAATATCTGTGGCTGAGGCACACCAGGAAAGAAATGTGCCCTCTCCATCTTTAATGGCAAAACCTGACCTTGATCTCATTTGAGTCTCAGGGAAGGATTAAGCTTGGGATAGAGAAATCCAAAAGGCAAACATTTATTTTAAATTCACAACTGGCAGCAAAATATAAATAGGCACTCAGAAAAAAAAAAAAAAAACAACACAAAAACAAACCAGACAAAAAAGGCTAGCATTAATAAAATTTTTTTAAAAAAAGAAGAAAATTCTGAAGTTGAACATAAACACTGGATAAAAAGTAAATGTTTAAAGCTACAATGGAAGCTTAAAACCATACAGCAACAACCCTCAACCCTTAGCAATTTTGTCAGTGAAATGTAAATTCATTGCTGTTTCACCAGTAGTTTTAGATAAGATTTTACTAATTCCCAGATATATTTCCATTTACCTGGCTGTGTTCTTGCACATACCATGCTCACTCTCTAAAGCCATGGGGAGAGTGCTCAGATGAGAACTTAATTTTACCCATCACATCTTTATCACAGGTGAGCCACATAAAAACCAATATATTGGATTTTAGGCCTTGTAAACCAACAGTTTATAATTTTCTTCAATAATCCACATAATAAACATGTCTCCATCCCTATCTAGGATACTGCAAGGTCTTATTTGAGGGCAGGTGAAAGGCTTGATCTTGTAGGAGTGCCTGTAGAGAGAAAGAACCAGAGGGAGCTTCAAGCCTGTCACAGATCCTTAATGTATGAGAGGAAATTTTCTGTGTTGCATAAGGAACATGCTTCTCTCACCTTGAGAGAACGAAGGGAAAGGAGGAGTGTAAGCGGGAGTTCTCCTGTTTTCTATGTTATCTTCATGAAGCACAACCACTCTTTCCAAAGCATACAAATGTGAGGATATTTCACACACTGAACATAAACTTTTGGGTGGACTAGGAATCCAATAATCTCAAGGCATAAGATTTCATTGAAAATATTTTGTCCACTTGATCTTTATCTGATGTCCTTCATTACAGCTGTTAATGGGGAGCACAATATGACCAGAGTGGCCTTGTCCCTAATGCTGAGCGGTTTACAAACAACGCTCCTTGGCTCTTTTGCGAACAATTCAGAATTTCTTGGGGTTTTCCGGCTGCTTTTAGATCACTGGTTCGACTAAGTCTCACCACGGCCTACCCAGCCCCTTTTCCCAGACAGGAACTGGAACACATGGCTTGTGGTTGTGGTAAATTAATGAGGGGGTGAAAAAAGGAATAAACAGAAGGGCCTTTTCCCATGTGTTTTACAACAGTGCAAATCTGTCCTCCATCCAGTTCATCTGCAGCATACCATTCTCCTGCCAGCCATTCCTGTGCTCACTTGCCATATGATATAACCCCAGTCTCCCTCACCACAACTTTTATTTTTAATGGGTTCTCTGAATTTCGAAAGGCCAGATACTGATGATGTAAAACTGGTGTCAATCCACTGTATATTTTGAAACCAGATCCAGATTTTCTACTAAAATATGTATTTAAAAGTATGAGGAATTCCCTGCTTGTAATGTATATAGCCTTAAGCCATAATTATTGTCTCTACTTGCATAAGAACATTTACATAGCTATGTAATAAGAATGCTCAGAAAGAAGTATCCTTGCAGACTGAATTTCACTTTACGTAACTATTGCAAATTAGGCCCAGACATAATAGAGCGTTATAAATTCTTCAAATGCAGCATTCTTCAAAGGTGAAAGATTCCCACTAAAATGCAGGATTTCCTGAAGTGTTTTACAACAAAAAAAAGTCTGTGTTGTATTTCTAAACTACATCCTCCTCACTACCATTCATGTGTCAGTGCAAGAACCATTAGAAGGTTTTTATGTGGTGTGGCTGTGAATTTCTTCTTAATCTTCAGTGGAATATCTCTGGAAAAGCCTTTCCCTTCATTTCCACAGGTCTGAGGAGTGTGACAGAACAGAAAAATCTCAGAAACATGCTGTGAAGAAGCACAGCCGCTCTTCATTCTTTGGCAAAGCCTGGGTCGGCCTGTGGTTTGCGTAGTCTGAGAAACCATTTAAGCATCATCCAAAATTACAGTGATCCAGAGTTGCATTTCAGCAGAGGAGACCTAAAAGTCTGTATAACGAATTTTCCCACAATTCACAAATCCAGAATTTCAGTCCTAAAGTAGTCTCACCCTCTGCTTTTATACAGCTGATCAACATTTCTAACCAGCCAATCTGCTGTCTGTCAAAGGATGGGGACCCAACTCTTCCTCAGTGTGATGTTCAGTAGGTGAAACAAACCATGAGCTGCCTAAACCTCCCCAGAACATGTTGGGGAAGTCATTTAACTTGTAAATAAAGGGCCTGGCTGTGGCCCTTTACAACCACTCTGGCATTGCTAGTCCCTTGGATGCCCAAGTCTGCATGTTCTCAGAAATCTCCTCTAGGCAAAGTATGAGATCAGGCTCTGGGACTCAATCCAAAAGTTCACAGAAACCCATGGAAATAATTCCACTCGTTCACTGCAGTTAGCATGGGAAACCAAATTTCTCTGAATGCACCTGAAATATATCCACAGTCAAGTACTTAATCTCCACATACAGAGCTTAAAACCATAGGTGTCTGCTTATTCATATTCCATGCATTTACCGTAACATCACAAGATCCACTCCTCATCCAAGACATGACTTAAAGCAGATGATAATTATTGGCAGTAAAAACAAGTATTGTGGTCATGCCCAAAATTCATGTCTGTTATGCCAAGCATTACATATAATTAATTTGTGATGTGTAATTTGTCCCATAGACTTTATCGTGTCTCCTCCTCAACTGCCCTTCAGTGCTACACCACAACTGAAAACAGGATTTGTTGACAGGTTTATAATGCACAAAGCCTGGCCCAAATCTAGACCAGCCATATAGAGCCTATAGACTATAGAGACTGCACTCAGACTTGACCAATTATCAGAAAATGATGCTTAAAAGAGCACAGAATGCAATTTGAAGGGAAAATATTTTAAAAAAAAACTTGGTTTTGATAAGCTGTAACTTATAAAATTGTTGCATGACTTCAAATAGGCTCCACCAGCTTCTCACATACCACACCAATGTACACTTACTATGGCAACCAAGAGAAAAAAAGGTACAAAAATGGCCAAAAATAATTCTGATGATATAAATATGGAGACTTCTAAAAATCAGGCCATGATATTTAATTTATTCCTGGGAACCAAAGGTTGGACAGTTGTCTATGCCAGTGTGACCAGCTAAGCAAGGCTTCACGAGTCAAATCCCCCTTGGTTGGAAGTACCTGAGTTTGTCACAATCCAGAAGGCTAACATGAGATTTTGGAATGGCTATTGCACCTCATGTCTTGGAGTTCAGGCCAGACAAGAATTGAAGCCAAACGAAAAAAAGGTCTGAGCACATCTGAAGCCTAAATTCTGTATATAGCACCAAAAATGACCAGGTAAATCAGCCCTCCCTACCTGTAAACATGCTGCCTTTTGTGAAATATCTGATTAGCCTGCACAATTAGATGTGTAAAAATAGAATTTAAAAAGTAAGAAGACCAGCAAAAAATGGGGAAGTCTCCTTTAAGAAAAGATAAATTTTTTTGTCTCTCTCAGCATTAGATTTTATTCTGCAATTGGTACATGCTTTTATAATACCCTTTTTTAACTTTATCCTTTTCACTATAGCAGGAAGTACAAGCCAGATCAAGAAGATACCTATGCAGTGAGGTAAAAAGTGATCTAATAAAATTATCCTAAATTTCAAATTGAAATATTTTTTAAACTGTTATTGAGCAGCTATTCCTGACTTTCTTCTTTTGCCCTCCCATGTTTTAACTACAGGCTGCAATAAAACAAAAAAATGTGCTAAGGAATTAAGAATCTTCCATACAGGCACAAATTAAGGTACTTACAGGTACATGGACACCTTCAGATGCCTCATGAATGAGATGGTTAAATTGCTACTGGCTCCAAATTCGGTGATTTATGGTAATGGGAAACTATACAATATGCTCTTGAAATGCAGTTTGAAATGATTGATAAAGCTTTAGTCTGACTGAACACATACAGTAGATAAATTAAGTGTCTGGTTTATCTGTCTGGTCCTGGGTGTTCATCAGTCAACCTCACTAACAAGCTAAAAGTCAGGATTGTGGTCAGCAAGTTCATATTCATCTGAAAATATGGGGTCTGCAGCGAGCTCTTTCACACAAAGGCAGCACACTGAAGCTGTTTAATGCTTGCTTACCCCTACTAATGCTCCGGGAAAGGAAAGAACTGCAGACTTGAGAAGCAAGTTCACCCCTTGCATTTACTTTCCCCCTTCATTACTTTTAACATCACTTTAAGTAACAACTGCTGAAACCCATTAACAAACTCATTTTATGGTGCCAGAAATCTCAATAGCTCATAAAATTGTATTATGAACCACGTTAAATTTTGCTCGAGTCAAATGTGATTTAATAGCTTTTAATCCAAACACTGGATTTCTGTGTGAGGAGTTGCCTTCCAGCCTGCTACACAAAACAGCTTCAAAGTAAAGGTCCAGTTCATAAAGGTGAAGTGGGGTAAGAAATGTGTGGTGTAGAGGACATAGGTCCAAACTCCCAGTGATGTAAAGCAGTAAAATGCCACAGCCCTCATGAAATCCCAGCTGCCAGAGCCAAGATGTTGAGGGGAGTATCTCTAGAATCAGTTGTTTCACCAATAACTCTAATTTCAGTAATTTAAAAGATGCGACTATCAATATTTTCACAAGCCAAGCATGCGATTTAAGCTGGATTTCAAGCTAAAACATAAAGAATGTCCTATGGAACACAGGACAAATTCAGCACAAGATGAGCCCATTCTGAAAGATCAGCTTCCTCCCCTCCCACCATTCACCACTTTGGGGGGGATTTAAAAAAAAAAAGGATCAATGAACTCCAAACCCCTTTGCTGTTAATCCATGCTGAGCTTCAAACAAGCCTGTGGAAGGACAAGACCTGAAAAGGTATTCACAATAAAAGAGGCAATGGACACAAAAGTATATGCTGCTAATTAAAAACGTAAAATTATATCACAATGACTTTAAATGAGAATGATCTCAGTCTAATCACATAATACTTTCTTTTGTGCTCTAGGTCACGCCGTCACTCAGATGCAGCATTCAGGAAGCACATTTCATTAGACTAAATAAAGCTTCAATCATGTGTAAAATTTCCAACTTGAATAGGCAGCCATCATATCATTCATCAGTCTAGATGTATTTAATGGGTGTAATTTCTTCCTCATATTTCTGTGTTGATTGTTTCATTTCCATTATAGAAATCTTTCAAGTTTGCTCTTTTTGCTGTTTTTGGGGTCAGGATAAATAATGCTTTTTAAGTTGTATCCCAAAAATACATCCCTTTTGGTTTGCACAAAAAAGAAAAAAAAAACTGGGTGATGGAGATAAATTTAAACCAAGATAGAGAGAAACAACAAACCCAAATCATAACACTCCTTCCCTGCCAGGACTCAGATGGTATTACCCATACTTGCATGTCTTGCAATAAATAATTATGCTTAATCAAAAACAAATTGAGCAGTCTTGTTCAAACACAGCAGCCCCCTGTGGATGCTGACACTGTTTCTACAGATGAATGCAAAGGGATTATGTTTAACACATGACTTTAATGCAAAACACAAGAGCTCATCTCCATCCCTTGCTTCCTCCTTCCCCCTTTTTCACCCTGACATGTAAGCATAGAAAAAACAGTAAAATAAAACATTTTGCCTTTAAAATTTCAAATGGAAAGGGTGAATTAATTCAAGGAAGATTTGCAAACTCATCAGGAGGAAGCCACAGCAGAGATCTGTATCTTTCCAGCACCAAATATTAGTCTTCTAGCTTAACCTTTAAAAGAAAATATTTTCTCCTAGACACTTAATTGCTACGAGAGGCAAAATTATGACAACTTAAGTGTAGTTCTGGTCTCCAAACACAGCCGAGGTTTCTGCACCAACAATATAACTCTGCAGTTTTCTCTCTGGTCTACTTCCCACCACCACCACACTTTTAATTTTTTTTTCCCTGTTTATTCCTTTCTCTGCCTCCACATAAGACAGGCAAAATATCACATTGGGACTGGACTAGATAGCCAGGCTAAACCTCCCCTGCTCTGCCCAACCTAAACCTTTCCCAGTTCTTCTCCTTTGATCTCCCCTCCTCTCCATGTACATTTCAACCATCTGTTGTTTCCCGCATGACCCAACCCAAACCTGTAATGGGATCTGTTCTGCTGCATGGGGCTCAGCACAAACAACAATCTCCATTTCAGAACCCCGAGTCTAACTGGGTCCCAAAATCTTGCAGGCTCATCCTTATTAGCAGCACAGCCAAGCTGGCGAGTGAAAACACAAAAAGCTTTACACTTACCTTTTCTGATACGTGAATATGTTTCAGAATCCCAGATGAAGTAAAGAGGATTGGATAGAAGATTTATCTGTCAGGCTATTGCAGCTCCAACCATGCCAATTTCCCAGGTAGTAATTTGAAGCCCGTGGAGCAGAGTCCTGAAAAAAAATTAAACAAAATGAAAAATATTGACTTAGTAATATTTCTTTTTGGTCACAGTTTTCAATGAAGACTAGTTATTTTGGATGTCATGATTATTTTTGAGGGTTGGGACACCACTGAAGGAGAGTAACTGGAAGAGACACAAGAGGCCTTGGTTCTTTCCTCATGGTGGAGACAAAAAATGGCAGATTTAGTTTAGAAAAGAAAAAAACACAAAACTAAGGCTGTTACTTGGTTTCAAGAGAAAGCAGAAGAAATTCCACAACAGATGCTCACAACCTGAATGAGAATAAAAATTCCTATGGAAAACCCTAAGGACTACCATTCTGGCCAGGGTAGCTGGGTACAGTTCAGATAATTTGTGATAACACATCTACTCATCATTTTGAATCACGACCTCATTTTCATTCAAGCCAGTGGTAATGTTCTGCTGGCAGATGCTGAATTGGAGAACTTTGTTCAACACCCAGAAGGAAAGAAAAAAGCCAGAATCCATCTCCAAGGACCATGGGGAGACTGGAACCACTTTTCAGCTCTGCCAGAAGTTTCCCATGTGACCTCCTGCCAATTTTTAATTTTCTCTGACCAAGAAGCTCAAATATATTTCAAAAACCTAATGAATTTTATAAGCCAGTGGCTCGAAAGCATAATTCCCATTAAAAACGAAAATAAAATAAAAACCCAACAGTGCCTGGGAATGTTTTTAGTACAAGAATTTTTAAATGGTCACAGTAACCACTTTTTCCCTCTTTGAAACCACTTTTTCCCTCTTTTTCCTTTCTCACTTTGTGGCAAAGTGAGAATAGGTATAAAACTTTCCTCATCCATAGTACGTGGCACAAGATTGATTTTCAATTAATCCACTTCATACTCTATTACTCTGATATGAGTTCTTAATGTGAAACGAAATCTCCTGGTTCCATAGGAGAGATCCTTATACTGGCATGGATAAAGAAGGGAAGTCTGCATCTCCTAAATCCATGACAGGGTCACACTTCAGCTTCATGTGGGTGACTGGAGCATTTAAAACACAGATCAGCTCAGGTCAGCTGCAGCCTGACAGGTGCACAGGACTCCATAGTATCTCAGCATCTTTAATTTGGAATGTTTAGAGTCCAAATCATCACACACTTTGAAGCATGGACTTTTTCCCTGTGTTTCCATCATCTTTAGTGTCCACGAAGCCATCTGAAAATTCTCAACCAAATTCCACTCTGTAATTAAGCCATGGCAGAGGATTTAGGAGTCAAGAGTGGGACATGGTCTTGACATTACACGGACATTCCAGAAGGGAATGCACAGGGCTAGAGAATTTTGCTCTCAAGACTTGCTCAAAAAGAGCTGCCTTCCTCCTTAACTCAACATGTATTCATATTTTTATTCCTATCAGCATGTTTTTTTTTTTTTTTTAAGCATTTGCAGGCTCCACTCATATCTGAAGTCTGGCTGCCTTTAGACAATCACACAGATTTAGGGACTGAATTTAGAGCTACAGCTTTCCAGCTTGAGCCCATCAGGGAGATCCTGAAGTCTTTTCAGGTCAATGTCTGCAGAGCACACAGCCATTTCCCAAAGGCCATCAGGAACATTGTCATCTGCTTCAGCAGGAACAAAATCAAAATCCAGCCATGACCATGGATGTATTTCCCAAAAATGTTCTACCCGATAAAAATATTTGCACTCTCTGAGGGGAGTCAGGAATGAGAAAGTTACAGAAGAGTTCATAAACACAGTCCCAACAAAAAACAGCTCTGCTTCAGACCCAGCTTCAAATTCCCAGCTCATCTGTTTCTCTCATTACGCCCAGCAGATACAAAACAGTTCTGCTTGTCATGAGCTAAAAGGGTTAATGCAAGGCTGGAAGTTATTTACAGTTAATAGCAGTGGAAAAATTGCAGAGCAGCTTGGTCCAGCATCTAATCACAAAAATAGTTTCTTGTAAAGAGACTTGAGGGCAGAAACTCTGCAAGTTCTTCACGTATTTTACGCTTTTTCTTCAAGAAAGTGCCAGTAAACCCAATAGTCTAGGATAAAGTTTTCCATAGCTTTCTGGTGACCTTGACAAAAAGGAAGTCAATAACTGGTAATTATAAGGAGAAAAAAAAAAGTTGGCCCAACCTGTCCTCATTTCATCAGTTGTGGTATTTCCAATTTTTTGACTAGCATATTTAGTCAGAAATAATTTTGGGTTATTTTAAGCGTGCAAAGACACTGGAGAGAGTAGTAGTGTACAGTTAGATGAACTTTATTGTTTTGAAATCCTCATGGTTGTCTCCAAAACCAAATGTCAAGAAATTATACAGAACTACCCATAAGCTAAGGCTCTTGGCTTTGATATACATGAAAATCTCCCAAAATTCAAGTTAGCAGTTGCAGTAAAAGTTTTGTTGAATCATTGATGCTACTTTTAAGCATCAGATGAGTTCTTGCTTTCAGTTTAAAAAAAAAAAAAATAGCTTCACCTTCACTGAAAGACAACTCTAAAAACCAGATGACCTTAAGAACCCTGGTTTAGAATCACATTTCTGCAGTGCCTGAAGCTTCAGCTGCAGCATTAGTTTAAAAGGATCTGGGTACGCTCAGCAGAATCAATTCAGAGAACACTGTTAGTTCAGTGCATATTAGATCCAGCATTAAATCAAATCTTTAAAGGTGTTTATGTATCTATTTCCCATTGAAAGCAACTGTTTGGGCTTTTATCTTTTACACAGCAGACCAGAGTAAGACGCAAGAGGAAAAGCCTAACTCAAAGACCTGTTTTCTAGAAGTGCTGTTATCCAGCAGCCAACACCCCTGTTGGAGATCCCTGATCTTTATTTCTGTCAGATTAAAATATTCAGGGCTCAGATCAGAGGGCAGCAAACTAAGCAAAGGGCTGCCATCCTTCACCTGGGATGACTGTTCTTGCTGCTGCTGCTGCAGCATTCCCGAAAGTGAGAGAAACAAAAAACTCTGACCTGACAGCAGCAGCTACAGCGCTAATAGTGAGAATATCAGATGCAAATAATGACTCAAAGCATTTCTTCAGCTGAAATCTCTGTCTCTCAGTGGGTATTTGCACAGTCCCTGTGTTTTGTCTGGGACCTTTGACTGCAGTGATCATCGTGATGAGGTGGCAGGGCAAGGGGAACGGCTTTAAACGGACAGAGGGCAGGATTAAATTAGGTACTAGGCAGAAATTCTCTGCTGGGAGGTGGTGAGACACTGGAACAGCCCAGAGAAGCTGTGGATGGAAGTGGAACACTCCCCCATTCCTGGAGGCATCCCATGCCAGGCTGGATGAAGCTTTGAGCAGCCTGGCATGGTGGAAGGTGACCCTGCCCATGGCAGGGGAGATGGAACCAGGTGGTGTTTAAGGTCCCTTCCAACCTAAACCATCCACGGTAAGTTGTTGCCAAAATAAATTTCGGGTCCAAAGAGCAGTATAGTTTCCTGACATGGAGAAAAAATGTCCACAACCACTTACACCCAGTGGTTGACAGGAACGCTGTGGAGCTGCCACATTTTGGCAGTTCCAAAATATCCATGTAATTAACAAATGGTAGGGTTTTCTGCACCCCCCCCCTTCTTCTGATTGTTTTCATTTCCCTTGTTATCAAACAGTTTGGAGGAAGTTAATGAAAGAGAGCTAGGGTAGGCCCTTCTCTGGAAAATTCCCACTGGTCTGACTTCAAGGCTAATAAAAATGCTTTATTGTTTCTTCTGCTGATCCTCCTAACTGGTCAGCAACCCCCCAGGGCACAGTTAGTGCAACAAATTCAGCGTGGAGTGCCTGGTGTCTCATGTGCAGCTCTAGTTAGGAATGAGTTTCCTGTTACAAAAGAATTATCCTGTCAAAGATTAAGGTTTTTTTTTGTTTTTTGGGTTTTTTTTGTTTTGGTGGGGTTTTTTTTGTTTTTGTTTTTGTTTGTTTGGGTTTTTTTCCTTTTTTTAATATTTAATGTCTCACCTGTTCTTGTCCATGTTTAGAGAGAGCTCACATTGATGACGCTTATTTTTCTGCTATACAGTTTTTGCCGGGTGTCCAAAATAAGAGTCCCATAGAGTTCCATGGTATATAGAAAAAAATAGACAGCTGTTTACCCACCACCATTTCTTACCTCTGCCTGTGCTCAAAGCATCACCTCTTAAGTTTCTTCTGCACAGTTCAGAGAGAGATGCAAATTTGACCATAATCTGTATATTCCAGATGGAATTATTACACCAAAAAATGCTAAAAAAGCAGCAAAAAGCTAAAAAGGGGACGGAAGCCCGAAAGAGCAAAAATAAATATCATTTAATGTATTTGGGCTTTCATCACCTTCAGCTATTTTGCAAGAATCAGAAGAAAATGGATGTAATATCTGCCACTAGTGCAAAAACTAAGATTGAGGGCTCATGTGGATCCTGAAGCAGAAGCAAACAGAGCCCTGGTACATCCTTATAAAGAAAAATTCCCTCAAATGAGGGAAAGAGTACAGAATAAAAGCAGACTTCTGTGTCTCCTGCAACCAGCAGTCTCCTATGCCACAGGTAGCCTTCCTAATTTCCCTCTGACCTCAGGTGGAGCAGGGAAACACTGAGACGAGTTCACTGAGTTCAGTGGGAGTGTTCCCACTAGCTTCAGAGGGGTTTGGAACACACTCAGTATAAATAAGGATGGCAGAATAGCGGAAAAAACAAATGTACTATTTAAAGCTAAGGAAAAAATCCATTGTGGTTCAATATTTTTCCAAAAAAATTCAAACCCTTTCTTCTGAAACAGGCTAAAAGAAGTTTTGTTCTTACCTGTACTCTTACCTAGAATGTTTTTCATATTTCTCAAAATTCTACTAAAACTCTAGAAATGTGGGAACAAGAAGCAATAACAATCTTTCTTCTTCCAGGATTCTCAACATAATCCTGGTGTGACTGAAGCTTTATATTGATTTCTATGAAACCCAAATTTCAACCCCTGAGAAGAAACTGCAACCCCCCATTTACAAGAACAAATCTGTCAAAAAACCTGGCACAAAAACATAACTAAACAAAGTACACAAGGGATTTCAAATGAGATTAGAAGCATTGTTTTGACCCTGTGGCTTTCAGAGGGGTGTGAGAAAAACACAGTAAAGAGCACAAGAGGCCTTTGCAAACCGGGCAGCCGAGACAGACAGTTTAAAGGAATTGGAAAAGAAAGTCTAAACGGAAAT
Organism: Pardalotus punctatus; assembly: GCA_013400915.1. Classification (NCBI taxonomy): domain Eukaryota; kingdom Metazoa; phylum Chordata; class Aves; order Passeriformes; family Pardalotidae; genus Pardalotus; species Pardalotus punctatus. The sequence goes on along the minus strand of VZTX01030701.1, from coordinate 67,803 downwards.
GGAGTGAAAGGAAAATACAACTCCATCTAGGGTGAAAGGAATGAAGACCAATAATCATTGGGATTCAGTTTTGTTTCTGTGGTAGGTGCTCTGAAATCCATGTTGGAGGAGCAGACAGAAGGGTCACAGAAGTCAGAATTATTATATGAGAAAGGAAGTAAGGAACAATGGGCTCAGAGAAGTCATGACAACTGAAGGATTGGTGGTCTTCACGGGGAAAGAATGGGTGGCCTTTACTGGTGGGCTCTTTCTATGGAGATGAATTACTGTGAGCAGTATCTGTGCAGACCAGAAGGGCACTGCTGACAGACTTGCTGAGTTATTTGCTGTGGATAAACTATCTAACTATTCTTTCCTGATTTTGATTTCGAGCAACTCTAACTGCTGCTGTAATATCTCACAAAGGCCAGCCCAAGAAAGCACACATGTGGTTCTTAACATAAGAAGTCTCCTGAGCCCCAGATGGATTATGCAGATACTGAGCATAGGTTGTGCTTCACAAAGAGCACGATCCACTCCACTAAACACGTGAGCAAAGAAGTCACATGAAAGGGACACAGAGCAGCAGAGTTTCACAAACAACATTTAGATGTCTTCTGTCATTTTTCCTGCAGCACTGGCCTGTGCTCTGTGACTTTGTTTCCCTGCCCGCACCATCCTTTTCTAATCCCCTTACTAAATTTTCCAGTTCTTTAGAGCAATGGGTCTGTATTTCACTAAAAAGGACCTTAGTGAACATTAATTAACATTTCTCAAATTACAAAATGTTAAAGATTTGTGATTTGTGACTGATCACTAAATATATCTCTGTTATATTCAGGAAAATTAGACCAAAAGAGGTGAGAAAAGAAGAGAGAATAAGTGAGAATGATTTTTTTTTTCCTTGTACTAATTGAGTTATTCATGTGAAGACACTCCTCCAGGAGCAATGAGCAAAATCTGTGCCTGTTTTCACAAGAGCAACTGAGGCAGGCAGGCAAAAAGGGCTGAAATATTTGCCAGGAAATTCAGCGGTGCCATTGCAGTAAATGTCCCAGTGCAAGTGAGGATCGAGGGAGTGGGATCAAGTAATGCCTGTTTACTCGAGGTTTGGCACATGAGAGACCAGGGCACAGGTGGGAAAACACCCCATGTTCAATCTTCTGTTCAAAACAAAGCTGTTCATTGCAGCAGTGAAAAAAAAAGCACACGAGGACTGCAAGACTTCTGCTGGAGGGGACATTTTGCAGGACAAAACTGTGGGAATCTGTGGGTGTGTAGTATGCTGAGGTTTGAACTTGGGAACTGTGAATGCAGTCTCAACATCCAAGAGCAGCAATGTGCAGAAGGAGCCAGTGCCACAGACCACCTCATCTCTGAAAAGCCTGAGCCAGAGCTGTCACCCACAGCAATCTAATCTATCTGCATGCCACAAAATCCCAGCCTGGCTTACGTGCAGATGTATGAGCATCTGTCCCATTATCCACATGTCAGTGTCTTTCTACACCTCCTGCTACTTTGAATACATGATTAGCTATATGACAAGTGCTTTCTTTCCCTCCCAGCACCCCCTCCTTTTTTTTTTTTTTTTTTTTTGGTCAGGAAATGCCAGCCCGTGTGAGTATCTCAGAGAAAATGAATGGGAAATTTTCAAATTCTTGTAAACACCCACAAACTTTCTCATGATCTCTTGTCACTCTTCAATGGATGGTCCTTTGCAAGTCCAAGAAGCCTGGGCTGCTGAATACAGCAATCATATTGTGCCAGCCTCTGAAATGTGGGGTTGTTTCACAAGGCAAATGCCCACACTACCTGGAGCTGGGCAAGCACACAATCACTGTAGTCTAACAGAGTAATTCTGCCTTTTTTCTTTTTTTTTTTTTCCTTTCTTATTTTTTTCTTTAAGGCAACAAACACCACACAAATACAGGTCTGTTGAGCATTAGCTTTTTCAGGGTAATGCTTGTTAAAGCACAGGCTGATCCAGGCTTGCCAGTCCTTGACAGGGTCCTGCTGGAGGTTTTCTGAAGTGCTGAGCTTATGCTTCTTAGCATCAAGTCTCCAGCAATTCCTAAAAATAACATCTCCAAGCTCGTTCATCCTTGGCACTGAAGGAGCCTAAACCGTATCACAGTGGAAGAGAACTGTGATACAGTTTCACTGACTCAAACATCAATCCCGCAGCTCCCTGCTCAGCCAAGTGGCCATTTGAGAAAGACACCACATCTTGACCGGAATACAGAAGAACGGATGAAACCACAGTGGGGAAATCTAGCAGCAGATTTCATTTGCAAGTCCCCAGAAGCGCCTAAGAGTTACTGGAAAATAGCATCTGACAGGTTATTCTGTTCGAGGGAATCAGGTAAAACCCAATGAAATCAGTCCTTTTGGGATGTACAAGTTCCCACAAACCCTTGGCCAGATGACCCCGAGATGCCCTTACAGACTCATCAGCAATTTAGCAGCAGCCAGAACAAGGAGGAAATCAAGGCCTTGTTAGAGACCAGCCAAAGCAAAACAAACCAAAGACTTGGTTGCCACTGCCAAAAATCTGCTTTCACAAGTCAGGAATCCTGATCATGCAGCTGCCTCACTTGCCCCTCATTTGCCCACATCCACTGAGTTTACAAATGAACCTATTAGAAGGCATGAATTTCTATTTTATTTGCCAGGGGGAAGGATGGTAACAAAAGGAGGCTGTGAGTGAATGAATATGCCAATGCTCCTTTTGGTTTTACTGGCATGTCATTATATTGCAAAAATAGAACTTGATTTTTAAAATAAACAGAGCATAATATGGAGGTTTCTATGTAAACAAAGGATTGTACATGTGGTGGTATGATACAAAATTTCATGATCAAGAAATTTCTCATTCAGCTTGTCCAATCAGCCAGAACAAACTTGCAGTCAGTAGACTTTAATTATAATTGCATCTAATTGATTCTTTTTCCTTCTTTTTTTAAGTCTGTGGTATTGTGGTGCTGCATCAACAGTAGCTCTTGACACAGGAATGTACATTAGGGACTCCAGAGTAGGAAACTGAAAGAACCATGTGAGTAACCATCTCATACCCACCACACCAGTTACTCGCTATTTATTTTCCTTCAGGAATATTCAGAGAAATCAGCAAACCGAGCCCTGAATTTGGAGAGCTGGCTCTCTCCTGCCTTTGAGGGGAACCCCTGTCCATTCAGGGAACACCCAGGGAACATGCAGGGAAGCTGGGCCCTGGAGCCTACAGAGGCAGCTGAGTCATGAGTTCTTAAATTGCTGCTAAAACTGAGAGTCAAGCAGTGCTGGCCACAGCCAGATACCCAGATAATTCCCCTGGGAAAATCATCAGCAGAAAGAGAGGCACCTTCAGGCTTATCTGACAGATAAATGGGGATTTTCAAAGATCTAATACAGAAAATGTGGGCACCAGTCATAAGTTCACATCCTTTTCTCAAGCAATCTCTGCATGACTTATTCAAGGCAGTACAAAGTCCCTGTGACAGTTCAAAATTGTATCCAGATTGTTTGACTCAGCCCTATCCTTCCCTTAGGCACACTGGCTAATGCGTCCAGCAATGGATAAATGAATTGGGATCCTAAACCACCTTTTCAAAGGATTTTGGCATAACATTGCATTAAAACAATGGAATATAGGTACTTAATTCACTTAGTCATTTTTTAAATAAACAGAGGGTTACCAAGGATCACGCTATAAATACACTTATGCTTTTTGCAAGTATTTAAGGCTTGCTATCTGCATATGCTGTCTCAGTCTCTTGACGTCTGCACACATGAAGACGACACTCAGAATTCACACACCCTGCTGGTGTTTCTGTCTGGCCTTGCTAACTGGCCCCTAACCAGTTAATGCTGCCTTTTTTAGGAGAGTTTTCTAAAAACCCATGAAAAACAATAGACATTGGGAATCAGATTTTGGCTTCATCAAATGGCACTATGTAGAAAAAAAAACCCTCAAACCAGGACTCTCAACAAAGATGTCAGTGACTCAACAGCTCTCAGTAACCACTGCAAAATAAACATTAGGCAGCAATTGCTATGTAGGGGTTGAGCATCTGCTAAGAGGAACCATATTTTCACTGAACTATGATTCTAACAGAGTAATCCATCCCCAGCAGAAATATGGCTGAAACACAATACTCCAAACGTGGAGTGTGCTGATACACAGCAGTACCCCTCGTACACCAAACAAACTGAGCTCCACTGGAGAAATCACAGAAGGTTTTGTTTCAAAGGAGGATGTTTGACAATGAAAGATAGTATTTAAATTCAGCAGCTTTCTGGTTAGTTGTGTGGTGTCATGTCCTCCAGAGCAGATTACTCTGAGGGTACCTTTGTACGTGGGGCTTGGCCCACAGCAAGGAGAGGCTGCCCAGTGCCAAATACTGAAATTTAACATGCTGAAAACCCCTCTCAGCAGGAATTATTAGCCAGGACTCATCCTTAAAGGTACTCAGCCTGCTACTTCCCTGTGCCAGGGAGCTGGTGTGCTCTGGTGAGATGTCTCTGCCGCACACTACACTGGGAGCCTTTGGAATAAACCCAACCTAAACCATGCCTCACTGATAGTGAGACCCTGCTTGTCACCTTTGAACCAAACATTCCTGGGAAAACACACTCTGTTTGGGAACGCAAACTCCTAAAAGAAAGCTCCTTTTGATGGTAAAGCTATGGCAAACTGGAGGAGTGTTTTCTCTCCGCCATAATCTTGGATAACAGAGCCAGTTTTCTAGACAGAGCTGAGCTTTGGGAATCAGCTATTCCTGTCAGACCCGGATTCCTCGCAGCAAGAATGCTTGCAATCCGTGTGACTCTCTGTCCCAGGACAGTATGGCTGTGTAAACAGAAGGCTACAGTGGGATTATACTGAAATTTCACATCATACTCTCACAGCAAGACCAGCCTCCAAAGCCCTGGCTCTCTATTTTTACCTGTGGTGAACACTGAATATGTGGGAAATACAGCTGGAACAGAGGGAAATCATTGTATTACTCCCTGCATGGCAAAGAGGAAAGGGTGCAAGTCTAAACAAGGTTTATCAAACAGTGCCTTTTCTCATTCTTATAATGTTGTGTACAAGAACATGGCACACTGGATATACCCAGGTGCTAAGCCAAGTCTGGAAAACAACCCCAGTTTTCCATAGGTGCTGGAGTACCTACAGTAGTGCAGACTGTCTTTCAGAAATGTTGAGAGCTCCCAAATCCCACTGGAGCAAAAAGGCAGAGCCAATAATAGCCAGGCTGAACAAACAACTACTGAAACCCATGCCTCTGCACAATTAGACTCCTAAATGTCTTAGAAAAATCTGCTTCATGCTGCCAGAATTTGAGCACTTGTTTTTGCAAACTTAATGACAGAATTGTAGCATTTACACAATTGTATAAACAACTTCAGCACTAAATTTCAAAATCAGCATCTTACAGGCTTCCAGTTTTCCAGTCTTCCCTATACTTCTTTAATAATATGCAATTTAAAAGGTTAAATTGTGCTTGCTAGCATAAACACCATTATTACATTTGAGCTCTTGTGTCCATTCATACCTCTCACTAAACAATACTTGTATACCTCACTTCCAATTAGAAATATCATATTATTTTCTGGAATTTCAATCTAGAACAAAACCAGGTTTTAGTGAACAAGGGGGTTTTTTAGGCTGGCTATAAAATATCATTTGCAGCATACTCTAGAAAGAAAAAGAGTTGAACTTGACAAGTACAGCTGATAGAGGAGATAGGAGCTGATAGATGACAACTGCTTCAGCTTTTAATATCACTTTATCAGTCATGACACAAGCAATTTCTGATGTGGAGTGATCCTTGTAATTCCTCTCAGATGCTGATAAATCCAACTGGCTGGAGAACTAATAGTCCTGATCCAAAGTCCCTTAAAGAAACAGGCTTTGAGAGACACTCAATAAAAATTCCCACCCCAAGCTGCCTGTCAGAGGGAAAAACAAAGAAGAGAGACTCTGAAGGGCAGTTAAGCAGCCAATTTCACTGAAATGTCAAGGATTTTGATCCTTGCACCCCCTTTATAAAACTGAAAACCTCCTTGTACCTATTAAAATGTCATGAAGGAAAAGAAGGCTTTGGGATGAAATCTGGCTCGCATGGAATAAGACACCATATAAACACACAGGAAGGAGGCAGTCCCTTCCCTGCAAAGTTTACAGCGTAACTGGAAACACTGGAGCTGGATACAGCACAAGGAAACAGCGAGGCGAGATTGGCCATGGCAAAGAACATCAGCTGCCTCCCCTCTCCTCTCGCTCCAGCAAGTTGCCAGAGCATGAAGCCTCCCCATTTCACCTGAGAGGAGCAAATCACAGCTTGCCAAAAACAAACCAGCCTTTAACCTTTCCAGTCTTTTAACCTTTCCATAAACTGTGCTTGTTTTCCCGTGCGAACAATGGCCTTATTGTTTGACTTAAAATACAGTACGTGACCTGTGATGTTAGGAAATGAATGAATTGTTGTGTTGTCAACAGTTACTTTTTTTCCATGCCTCCCTATATCTAGGAATTTCTTTCCATGTACTTTAGTTATAAGGAAAACACAACACTTCTGAGCAGGCCACTGATACCTCAAGTTGACAAGTTATAGCAGGGAAATTATATGACATAGATTTCGAGTAATTCAGAAACTCCTAATCTCAGCCTGCTTTTCAAAAGAATTCTCTCCAATTTAGGCATGTAACATTAATTTTCAAGCATTTACATTGCCCAGAAACTTGATTTCAGACACACAGCAGGCACTTTACAAAACCTGGCTGCTTATTAAAATGCCAGAATAGAAGCAGAGCTCTTCTGAACATCTGGCCAGACTGTGGGTATGTGACTCAAGATGACTGCATGAGAAAATACAGGGTAGGTAGGAGAGCAACAAAAGATTAGGAAGAAAAATTCAGACACTCATTCAATATTAGACATGAAGCCCATCTTCAAACACTCATTGCTTACTACAAGTTCATTTAAATTTGGAAAATGTCCAAAACTGTTATGGCAAAGATGAAGATAAAGCGCAATTTTTACATAGAGCAGAGAAGGTATCCAAAGCATCTGTCTTCTCAAAGATAAGAGACAACAATGTAATGATTAAGAAAAAAAGACAAATATTAAAAGGGATCCTTAGAGTTCAAATAAGCTTTTAAAAAGAAATTCAAAAGCAATATGAAACATCCCTTAGGCAATTACACATGAGTTACTAGACTAGAACACTTCAATCAGTTCAGAAAAGGAAAGATTCTCACTTTTGTGACACCCACTGGACATTGAACGGACCTGTGAACATAAGTTTATGTAAAGGAAATATTTACACATGTTGGACTTGATCTTAAATGAAAGGTCAGGTGTGGAAGCTACACATATAAATGTACATTTTCTGGGCCAAAGAACTGTGTGACAAAGCTGATTGTAAACCATTACCCATTTTAGCCTACAGCATCACAGCCTGAGCCAGCTTTCATGTTATTATATATTGCCTTGAGAGAGTTTAAATTTAGGAGAAGAATCTTTTTTGGCTGTTTTTGGTCAGCAGTCTCCCTTCAGCCACTGCTTCCATGAGCTCCTGGGAAATGACCAAAAATATTCATCTGATTGCTCTTTTGTGGGATATGCTCATGTATCACAGCAATGTGAAAGGGATATCACTTCAATGATATAATGCATATTTTAATCACAGGGTAAGGAATTATTACCCTACAGCTCTGAGATTTTCACTTACAAAATTCTATGTGAGTCCCTCAGGGGTAGGTCAAGAAGCATAAGGCACCCTTACCATACTACCTTCAGAAAACCAGGATGAATATACCTTAAATTTGATAGAAATAGAAACAATCTGAAAAGAAAGAATATCAAAAGAGAAGAGGAGGGTCTCCCAAATAAGAGCCCCTGTGAGCTAACAAGAATGACATTTCCATGTTTTTCATAAAAATTAAAAAAAAAAAAAAAAAAAGGAAGTGGTGGGGGAAGAAATCGTTCCACATAATGCAACAGCTCCTCCGTTAATGTAAACTGGCGCCAGCTCATTGAAGTCAATGGAGCTACAGTGATATGTACCAGCTGAGGATGGGGCTCTGAATTGTAGGCATTTGGCATAATGCCAGCCTCTGTCTGCATACAGACTAGTATTGTGTATGTAAACACTGTCTGACTCTCCCAAAATCATAATTTTTTTAAAAATGCTTTCCAGTGCTGGTGAATTTGTCGTGTAAAACAAATCACGGGCTCCCTGTGTTTGGTGCCTCCATCCGAGCAGCACATCCTGGCAGCCCTGCATGGGCTCTGGTTTTGCTCACCAAATTCCACCAAGCTGAAGGACGGCTCGCTCCAAACACAAATCAGACCAAAACCCAAAAGAACAGCTGCATCCTCTGCTCTGAATAATAAAATTTTAACATTTCATGCTGGCACTGTTGTGTGAAGAGTAAATGGTGTGTGAGGAAGTAAAGGGGGGTGGGTAAGCTGCGCCCCATCAAGAGCCGCCAGGACTTCCAGATTCCTCTCTCCACCTCCAATCATTATTATATTCTCACACCATAGACTAATACTTTGTTGTTGTCCTAGACCAAAGTCCCTCCTTCCCCACAGGGAATAAGAAAATTAACTTTTGGCCATACCTTGCCAGCTTCCTACACCTGTTCTGGGAAGGGAAGAGACAGGGTCCAGACCTATTTAATCCCTTAAACGGATTGACACTCTGGGTTTCTGCATGTTTTGCTCTGGTGTCATGTTACACATCTTACCTACCAATCTGCAGTTCAGGATAGACTTTTGTTCCTCACCAATGTAATACTAATTTTTAAACAAATGTGTTCAAATGGAAGAACTTTGTGGGTATTCCAGCGTCAGTCTTGGGAGCTCACTGCCTCTAGAGCATCCATTTTACTGTTTCCAAATGGAACACAACAATAAAGGAATAAAAAGTCTTTGGAATCTTGCACTTAACCCATAAACACTCTTCACATAAGCCATACTAAGCTAAAAGGAAACAGAATATTTCAGTTGCCAATTATTCAATTTATTTGCATGAACACATAAAACCAAGGAAGAAAAAGCACTTGTGCTTTTTTCTAAGAATTTCGTGAGAGGTGCTCATTTGAGACAGGTAGAAATGTCTGCAAACAAAGGTGCTTGGCAACAATAAGATCAGAGACAGAATCCCAGCTGGACTTGGCTTTCAATTTGTTTTATCAAAGCAGTGGAGATTTCCATAAGGGTATACAAACCTGAACAATATTGATAAATCTATTTCTATATTGACTGTCCAGTTCTTCTACTCAGTTAAATGAAGTCATAGGAATTATACCCAAAACAGAGCTTTAAGTCAGATGTGTTCCAAGATTTGCTTTTTAAGTCACAGTTCTTGGAGGGAAGAATGAGTTTTTAATCCTTATCTGTGTGCCAGATTTAATAAACACGTCTGCAACAGACTGCTAACACAACCACTTAAAATATTTGGGTAGAATCTATGCCCACTTAAATAGACTCTGTCATTTATCCAATAAAATGTAATTATAAAAACAACAAATTCACCTGATTTATGAAATATTTACATCTCATTTTAGGACCAAAACCAAATATAATTAATAACTATAAAAACAAGGGCTAGGAAACCACCACTGTTTTGTCATACTTTTATTTGTTGACAGTGGTTTTGGTTAATAGAAACATGTGGCCTGTGAAGAGGAGGGGGGATTGTTTTGGGGTCTGATTTTTTTATTTGTTTGTTTGTTTTGGGGGTTTTTTGAGATCACAGATAATGAAGGGAGAAAAAGTTAACAATAACCAACAAGAGATTTCACCAAGAATTCAAACCAACCAAAACTGAAACCTGTTTTGATTGGAAATGAGGACAAGGAAGTGGGTGCTCAGATCCAGATCTAAATTAGGTTTAGCCAGTGGTTTGGGGTTTGGTTTCATGAGCAAGTCAGGGATGGGGTTCTCATACAGACCTGATGACAATGAAACCTTCTAAACCTGAATTGTATAACGTGAAACCTTGTAACCTGTTGTCATGAGACTTTGATCCCCAAGACTGGAAATCTTTTTATAGTTAGGGCTGGTTAACTGACACCACCATTTTATTGTATCATTTGGAACAGATTCTTGAAATTTCTTTTCCTCAGTCACTGTTTCCCATGATCATAGAATCATCAAGGTTGGAAGAGACCATTAAGATCAAGACCCACCATTAATCCAGCACTACCACTATAAAGTGATGCACAGGAAGAACTTACTGAAAACCTGACATTTGCAACTGATATTCTGAATGTTTGAATTGAATTTTAACCATTTTGGCCTGCATGCAAAAGAGCTACCTTTGGCTTTCTCTAACCTTTGGCAGAATTCAACATCTGAAGGAACATGAGGAAAGCAAGTAGCAGAGCACAGACCCTGAACTTCAGGAAAGCCGATGATGTCTGTTATAGGGAACTGGTGGGTGGCATCCTGTGGGCTCTGGAAGACTGAGGTTGTCTTCAGGATCAAGTTCTTCTCATCAAGAAGGGCCAAATAGTCCAAACTGGCGTGCTAAAAACTACAAGAGCCTCTAGAATTGCTTCAGTAGCAGAAGGAAAAAAGGAAGTGGTTGCACTGCCGAATGCGGTTGNTCCAAGATTTGCTTTTTAAGTCACAGTTCTTGGAGGGAAGAATGAGTTTTTAATCCTTATCTGTGTGCCAGATTTAATAAACACGTCTGCAACAGACTGCTAACACAACCACTTAAAATATTTGGGTAGAATCTATGCCCACTTAAATAGACTCTGTCATTTATCCAATAAAATGTAATTATAAAAACAACAAATTCACCTGATTTATGAAATATTTACATCTCATTTTAGGACCAAAACCAAATATAATTAATAACTATAAAAACAAGGGCTAGGAAACCACCACTGTTTTGTCATACTTTTATTTGTTGACAGTGGTTTTGGTTAATAGAAACATGTGGCCTGTGAAGAGGAGGGGGGATTGTTTTGGGGTCTGATTTTTTTATTTGTTTGTTTGTTTTGGGGGTTTTTTGAGATCACAGATAATGAAGGGAGAAAAAGTTAACAATAACCAACAAGAGATTTCACCAAGAATTCAAACCAACCAAAACTGAAACCTGTTTTGATTGGAAATGAGGACAAGGAAGTGGGTGCTCAGATCCAGATCTAAATTAGGTTTAGCCAGTGGTTTGGGGTTTGGTTTCATGAGCAAGTCAGGGATGGGGTTCTCATACAGACCTGATGACAATGAAACCTTCTAAACCTGAATTGTATAACGTGAAACCTTGTAACCTGTTGTCATGAGACTTTGATCCCCAAGACTGGAAATCTTTTTATAGTTAGGGCTGGTTAACTGACACCACCATTTTATTGTATCATTTGGAACAGATTCTTGAAATTTCTTTTCCTCAGTCACTGTTTCCCATGATCATAGAATCATCAAGGTTGGAAGAGACCATTAAGATCAAGACCCACCATTAATCCAGCACTACCACTATAAAGTGATGCACAGGAAGAACTTCTTACTGAAAACCTGACATTTGCAACTGATATTCTGAATGTTTGAATTGAATTTTAACCATTTTGGCCTGCATGCAAAAGAGCTACCTTTGGCTTTCTCTAACCTTTGGCAGAATTCAACATCTGAAGGAACATGAGGAAAGCAAGTAGCAGAGCACAGACCCTGAACTTCAGGAAAGCCGATGATGTCTGTTATAGGGAACTGGTGGGTGGCATCCTGTGGGCTCTGGAAGACTGAGGGTGTCTTCAGGATCNTCTTACTGAAAACCTGACATTTGCAACTGATATTCTGAATGTTTGAATTGAATTTTAACCATTTTGGCCTGCATGCAAAAGAGCTACCTTTGGCTTTCTCTAACCTTTGGCAGAATTCAACATCTGAAGGAACATGAGGAAAGCAAGTAGCAGAGCACAGACCCTGAACTTCAGGAAAGCCGATGATGTCTGTTATAGGGAACTGGTGGGTGGCATCCTGTGGGCTCTGGAAGACTGAGGTTGTCTTCAGGATCAAGTTCTTCTCATCAAGAAGGGCCAAATAGTCCAAACTGGCGTGCTAAAAACTACAAGAGCCTCTAGAATTGCTTCAGTAGCAGAAGGAAAAAAGGAAGTGGTTGCACTGCCGAATGCAGTTGGGTGAACTTTACAACAGCACATGCAGGTAAGGCTGAGGGGCACAACGTTTTCTATGCCTCAGGTTTCACAGCAAGGTCTAGCCAGTCTTTTCATTTGCAAGTAGGGCTGAAGGACAGGAGAAGTTCTAAGCAGTCAAAGCAAAGTCAGGGATCTTTTAAGAAATCCTGACCCTTGTAAGACCTTGCTGCCAGAAGGGATGGATGCAAGGTGGCATGGTAGGGACACTCTATTACCATTCATTGATAGAAAATTATGGAGACAGAGGGAGGTCCCCAATGGCTGAAGAAAGGCAAATGTTTGGCCCATTTTCAGAGAGAGTGACTAAAGGAGACGACCTCAAATCCTTGATGCAGTAGGCCCTTTATTGGAACACTTTACAGGACTCCACAGGACAAGTCTGCTTCCCAGTTCCTTATTGCCCATGCTACAGAGCTCTCTTGACTGCACTGATCCATAACAGTGGCAACATCAATTTAAAAAGGGGACAAAACGTGCCACCAAGACCAGGAGCGTGAGTGAAGACAGTCTGTTCCCAGATCAGATGATCCAAGTCCGTACTGCTGCCACTGGCTGTTAATTCAGTGTTCAGAAGCCACAGCATCTGTGTAGTCCCACAATCTACAGTACGGAATTATTTCTATAAATGGAAGCAGTTATGCTGGCAATTGTTGTCTTTGGGTCAAACTAAGATGTGAAAAGATGTGCTTAAAGCAAAATTCACCCCTTTACTAAAGCAAAATCCACCCCTTTTCTAAAAAATAAACACTGCCTTTGCAATAGACCCAGCTCTTTTTTCTCTCTGTATATGTAGATGTACATAAATACATTTATGTATACATGTATTTCTTTTATATATATATATATATATATATATATATATATACATATATTTATATACACACATGCACACTCCCCTCTCCATATAAGGTTTTGGTAAATACGAACTGGATTTGACTCGGAAGGGAAAGAGACAGTTTAATTTTAATAGGCCAAGCACACATATCAGACAAAATGAAAGTCAAAAAAAAAAAAAAAATCCCAAACTAAGACCATGTAAGGTATGTATCAACCAGTTCTGAAAAAGGTTCCCACTGGAATTATTCCAAACTAAAACAATGAGTCATCCCCTAAGGAATCCTGTCCTCACATGAAATATATAAATCATTGTCCATTTTGGAAGGATTACGCCAATAGCACATATCATTAAAATGTTATTTCTTTTAATAGTGCTAAGAAAAAATCCAGCATTTTGTTCCATAGATCCTGATTTGCAATGTTACCAGGAGTCTCACCACAGTCCCCCAGGGACTGAGTCACAAGGACATTTAGTTCTTACACAGCCAATGTATGTTCCCATATGCCTCAGCCTATCTGGGCAAACGCAAATGGGATCCCAGCTTTTAGAAGTTCCCTCCATTTATACTTTTTTTTATTTTTTTTTTTTATTCCATGAGACAGAAAAGCTCTGTGAGGTAGCAGTGGTAGAACAGAGAACAGAACATTCTAATGAGATGCCCAAAAATCTCAGTGCTTGACTTACAACATAAGTAGTTTCATGACTTCTCAATTTAGAATTTGTGTATGTTTTCTAGTTCTGGTATAGAAATTACTGAATTTGTGCTATTTGCTGGGGAGGACAAAAAGGTGATGTGCTACCTAAGGGAAAAAAAATAAGACTGAAAAGTCTTAATGGAAAGCATAAGATTAATGGCATAAAAGCTGGGGTAGATAGAAAGAGTTCATTGTATGACATTCCAAAGGAACAGGGTTTGCTTTCTATCAAGGGTTTCCTATTAGAAATGCAGAACGACAAACACAATTTTCAGTGCATGGTTTTGAAGAAAGACCTCTCATGTGACACTGAAATGTCATATAGATAAATCAATTGCTACTCCTACATATAATTTGTTCTTCACTACCCCCAAATGCTTCACTCCAAGTGTCACTGGACTGCATATTGTATAAATATATGCCCTCACTAAAGCTGTCTCGTAACTCCAGCTGGAACAACTGGTCCCTAACTTCCATGGCAAGAGAAATAGAACAGGGATTCTCCATTTTCAAAAGGGAACTCACTCATCTACATCGTTAATGAAGACATCTTTAGCATTTCTTTTCTTTGGGGCTTTTTTCTCTGGAAGCATTTCCTTCATGCTCTCAGCCAAGAGCTCACAATGCAGCTTCACAAAGCAGCAGCACCATTTTATTTTGCACCCTGTAGAGACAGTGGCCATTAGTCACAGTCAGAACCACGGTGATACCACTCCTCAGGCATCTGGGACATGAAAGAGGGGAACTGGTGAACACTGACAACACTGCTTAGTCACTACTGCTTCATTCTGGCCCACTCCTGACCAGTTACCTCACTGGAAATGTATGGTTGAGATGCTGAGGTCAGCATTTGAAAGGTGTTCTACCACAGCTCCTAGGAAGCTGGAGAAACACAATGTCCCTCTTTGGTCAAGTCTGTAACATTAAGCACACATGGCACAAAGTCTCAGTGTCACAGAGGAATTTGTTCTTTTTTATGAATAAATACATATGAACAATTGAAATAATCACTAGAAAGGTTATATGGTTTTTCGTTGTTTTTTTTTTAAAGTTACCTAAGCAAACATTATAAATATGGTGTGCTGGAACAGGTAAATAACTTTTTTTCCAAGCCTATCAATTTCGTTTTATTGTCCCAAACCAAGCTATAATTCCATGGTACGTTCAGGACCATGAAATGAATCGTGGCACTCTGAGGAGGAAAAAGCTTAGTAATGAGCTTTGCAGTCAAACCAACCACTCATCAGCCCAACAACAGTTCCATCTTTACAATCTATTTTTTGGTGATTTGTTTTAACTTATACAGACTGTTACTATTGCTTCCCTTGGGAGAACATACCACAACAGCTTTCACCACCAGGAACATTTTCCTGACATTCAGCCTAAATATGCCTTTTTCTCAGTTTTACCCCATTATTCTAATTAAAACTCCCCTGTATCAGGTGAAATCTGTTCAGTCTGGAGTGCTTGTATTCAGTTATTACTCATGGGCAGCTCACTGTGCATCGCTTCACGCTCGCATTAGAGCTGACAACCATCTAAACACAGCAAAGCTCAAAGATAAGGAAAATTACAGGATTGCTCTAGCTTTCATACAGGAATCACATTTTAGACCTCTGTTAAAGACTTGAGTGCAAGCTGTTCTGGTAGCACAGTATTTTGTAAAGCAAGAAATTTGAATTTCCAGTGCTGGGGACAACAAATATTTGTCTTCTTCCATAATGTTCATATAAATTTTTAGATCAAGTATTTACTTTTCAAAACCATTATTGTGTTTACTATATGCAGTTTGACTGAGTCATCACAGCAGTTTCCTCAGGCTAAGGACATGATCCACGACCACTGAAATAAAGGAAAAGATTCCCACTAATACCTACAGGCTGTGGATAAGGCCTTTAAAAATCTCTGTGTCTCTGGGTTTTCATCCATAAAGTGGAGATAACATTTTACTACCCAAGTGTTGTGCGGACAACTCCGTTAATCTGTGCTTAGTAAACACAGTGATGGGAACCACACATGTATCTAGACATAGAAATTCCTCAAAATATGACATGGAAAGATCCCCAGAGCTGAAAGGGATCTATCATTATACACTTCCATTAATATGCAAAGCTGGACACAGTTTGACATAAGGTAGGCAATAAATTACTCATGTGGATACCAAGGGCTCATATTTATGTCCTACTTTGCATCAAATCATAGGTTGTGCAAAAAATATTCAACTTTCCTTCTCTTTTTAAAATTATTTTATTATTGAGCCCTGCCTTCCTCCTCCCATTCCCCCAGCAAGAAGCTGGCAAGGGATGTGGAGCATCTGGGCTTGAAATGACAGCTGGTGGGTGAGACAGCGTCAAGCGTTTCGCTGGCTTTTGCTTTGGTCTTTTGGGAATGAACCAAAATGAGATTTCTTCACAGTGATCACCCCATCTTTTGCCCTTGAATAAACTTCAGAAAGGATCATGAGCCAAGTCCTCTTTGGGCAAATCAGAAGTAGTTTTCATAGCCCATATTCCAGAGTTGGTTGGAAAACAGAATCTCTGCCCCGTGGGAAATTCCAGTGTTCCAAAACATGTTTTGTGCTCCGACTTGGAACAAATAAAACTTTTTTACAGTAGGAATGTTTCCCCAAAAAACTTATCTTTAAAACATTAAATTCTAAATATAATGTTACTTAGAGCATGATATAGACATAGAATACTAAATTAAATGAGTAGTAAATTTTATCAATACCATTTAGTATTAAATATTACCACAAAAAAGTTAAACAAAATTGAAAACCAAAAAGAAAAATAAATAGAATTCCATATTAAAATAAACAAAAATGTGCCTCTCAAACAAGCCCAGGCAGTGGACTGTGTGAATGTAAGTGCTGTTTGCAATAATGAAGACACCTTGGAACCTCTCTGTGGCACTTCCTTTGGGAGTTCAGAAGACAACATCGGTGTCATCAAACCATTTTTGTTTGTTTTTTTTTATTCTTACATGACATTTAATACATACTTGGGCATGCATTCATCTAGGATTCATTACAGGAAACCCCTATGGCTGTGATGATCTGCACTGTTTAAGCAGTGGCCCTCCAGCTCTAAATTGCTTCATCTGTAACCCCAAACACTGGATAGACCATTTTTTCCCCCCTTTCACTAAAAACTATCTTATCAGGTTATTGATACTGCAGCTAAAAGGCAGCAAATATATTTTGATTTATTATTTGATTGGGAAGCACATCCCACACGTGTACTTAAGCCCCACGCCTTCGTGCTTTGTTGGGAGGACACAGACAATGAGCTCTCTATGAGAGAGGCCTGCGTAACGCTAACATGGTCAAACTCCTTGTGCAAGCACAGGAATATCAAAGGCAGCCAAGGACCAACTGGAACCTTGGAGACAGACTCCTTTTCACAGACATTTGACTAATCTGGTGATGTATCCACAGCACTATGTGCACTGGGGCAAGGAACTTGCCTCTACAAGCAGTAACCTTTTGCCTGTCAACAGGGTTTACCTGAAGGAAAGCAGCACCATGGGTTTGCACAGCAGGGCTCCCACCAGCCTCAATTACGTTATGAATACCTTGGGTATGAGGATATAATGCAAGAGAATAATGCTGGTGTGGGTGCAGAAGACCGATTTCATCTGCTCACATGCCCTGATGGACTCAAATGGGGTTGCAGGGGGGAAAAAAGGAAGAAAACTAGACTGAGATGTCCTCAATACATGACAGCAGCACTACCAGTGTGTTCATGATATCCAATAGTCAAGACAGCCATAGAAAATTAAATGAAAGATGCAACAAGTAGATAATTGGGGCATTCATCTAAAGGAATCTCTGTCTGAGAAGCGGCTGGGAGTAAACACGAAAGGGTGAAGCGCTGCTTTGGGCATGTGGACGCATGTTTGCAGGTTGGGATGTAAATAGACAACTCTGCAGGCCAGATCGCAGTCTCCCAGCAGTTACTGGGAGATTTATATTGAACTCAATCAAATCTGCATCAAACCCTCAGTGGGTACAAACATTTCTCCTCCTGGCAGCACAAACCCACTCTGTTGGTTTTGCTGTTGGTCCCTGTGAGGAACGAAGGGCTGCATTCTTAGGTGCTCCTGAGGGATGAGCTGCTGCTTGGTTGTTCTTCTCCCTTCCTCCCTCCATGTCTGACCCCTATCACTGAATGCTACAATCTGAGCAGGGTCTTTCTCCTCCTTTTCCTATGACCCTGTTCATTACTTATGCTGACACACAAGTGGCCCTGATTTATCACGATATTGTCCATCATTCCATTACACAATTACTTTTTAGATTCTCCATATCTCAAATTGCTTCTCCAAAGGAATTGCTTCAGAGCCAGAGATTATTTACTGGCAACCATGAGTGTGTCAAACTCTCCAGATGTTTATTATTACTACTACTTTCCAAGGGTGTCAGCCAATAGCTCTGTTTGTGGCTCGCCCTTCACCAGGACATCAGATAACTGCAGCTTATAGTCCTGGATTTAGCACTGGTCACCCTTTGATCCAGAATTCGCTTTGCTTTCTGCTAGGCTGTAAAATGGTTCAGCATTAGTCCATGAAACCGGTCTCACCACTTGGTTGGTATTGAAATATTTCATTTATCATCCAAAGGGATATTTCAGACAGTTAAACTGACTGATTCTGAATTTGGCCTTGTAAATGGCTGACAATTCTGTGGCAGGGTGTATTATTAGCAGATACTACAAGGAATATTTTAAATGGCACAAGCTTTATCCATCATTCAGTGCTCAAGATAACCTCTGTATTGGGAAAGGTGAACTTTCCAACGGGACAGAGGTAGACAGTGTTCTCTGGAAATTTCCTTCTGTTTCTCCCAGCATATTTTCTCTCCCTCCTCAATGAATAGTTTTCTGCTCTTCTTGGACCTCAGCTTTTTAACTGGAATTAGTTGCAGAAACATACCCTTCAAATAACTAGAATAAATCAGCTGGGGCGCCCTGGGCTTCCAGATAAAACTCTATGCACAAAAGTCCTATTAAAATCAAACTTCTCCTGAAGTCCAAAGAACAGAACTGAATCTGTTCCTCTTCCAAGGAACATCGCAAAGAGAGAAAGAGCTGAAGGAGGGAGCACGGAATTGGGAAAAGCAATTACTTCAGCAGCAGCAGCAGCAGCAGCATCAGCAGCAGCAGCAGCTGCCTGCTGCAGAGGATGTGTGCCAGGTACTGGGTGGAGATAAAGCAGGGGATGAATGGACAGTCTCCTGGGGATTTCTACCAGCTGCCTGAGACTCAGAACTGAGCTAACCTGTGCCATGGGTGGGGCAGGGCATCAGGAAACCATAATCGCCTCCCAGCTGTTCCTTCCTTCCTCCACCCATGCTCATTGCTGCGGAAGCCAAGCACGGAGGAGGGTTTTGGCAGGATAACAGCAATGTGCCAATGGCAGAACATGTGTTTAGCTCATAGAATTCTTCTGTGGATGCAAGGATCAACATGCCTGTGCTCCGCGCCTAAGTCCTCATAAAGAAGTAGAACACTGGCTTATATAAAACAGGCTAACAGAGGTAAGAAGCAAACAAGTGGCTCACTTGCAATATTTTTATGGATGAAAGTCAGTTCTGTTTTGTTTTTGCTGTGGGAAAATTCCTGCTGCAATAATAACTTTCATTTTTATGGATCCCTCATGCTTAACAAATTGACAGATTATTTATCTAAACATCCCTTCTCCCACCACCGAAATTGAGCAGTCTCCTGGTTAAAACATGGTGTCTGTTTTGGGGCAGTGCTCCAAAACTCCTGGTCAGTTTGGAACAGAGAATGGCTGGATTTCCAAAGGTGTCTGGAGCACACCAAAGAGCTCAGGCTCTTACAGGCATCCAAAGTCAGGCAGAGTTCCTGTTGATATCCATTAGAGTTCAGAGAGGATTAAAATTCCTGCTGAAGTCCAAGTAGCTAACTGCCTTGGAAGTTCAGCCTGAGAAAAAATTCCCTTGAGACAGGCAGAGATCATCACTATGCTAGAACCTGACTTGGCACACCCCTATCAACAATCAACATCTTGAAAAGTGTGCCAGAAAATCTATTTTTCCCCCCAGAGAATAAATTCTTTCAACTCACCAAATGGATACAATTTATTCTACCCTAGTAGTCCCAAAGTCATATTAAATCATGAAAAAGGATTAAAAGGATACAGAATTACTTTATTAGTATTCTTGTACGAGGTTCCTGTTCTCTGAAACCTCCACAACATTCTTTGATGCATCACTTTTAAGCTTTTAGACTTTTTTAATACTGCCCAAGATGGTATGACTGTAAAATTAATAGTTGCAACCATCAATTTGCAAAACATGTTCATCTTTGCAATGTTCTGACAAAGTTTGCACTCAAGTTTAAATATCAGAGGTTTACTCTGAGCTGAAAAACTGTGTTAGAGACCACGACTCATGCAGGACTGAAGTTCAGATCTGTATTCAAACCAATAAAAGGGGATTACTGGCAAAATGCTTTATCTATGGACCACCAGCCACTAAAATTTCTCCCTTCTCTTGCCCAAAATAGTCAAAGTCCATAACTTCATGGCTTGATTTCAAAATTATTTGAAATCAATAAACCTCTGAAAATGGTTGCTGATTGGGGATATAAGGTTAGAAAACTGCTGGAGGTGCAAGGAGTATTGAGTCTATGTTTCATGCACCTTACTGAAATGAGTTCTCTTTAGCTGAGCTAGTGTTCCTGACCTTGAAAGCCCCAAAAACGCAAGCCTCAAAATCCCTCAGTGAATATACGTTTAACATTTTCTTATTCCCCTTCTGTATTTTACCTCTTTAGATACAAAGCTTTTCCCTAAAAGGGAGATTCTTTGGTTAAAATAAGAACCACAGCATTCTTAATGAAAGTAGAGAAGATATTTTTCTCCTTTTTTATTTTTTTAACAAGACATAATAAAACTGCTAGTTACAAAGAAACTGGAATTCATTTTTCCTAATGCACAACTTTGGGAAGAATCACAAAGTAGAGAGCAGAACAGCACAACATTCCAGCCTGAATTCTCTACGGACTCTCTCACAGGCTGGCCCAAGCAGTTCTCTTTGCCAAAGTGATGTCAAGCATGGGTAAGAAACCCAAAAAGCTCTAATCTATCCAAGTTTGAACATGAAACACTGAAACAGCTCTGAAACATTCACCATAAGATGCCTTCCCCAATGAAAAGCAGAGATGAGCACTTCAGTTTCCAAAAGAGAAAGAGGGAACAAATCACACCCTTCGAGTCTGTAATGGAAAGAGAATTGCAGTACGTAGCTTTCCCCTCTCCTACACCAGTGACTAACAACAGACCCAAGACACCTCTCCCCTCCTGAGATGGGAGGGAAACATCCCAGGAAAAGTCTCATGTTCATTAATTGGAGGAGGGGAAGGTTTCAGCCAAACCAAAATGAAACTAAGTAAAGTTTTCCAACAGCCAAAATCAAGTTCATGTGTTCCATTAGTAAAGAAGAACACCGGTGTTGGAGAATAACAGACTGGGTTTTCCAAAGCTCTCTCCACAGGGAAGGGACCCAGGTCACAGGGAAGGCTAAGGAGGGCTGAAGAAAGCTGGCTTTCTGGAAAAAGAGCAGCTGAGCAGGAGGAAAAAGTACTAAACTCTGAGGTGGACTGGTCTGCTGGGTTTCCCAGGCAGCGTTAATGCTAAATTTGTGTGATTCTGTGATTCTAAACTGCACGATGATTAGTGCAGCTCTGATTGCACAGCCTGCATGGGGAAAAGGAATCCTTTGTAAACCTGGTGCATGGAGTGCAAGTGCAGTTGGCTTCACAGGAAAAGTCATTTGAAGGGCTTTTTAAGCTCTTAAGATGGAGACACGCACAAGTAATTCTAAAAATGACATCACAAAATTTAAACATGCAAATTTCAGAAATATTAATTTCATAAACTGGATTCAGTCCCATCTCTAACAAAAAGAATATGCAATATGAGAATAATCAGTACATAAATATCTCTAGCAAGGAAATCTTAAAATAAATTGAATTCATGCTGTGACAACCATACTCATCCAGTATTAATGTCTGCATAATAAATGAAAAGGAAAAAAGGAAAGAAAAGAGAGAAGTGAAGGCACTGAGGCACCACAGATGCAACACATGGACAAAACATGTATCATGTATGGTCAGGTACAGCACTTCCATGGTTGCCTGCTAGATGAAAACCTATTCTACGTATGCAGCTCCGCCACTTGGGAGTAATGTGATCATTTTTACTGAACAGCAATAAAACTTGATGGCTTCCCCCACCCCTTTGTATCCTGCAGCCATCACTTCCTGCTAGTCCTTCAAATTCTCCAGGTCAGTGTAAAAAACAGCTCCTTCCACCTCAGAGTTAACAAACACAGGCTAAGCCTCTCTATTAGCATTGCATTTCATCTGTAACACTCTGACAGTCTGAAACATCATTTTAAATAACCTTTAACACATTCTTTATCTGTTTACTTAGTAGTAAGGTGGGCACATGAAATCATCTGCAACACCTTGTACTTTGCCAAGCAAAATGCAGCTCTGTTGTAGGATTATTAAGCAGCAGGGTGTCTCTCACCATGCCTAGCACCAGGGACTGAGCCAGGAACCTTAAACCATGAATCACTGCAGCCGGAGCTAAATCCAAGTTCTGTACTTGGGATTTTTATTAGACATTGCCTGCTTCACTGGCCTCTCCAAGAATTAGATGTGTCCTCTCTGCAGTGAATTCAGCTTTGGGTTTTCAAGCTGCCTAGGATGACACTTTTCTCCTGGATAGCATTTGTAAGGTCTCAGAGCATTTAATGAAAATAGGTTATATTCAACACCTCCACACAAGCAAGTTACACAGATGAAGTGACTTATCTGGAAACATGCTCAGGCCAAATGGTTGATCAGATTCAGGCATTCTGAAAAGGATATGGACAGCTCAGAGATGTCTGAATGACAGCTGCCTTCTAAAGTGCTGCAATTAATCCAGATCTTCAGGTTTATCCTAAACTGATTCACTAAAAATATGGTACCACTAATTGACCTAAGTAAAATAAACCGGTGGTTTCAATAAGGCACATAAGAAAATATACATATATTTCAAGAGCATGATTCACTCCATTGCCCGTTGCTCTTAAGAAAGAGGCAAAGCACTAAATGCAGACTGCAATGTGACTGCCATTATTGCCACAGGGATTGCTGCTGCTCACATAAGCGCCGTAGATCAGCTCCAAAGCACAAGTGTGAGGCAGCTGGGGACACACGTCCCCTCCACGTGTGCTGCACCCACTCTTGGGTCACTGACACAGCTTCAGCTTCGTGCATTTGGCTTGATGCTAACTCTGACAACTGCCAACTTCTATGTATTTTTCTTTTGCTATGCTATGCACAGCCTCTGATGAGTTGCACGTATTCTAGCTGCAAATAAATATTGGATGCAAAGGAACTCTTTCAAAAGAAGTAAGAGCAAAGCTCAGCACACATAAATTTGATTTAAACAAGTTCCAGGGGTATCTATACTTTGTACTGGGGGTCTATTTTAAAATTGCATTGAGTAAGAATTTTAATGGAAAAAAGACAGAGAAAGGGAGGTGGGGTTGATAATAGTTTTGTCCATATATTTCCTAACTTTAGTTATCGTGGTGAGTTCTCTCCCCTTTGAGGCTGTTTTCTATTGTCCCAGCAAACAGTGGCACCAAGGTCCAATTTCTCCCTGTAATGCATCCTGGTTCTAGTCTATGAAGCCAGTCATTTTTATGAATGGCACACGATCATGGCCGAAGGCAAAAAGAAGAGCACCAGGTGTGAATGCACCTGAGGTGACAAGACTGAACAAGACATTTTGGGTTATCTGTTTTTAAATATTTCTGTCACACAATGCACGTTTTACCACTCAGAATCCTCAATGTGAGCATGGCCTCTGCTAACACAACTGTACAGCTCAGGCCAGAGTCCATGCAGACTGACACGTGTGTAAGTGCTGTGAAAATGTTTCAAGGTTTATTCAGTTACACCTTTTTCATTTCTATATTTTCTACTGGAAGAAGAACGGCTTCAGTTCAAAAAAAGAAAGTGTACCTCTTGTTCTGCCAAACATTTGGCAGAAACCTCAATTTCATGCACTGTAAGAGCAGCAGGTAAGTTGATTCAGTTGTGAGAGTTTCCCTCTTTCACTTGTTCATGGTGTACTTAGTAAAAAATGTGATGTTAGTAAAAAATGTGATGGAAGGCAAAGGATCTGTGCACTATTAGAGCCCTGTAACACATCTGAGGGGCTGGACTGCCGTATAAAAGAGAGGCACACGCAGGCTTCACTGGCAAAGCATGCATTTCAAATAAAGCCCCAGCACTCAGAAACAGACAGTCTCCGCTCTCATTCTGAGTAATGTCTGCCTTTTATTCAGTAGAACGGCCCACAATGAGAGTAACAAAGACATGCCAGATGAAAAACATCACACTGCGAGATGCCTGTTCACTGGAGAAAATCCTGTAATTGCTTACTGAGATATTTCCCTCAAACTATGCAGGGAATAAAGAAGGGATGCCTCATGTTAGAAAGGGGGAAGGGGGAAAAATGAAAACTATTTATGTCCAGATTGTTTCCTTTTAAAGTCTTAGTCTGATCAAAATCTGATTTCCACGGATTTTGCTGCAGAGCTTGTATGGGGTTTCCCCAGCCTGGGTCCTGTAAAGATCCATTCACACTTATACCAAAAAAGTGCTTGGCACCAGTTCTGCTAAAGTAGGACTAAAGACCTCGCTGGCAGGCTCCAGAGAGGAGAAAAGCTTGTCCACGTGAAGGGCCTGGAAGCTGGGCTGCAGAGACATGTGATTGAGGCTCGTGCTAAAAGTGGCCACAGACACTGCTTAGGAGAGGCAGCTCACGAGGATGCAAACGTATTGATTAGCAAGGACACTGAATTGACCAGATTTGTTTAATGGCATATTATTCATCGTTATTTATCATTATTAGAGAACGGATTCAGTTACCTGACTTGCCTCAATTTCCTTTGGGTTTACATGAGCTTCTCTTACAGGCATTCTTTTATTTGTGTTTATGTGCCTCACAAATGATGAGTCATCCTAAACTACTTACTCAGATCAATACTCATTTTTCTTTTCAGAGTAACTATTATTCATTTTTCCATTTAACTTTATAGCAGAGAATCATTATTATAAAATAGAAGAGCTCAGCCTATTAAAATCATCCATCAAAATCAAAATGTGTAGGTTGCAAATAATTCATTCATTGAAAATGAATCCTCTGAACTCTTTGGCAAATATTCATGCGTGAAATTCACATTCATATTAATTCTGTTGAGGAAAAGAGTAGAAAAAGTTTAACACTACACATTAATCAAAAAGTTTCTTCAACACCATTAGCTAACCACATCTACTATAAAACTTAACCAGGTCCCAAACAACAGGAGATGAAAGAGAGGCATAATTAACACACAGTGCATTACTAGATAGTTACAAACTGCCTAGAGATTCTCCAGTCACTTCTTGATGGGAAAGTTTGATGCATTTCTGATGCTGACATTTTAGCTCAAGCTGAAGTTACAGCCCCATCTTAAATCATCAGAAATTTGACCTCTACATTGTACTCAGAATTGAGATCAGAATAGTCCCAAATCTCCCCTGTGCCATTCAAACCCATGAATCTTTGAATAACATCACCTTTGAACGACAGGCATGGCCCATCGCTCTGAATTGGAGGCTTTAATTTATCCCACTTTCTAAGCAGACACCCTGCTGCCAAGGAAAATCAACACAATACCTGTGGTACTCTGCTCTGCAAGGCCTTCACCGAGTTTGCAGCATCACACACTCTCATACCCAAGCATCTCTTTCAGCTTTTGGGAAACTCAGTTTGCAGATGGTTGTGGTAGGGACAGCTGGTGAGAAGAGCTGGGGGGTTTCAGTGGTGCAGCATTTGGCCATGAGGTTTCCCTCACAGAACATTACCTGTACGAAACACTGCTAACCAAAACCCTGCCTGAAGAAGCTAACATTACACCTCTATTTCCATTATATTATGATGATTCACTGCTAATCCAAAACACCTTCAGAACTAGGTGCAAGATGTGGTACAATTCATACGTCTTCTTTGATCCAGAAGAGAGCAACAGGTTGAAGCAAGCATATTTGGAGAAAGACTTTTCTGATGGGATTTTCAGCCCGGTTTCTTATGGAAAGAGGATTATATAATTGATTATGAGTTGATTACTGACCTTCGTTCAACTTTGAAGCAAACTAAAATGATGTTTCAGTTATGTTTTTGTCAACAGAGTGTTTTTTTATAAAGTAAGATAACATGCCATGGCTTCTGCTTTTTCTATTTTGATTCTTTTAAAACAGAGGGACTCAGTAATGCTGAAACCTCACCAGAAATTCTGTTTAGCATGAATCCTTACCCAGCAGAACTGCTGTGCTAGCAACAATATGTTTGAGCACGTTTATATGGCCCTCAGGAAGAAAAGTACCTCACGCAAAGCCTGACAGCAAGAAAATACCCTTTGACTTCAGGGAACTTTTGGATTAGGACTCAAATGATTAGTGACCTGGGGCAAAAATAGCAAACTATTTAATACCACTTCTCTGGGCACTCAAATTATCATATTAAAATACATTTTATCATTGGCAAAGTCAATCAGGTTATAAATGCAAACAGATGTTTTAATGTGTCTCTGGCATTTGGCTTCGGGCAGAGTAAATTGAACATTTTCAGTTTCATACAGTTTAGTTTCTGTGAGGTTAAAGTAAACCAAATTATTTCTCCCACAGCATTCTTACTCACTGTCACCACACTGATGTTTACTTTGTCACATGTGATAAAAGCCTGGCTGGCCCAATGACACCAAACCTGAGTTGAATGGAAAAATAAGGAAAAGAGGGAGGAGGGTGCAGATTCACCTCGAACTCACTGTCTGTGCAAACTGAGATTTTCAAGATTTGCCCACCCATAAACCAAGACAGATGGTTTTGTTATCCTTGGAGCCTGGCTGTCAAAAACACAGTCAATATGTCCTGTGGCATTGGGCTGCATCCACTTGGTACGATAACAGTGTTGTGCTAAGTCATTTCCAAATGCACTTTGATATACTATACACATGAGCTAATGCACACATGTATTTATGCACTGCATGCTCTGGAATGAAAAGGACAGGAGGCAGTGTGGGAAAAACAGGCTGGAGGAGGGAAAAAAGAAAAAGAAAAAAAAAAGGCAAAAGGGACTCTACGATTCCCATAACTCAAGGGAGCATATTGTTCGGCTGAGGCATAGGCCGGTGCCTCGCAGGCCCTATCACTGGCTGACAGAATTAGATTCTGATTCATGCTCTGTAGCTAGTGTAATGCCAGCCAGGGACAAGAGCCTTCCATGGGAACATTTCAGCCGGTCCCCTCCTTATCAGCTCCAGAACAGCTGCCAGACTCTAAGGTCACTTGATAGAGAATTTAATTCTTAAGATTGCACATTAATTTCTAAATTCTTTCTTATCCATGTGCTGTGATTTGAGACTGCATTCAATGCAGCCCAGCACAGGGCAAGCCTTTCCCATCCACACCCCTCCTTCCTGTCTGCAAACTTCCTTCCTATAGATTTACCCAGACATCTTTGAGCTAAATTAACACCCTGTACACTTCTTTGACCAAGCACTAGCAGATAGGAAACCTGATTTTGACCTCTCACTGGCTACCAGGCAGAGAGATTTTTAAACACCCTGTACACGTAAAAGTTTTAGTTTATTAATCTGCCTTTGCCATGAAATAAAGGGATATTTGTTTTCACCCAGCAGCTAACCACTGCAGTGGATCTTTAAAATAATTATTTCCCACCCTATCAATTCATTATCAGGCAGAGCTTGCTAATGGCTACAAACTGGTTTCAAATCCCTCAACATATTATGAAATTTTTGAACAAATATTACCCTGGTTTATAATCCTCTGCTCTTTCATTTTGATATATTTTTAAATTACTCTTTACTACAGTCAAGAGCACTGCAGAATAAATGCATAAAAACAAGCAACCAAAGACTGAAACTTTTGGCAAGTCAGAGTGGAATTGAGTTACAGTGGAAAAATTCAGTATTAGAGCTCAATATGACCAGGTCTCCTGCTTTGCTTAGGACAGTTCCAGGTTCCACAATTGTTTCCTGGAAGGATGTATGCTGTGCATGTAGTAAAATGAACTCTGTGTGTGAGAGAACAAGAATCCTCTCCTTTCCTTGATAAATTGGCATTTTTGGTGTTAAGTTACCAATGGAAAAGGGTCTCTTTCTCCAGAAGGGTAGGGAACAGAGTGGGTATTGCCATTTTTCTGCTTTCCACACTGCCAAGTTATGGGCAGTCCAACAGATTAAGTCAAGCAGACAGATCAAATTAATTTATTCAGAATCTCTAATTCTGAAACCAAAGTAACAGCTCTGTTCGAGACCACTGCAACTGAAACCAAGCCCTAAATAAATAGACAATTACAGGAACCGAGACTGGACCTGTGATGTGTCTGGTATGATCACACCATGACCAACACAAGCCCTTCAGAGAAAGGTGCAAGATATTCCAGAGGAGATGAACACTGAAAAAATGTTAAGAGGGAGCTACATTCATCCTTTTGTTGCCCCAAGAATCATTTGGCTTCTATGCCGACTTTATAAACACAGCTTTCTTTCATCCCTGATCTTTTAATTATGAACAACCTCATTAGCCTTAGCAAAGGAATCCTACCAAATTTCAGGCCTCATGAGTATGAGGGGAACAAGAGCCACAAATGGGTTATGCACTGTATCCAAATAATGTCTTTTTTGCTGCTTTCCAACATTATTGCCTCCCTCTCACCTTCTCATCCTCTGCAACCTGACCCCTATTTCCCATATTAATGTTAATAGCTGCTCCCTCTTCTTCTGTCATTTCAGCAAGAATAATGGAAGACAACCAACAGGCAATCAAGGGTAACAGAGAGAAAGAAGATCAAGGTCAATGCAAAAAAAAAAAAATTAACTTTGCGCAATTTTATCCTGTACTTACCGATAACAAATTCCAGACTGTGGTTATAAAGAGTGTCCTGGAAATGTAATGTAAGCTTGGGAGAAAAGACCTGTGTGCCCACATTTCAGTCAAAAAATCTCAAATTGCTTGGATGGAAACAACCATTCCAAAGGAATAATGAGGTGGAAGAAGGCTGATGCTGATATGCACAGGCTTCTCTCCTATGTATCAGGTACATGGCAGTCCCCAGAGCTTTTGGCCATAATTCCAAAGAACAGCAAGTGGTGATACTGCTGTCCAATCTTCTCCCTAGGAGAGGAAAAGGTTTTGATGACTCAAAAATTTGCTGTGGAAACATGATCTACCTGTTGATGTCCTGGCTGGCCTTCAGCTTTTCCCCACGATGTCGACTATTCTTGTTACCTCCCAACCCCAGATGGACTCACTTTTAGCGAGGAGTTTTTGCCTGGTTTTCATTTGGTTTCTGTCAGTAAAGCCTAAGGAATAGCTCAGGCTTTCAATATGAAAGCCCACTCTCATTTTATTACAGAAGATTGATGAATTTAAAGTCCAAAATCTGTTTTAAACACGGACTATTACACTTACGAAGAATGACTTACATCTGTATCTTGCAATGCTTTCCATTCCCTTAAGAAAGTGGTGCATTTTAATTACTTGCTTACTACTATTTCTGTAGCAACAACAGTTTATGCCCTTAAATCCATTTCAACAATTTTGATGCTATTAGCAGCAGCAGAGCTAAATGTACTTAAGAAAGGTTGTGTCACATCAGAAACTGGTTTTAAAGCCTGATCCCTCAGGCCACCACTCCTTGTTTTTTTCTTTCTTTTCAGTTAGCAAGACATGGAAAGACTTTATTATTATTATTATTAATTTTCCCTTTTTTAAATTTGATTCTTCTTAGTTATTTGAACCTTAGAGGCAAGTAATTAAATAGATGTTAACCAGCTCTCAAAGACTTCATTTTGCAGCAAGACAGACAAATAACTTCTTTTCTAACTTTCAGGTGGTTACCACAGACCTGATTCCCATCTGTATTTTACATCACCAGTAAATAAAGGGAAAGTAGAATAAACATATTTACAATTGCATTCACAGTTAGGAGCCTAATTCCACATTCTCATGGGTGGAAAATGCAGATGATCCCTCCAGTAAGAACAGGGGCATTAGGGCTCTGCAGGAGCCACTGAGGATAGGATTCACAATACTCTGTGCCAGAAACTGTGGTAATACTGCAAAGGCTCTGAAAGTGTCGAAGGACAGTCACAGAAGGGGATGTCAGAATGAACAGTGATGGACATGTAAACCTGAAGAGCTGAAGCAAAACTGGGAGAGAATTTATCCCAAAAGTTACTCTCCACACACACACAGTTTCTGGAAGATTTATTACTTTACACATTCTCTATTATTCCAGTAATCTACTGGTCTAGGCCATCTACAAAACTGGAGATTTCTTTAAGTCATCAATGGAAGCTTCAAGCCAGGATCTGATCTTGGCAGGCATGGTAGGTTCACTTGGTTGCAGAATAACCAAGCTTTAATTTTACATTAGTCTAGATAAAACAGTGACCCATGAAACCCGATTCACTGGGACAGTCTGCTTTGTCATACTTGTTCTGTTTCCTTTCCCTCTGCATCTGCAGTACCAGCATAACCTCCTACTCCTGTAGCTTCACAATAAGGCCTTTTCTTTCCCAGAATGGGTCCATTTGGAAGGGATCATAGTGGGTCATCTGGTCCCACCTCCCTGCTTAAGCTGGGTCATGCCAAAGCACATGGCACAGGGTTGTGTCCAGGTGCTTCAGGAATATCTTCGGTGAGGGAGACTGCACAACCTCTCTGGGTGATCTGTTCCACACGCAGTCACTGCATAGGAAAGTTCTTCCTCATGCTTGGGTGGAACTTCCTGTGCCTCAGTTTCTGCCCATTGACTCTTGTCCTATTGCTCAGCACCCCCAAGCAGAGGCTGGATCCATCCTTTGACGCCTCCCTGCAGATACTGACAGACATTGGTGAGATCCCCTCTCAGCTCTCTCTTTCTTTCAGGTTATCAACGTGATTCTGTCATCCTTACAGCCATAGTAGCCTGGACAAGGGTCTTGGTAACTGTAGTACTCAGAAGTCACAGATTTGACATTTCTGCCTAACCCAAACTGCAGAAACATCCTGTGATGCACAGGGTCATGCTGGTAGAGATCTCTGAAATCCGTGCTTGTTCCC
This sequence comes from Pardalotus punctatus, assembly GCA_013400915.1. NCBI lineage: Eukaryota > Metazoa > Chordata > Aves > Passeriformes > Pardalotidae > Pardalotus > Pardalotus punctatus. The sequence goes on along the minus strand of VZTX01030701.1, from coordinate 36,916 downwards.
AGGGCTTGGTGCTGTAAGAATGCCGGGAGTTTTTCTTTCCACAAATAGACGCTTCAGGCATATTTGCTTAAACCCTTGAGGTTGACAATCAGCGATACTTCCCAGCACAGCAACTGCTTGGGAACTGCCAAATATTGCGAGCAGAGAGTCCATGAACCATCTTCCAAAGATTATACATGCTGCTACAAGAAGTGGGGATTGAATCTCCCATAGCAAGCTGCCTGCTGCTGATCTTTCCCAATTAACGGTTGCGTAATGCAGGGGGAATTAGGGTCTAAATATCTTGGCACAACTCTGTTTGGGAAAACCCTAGCATTTGACTCTTACAGAGCTGTAAAAGGTTTGCTGGCAATTAGAGGAAGAAGAGTATAAAAAAGTAACAGGGTTAGTCCACCTATAAAAAAGACTCCTATCAGATGTATTTGCAATGAAGATGGGAGATATTAGAGGACAGTCACTTTTCCTTCCCAAGAAAAGACAATGAGCTCCATTTAAAAGGGTGGATCTCTGAAATAATTCCTCTATTTTGAATTATTCTGAGGGGTTTAGCCTCAAAAGAACTTCTTCCAAGAAGAAGCGTGACAGAAAGGGGATTTCTGTGATCTTGTCATGTCCTTCAAGCAGTTTTTCAGGCCAACAAATAAATATGGCAACCAGCCATCGTGGGTGAAGCCAAGGAACACATGGCTGTTTTTTATATATAATTTTTTTTATATTGTCAAATGTCATGACACAAAAATTCATGAGAAAATGCCTTACAATTCCCAGGAAGCATAAGAGGGGGAAGCCTCTTTATTAACAAAAAGACATCTAGACTCCAAAACCTGCCTTAGGACATAAGGGAGCTCTCTAAGAAAAGAGAAAAGAAAACCAACAAAAACCACAAAAACAACAATTTCCTAGGAAATCCAAAAAGGCATCACAACATTTAACGTTTAAACATTTAAAATGGGGAGGGGAAAAAACAAGCCTTATTCCTGTCGTTCCTTCTTAACACAATGTGCAATTACACAACATATATTTAAGCAACTTATATTTAGCCTGTGGGCTCCACCAGAAATGATTACAGCAATGAGCAGCTTAATAAGATTCATAGCTGTCCCCAAAGAAGGGCCATGTCCGCCAGGGCAGAAGAGGGACAATTTGCTCAGCAGAAGCAAAGATGGAAAGTTCCTGCAAGGCTCATTTTGTGTCTCCTTCCACAGTGACCAGTCTTGTGTGGCTGAGTTAAAAGAGTCCAAAAAGCCTCTCCCATTTATTCCAAGCAAATATAATCATGGGTTTGTTGGAGTCTTCTGCTATCTCTCCTAGAAGTTCTGTTACTCAGAGATATCTTAAGCAAAGGGCAGTCGTGCTTTTGTCCAAGATGGGAAAGGCTGGGAAAAAACGGACCAGAGTCCAGAGCTATAACCTGCAATTAGATCAGCCTGTCAAAGACCAGCAGGAAGTTATCCCACGCGGGCTCACAGAGTTTTTTCTGGGAATGCCAAACTGTTCTGCTATGTTGACTCTGCAGAAAGTTAGAAGTTGGGTACATTTTGCCTTAAAACTTTCAGATGAAGTGCTTGAAGAGCAAGGCCAGAGTCATGTTAGCACAACTGCGGCATCATTGCCACACAAATCAGAAAAGAAGTTGAGTGCTTCTCCATCCAAAAGCCTTATTATATCTTTTATGGATCATACGGATCAATGGAGAGATCGTACAAAGTGTAGCCTTGCCCAAACTTCTTCAGAAATGTGCACATCCTCCATGGGAGAGAAGTTGGGTGTTTTGAGGAGTGGTTATTTGGAAGCCATTTGTGTTTTGTCATCTCTTCAGCTGAATTTCATGGGAAACATGGAGCTGTAGCATGGTTAGCCTTTTGGATTAGGGTATACTTCTTGCTTTAAGCTTCTACTGACACATTTACTTCTCATTTCCAATTCACTCTCTATTAATTAAATAAACTGTAAATTATAGATTTGTGTTTCAAGAAGGACTCAAACATGTATGAAAATGAAAACTGGACATCTATGACACACTGGAACTGCATTTGTGTCTATCATTGTTGAATGAATTCCCTCAAGGTGGTATAAAATTAAAGACTTAGACTTTAAATACAGGTAACTGTTTCTGATAAGAGACTCACTTCAGGACAAAACTGCTGGTCAGTTTTAAGGGATTGGGAATTCGTCTACACATCTATGAGCAGCAGAATCTGAATGTCTTGATAAATCACGCTTGAAAATCACTGATCAGACCTGAGAGTATTGTCACTGGACAGAAGATAGCATTTCTAAATATATATATATATACATCAGAAGCCTGTTAAGTTACTTAAGGGTGGGTTGCATCTCTTTCAAATTTTTCATTATATGTCAGCTGTCTCATTACCTCTCTTGGTTCAGAGCTGTTTCTACCTCAACAAAGGAGGTTCTGATTGCTCCCAGTCACCTTTCATTCTTATTTCAAGTGGTCCTGATACGGATTTACATCATTATTTTGAAGCTTGGAGTTTTCTGTTTTTAATGCTTTCTTTCTTTCCCTGTCCTGTTTTTTTTATGTTACCATGTTTCTAGCATAAATCATATCTAACTATGATTTATTAAATTTGATATTACTAAAATTCACTTAAAAGCTCCCAGTTTGTACTTTTTTATCAAAACACACTCAAGAGATCCCTTTTAGAGGAACATCATTAGTACATTTCAAAACTGGAGTGGATTTTCCTTTAAATAAGTATTTCCTTGTTCTTAGACTCCATATGGAAATCACTAGGTGAAATGCTATGGCTTGAAGGTCTGGCACCATAACCGTAATGGTCCTTTCTGACCTCAGAATCTATCCAAATGCTTTGACTTACAGTGCATCAGCATGAAAAGAAGCTTATTTTTTTCCACATCATTTCTAGAGCATTACTCAGGCATTTGTGAGCAGAATGTAAAGCAGGTCCCGCACGTCATGGATTTTGAAACCGCTGCATTCACATGTAAGAAACAGATGGAGAATTACATTGCCAAGACCTCACCCCCTTTGTAGGGAACTAATGGGAACAACAGTATAAAAAGTCTCCAGTTTTAATTGAAGAACTGAAGATTTTTATGATGTATTTCATAATTAAGTGATGGAAAGATGATTTTTGTTGCCATTGCTGCAGTAATGAAATCTTGCCACAGAAGCCATCCTGAAGTGCTTTCTAGCCACAAAGGATGTGAAAACATAGAGAAAATGTCTACCAGATAAGGGAGATTATACTTTTTGTTGATACTGTATCAAGAAAACACTATTGCAGGTATTTTGTTAGTTCAGAACACATTTAATTTGCCTATTACAGAAACCTGTCCTGCCTCATTATGTCCCAAGACCCCTCTGCACAGAGGCTGTTTCCACTGCCTCCATCTTCCTCTCCTTTATTAGACATAATTTTCTAGCTCTGGACCATCTCTGTGTGGTCTGGTGTTGGGTGTCACCGAGCCAAACCCCGTCCCAGTGATGATGAGGAAAAAACTCATAAAAGCCAACATTTTTTGCTAATTGTAATACATCATCATTATGGCTATGGCTCTTAACCTAAGTCGTGATGACACTCTGTTGTCGTTGCAATTACCAAATATTATTGCACACAGCCCTTCAGCACAGACCTGGCAGATTTGGGAGCATTCAAACCTCTCTGGGTATTTGTAGAAGACACCATGCTGCTCTGAGAGCCATCCCACTCCTCTAAAATACCCAGAAAGGATCCCGTCGTTTTCTTTAGACCCTGAATTGGATCTTGCTTTTCCTTTCACATTGGAAAGCCTTCACAACTGGGATTTCCTTTGGATCCTTCACCTTTTACTCTGCATAACCCATGCCAAGGCTTGTGCTCTGTCAGTGTTCCTTCCTTTAAGTTTCCAAAGGGAAAGATGTGCCAGAGGTAAGTCCAACAGAACATCAGGATTCACTTAAGTGCTGTTGCAAAATTCAGCTGAATTCTACCAATTGAAGCATTGAAAAGATTTTGCTAAGAGACCTTTCTCAAGAGCAGCAAAATCTTCGGACCTAAAACTGGTGCCTGCCAAGGATGTTTTGCTACCGTCACACAGGGAAGTTGGGCTGTACTAACAGGCCTGATTTAAGGTTCAGTCAAAAAAATAGCTTCCAAATTAGCTACAAGTTATCCATCATCCTGTTAACCCTTTAGAAACCCCATACAAGCCATTAAGGAAGTTGGTGGAAATAAAATCTGGAAGTAGGTTAAACAACTGACAGTGCGGACTCCAGAGCGATATGGTATGGCAAACTAATACTGGATTATGGGAAGCAAGCTAAGGCCCTTGCAATTTTCTTTACATCAGCTATAATGACCATCAACTTTTTCCTAGTAGCCTTCAAATATGCTCAAAATGTCTCCTTCAGTAACAAGAAGGAACATGAACTAGCTTGGATAAAAGGTCAGATCTATGAAAACAAAAAACAGGCATTAAGCACTCAGACTTGAAGAAAAGGATGCATCATTTCAAATGTTCTGAGCAGAACAATCCAAATATTTCAGTATTAGTGCCAAAAGAATCTGAACCAAAATCACACCCATGTAAGTATTCAGGCTCACACATTTAGATCTCTGTCCAAAAAACAGAATCAAATATTCTCTAATATTTTTCTGTCTGGCTTTAGAAAGTCTTTCTGGAAATGTCAAAGCAATCTATTTTACACTTGAGATAAGAAAAACCAATCAGAAAACACACAGCAGAATGTTTAAGGACCCTATTTGGACTCCTTAACTATAATAGAAACACTATCAAAGGCTTGCCCCAAATTTACCACCATGGCTGTGGCAGTCACTCAAAAAAAGAAAGAAACCAGCTTAATATATTATTTTGCAATAAAAGCAGTTGATGGGTCATGCAAGCACCACGTTGCAGAGAAGTGCAAAAAGCCAACCCTGTTTCCACAGAGTTGTGTTCTATGCACTGTTTCTATACCACATAGTCACAATTTGTGAATGGGCAATATTTTTTGTGGCACTGCTAGTCTGAGCATCCCATTCCTAAAGCTGGTGTAGATACGGATACAAAAACAGGAGCTGAGCTTTTGCTGATGTGGGGATCCATTTGGTACCGCCCAGGTTTAAAGATGCTCCCCTGAGAGATGTTCACCCTGCAGGCAGCGGCACTGCAGCTCCAAGGGGAGGAACACGGAGATAAATCTGGAGCTTTGTGTTGGTCTCCTTGTTACACGTACAAGAATGTCAAACACCAGGAAGAAAATTTGTTTGGACTTCATGGACTGACCCCTTCACTGTTGCAAGAGTGGATTAAAATGCATAAGCCAACTCATACACTGATTCTTCAATTCCATGCATCCACCTCTTGCTCAAACCTGAAGTTTGAACTTTCCTTTTAAGGCAGGAATGGTGTTGGGCTGCCACAAGGATGATGATGGCCACAGATGGCAAATGATTACAGCAGCAATAATGAAAATATTTGCCAATAGCATGGAACAGTTTGACAGAGTCTCAGTATTTAGAAAGCCACATCCTGCTATTTGCATCCTAGGGCTCTTTGGCTGAGATGCAGGCTTTGATGGGTGGGGCAGGATCAGTCAAATGCCATATATGCCTGTATGGAGAACTCTACAGTGAGAAATAGGGGCCCAGAGCACTATACAATAACAGTAGAGGCAAAATAATTTAGAGTCTGAGACAGGCTCAGAAAACTTCCTGTAAATAATGGAGACAGAAACTTCTTCTGCAAAGAAGCTAAGCAGAAAATAAATATGAGGTGAAATTCCAAACAGACCATTTAAGTATTTAAGGGGCTAGTTCCAACTAACACTCTCCTGTAAGAGTTAAAGGAAAAATCCCCTACAGGGGGATATGTAAAAGTGTTTGAATATGTTTACCTATCCCCCAAATGCATAAAGTGAAGACATCCAGCCTTAAGAGTCCAACTTTCCTGATACAAAAGAGAAAAGCTGCTAGGTATTTCAAGTGTATCTTGGACCTCATTTAACTTGCAAAGAAAAAAGGTTAATCCTCACAGCTTCCTAGTAGGGAACATAATAAAGGAAATAAGTGGTGAATTTAGCAAGCTGGAGTTTTTGTATCCTTCGCTCTAGACATCAAACAACTCGACCACGTTGCGTCAAGTAAAAGAAACAGGAAGGGAGAGATCACACAGCTTGAGTTCCTTGGCTCCAGTAAGGCCGAGGCGCTGCTGCTGAGGAGGATGGAAATCCTATATTCTTCCTCTGGGGCAGGAAGTACCTGTAAACATCTTAGAAATATTCTGCTTTAGCATACTGTAAACACGAATACATCATATCCACTGCTCCAAACCATGTAGGGAAAAGAATTGGACAACCTTGGATTCAACCTAGAAGAGGAGAAGTCAGGGGAACTGAGTCATAGCTTAAAAAAACAAGATTAAAGAGAACTTTTGGGACAGGACAGGAACTGAGGTTTTAAGTGGGGCAATTCCTAAGGAAGGAAGGACACCTACTACCTATTCCAATAATATTTTGCATTTATGTAACTGCAGTGGCTGCCGTCCAAGGACCTGAAAATATTAAGGACTTCCAGTTAACCAGATTTCAAATTCCAGTGAGATTATAAAGCATTATTTTTCATTTTTGCCACATGTCAAAACATCTAGCCAAGAACCAGTTTTATACTTCCAGGCAACTAAAGACCCCCAGTCAGTAGAAAAGGTAATTTTCAAACAAAAATCAGCTGCTGTGTAGTGGAGCACATCAAGGTGTTATTCCCAGCCATACCTTTCCAAATGCACGCTATGTGTATGGACTATCCATTTGGACTTTCTATAACAACATTTCTCATGTGAAGACACATAAAACACATGCGGCTACCCTGAAGACTATGTTCAGAAATTTATGCCCAAGCCCCATTCATTTAGATCTGTTGGTTGCCTCTTTTCTGAAGAAAGATCCTGGGAAGCAGAGAGCAACTCAAATCACAGTTCTCTGATTCTCAGTCCTGCTACTCTTCTAAGAGTACATGTCATTTATCATAGAATTAAATCTTAGTTTCATTTTAGATAGGCTATTCAACCAAAGCACCCAGGACCTGAGTTGTCTTCTGTGTTGGACACCATTTGTATAAGAGACACTCAATGAATCTAAAGCCTGGCACTAACTACAACAGTGGATAACAGGAAAGTGGAATAATTCAGGGCAAACTTCCAAATGTCTAGTCCTCTGGCAGAACTTTGTACCCTTAAAGCAGAACATTCACTGTAATACTTGTGCCCAGAATGGCTTTGGGAAGCCCATTTAATCTTCTTCAATTTCCACTTGTGTGAGACAAGAATTATTCCTTGTCTGAGGAGCAGGATGTGATTTAACAATTGATTGTGCATCCCTCTTGTGAATATGTAGTAATTTCAGTCTTTTTGCCCTTATTTTTTTTAAAGCAGATGCCCACATAGGTTCATTACTGCTCTGTCACACTCCATACATGCCACTGCCACAAATACCTTTGTGCACTTGCTAGAAAAAAACTGCCCACATGATAACGTGTTTCTAATTTGTAAAGGCTGGGATATAAACTGAGCTTATTTCCAATTCTGCAGAGCAGTGGGCCAAGAATAAAACTCAAAAATCTTGACAACATGGAATAAGGAGAGCTGAGTTGCAAGGATTAAAGGAAGGAAGGAAGAGGACTTTGGTGGCAGTGATCTTTTGGGGGTGATCCAGCTAAGTGTTAGACAAGGTTAATTGATGCATTCCCATAAGGATCTAGAGGCAGAGCAGTACAAATTAGTGATCACAGAAGTGTGACATAAAGGTTACAGGACAACCTCCGGGTACCATTTGAATTAGGACTGTTTTGGTTTTTTTCCCCCCTAAATCTATTAGTGGATAATGGAACTGACAATTAATATAAATTTTCAAATATCAATGTCCATATCTCTGGAAACCCCTCTGTCCAAAGAGATATCACTGGTCAGGAACAGGGTTTAGGTTGGGCTTCAGCAGAATAACAGTCTTTTGTAAAAGCAGCGATGTTGTGGTGTAAGAGAGGAAAGAATGAATGTTGATGCCAGCAGACTAAGAGAGCCATTTCCTTTATTGAATGGCATTCTGTGGAAGGAGGAAATACAGTGCTATTGTTACTCTAATAATTAAATATCTCTGTTCTTCTGTGGAAAAGCATGAATCTCTGTAATGCATCCCAAAAAATGTGCCTGAAAACCATTAATGGAAATCCTCAGGAAACCTTGAGCCAGAGCAAACACTTGAAATGTTCTACCAACAAGGCACACGAGGCCTGCAAATATGTCACCTGTAGGCTCAGGGGAGATGTGACAAACTTTGCTTTTTCATTCCAAGAGTGGTTTACAAGTATTTGAAGAAAGCTTAAATAGGAAATCTGAATTAATTAAAGACACGTCTTTGCTGCAGAACACTCCGAAGTCCCAGCACCCAGAGTCATGTAGAAATACACAGTCCCATTACTCATGTGGCGCAGTTGGCTGACCTGGTCTGAGGTTTTTTTTCTTCACCAGTGACTGAGGGAAGTCTGGTCTTCCTTTACAGCTGCAGTGGTGGGACTGTGGAAAGCCAGTGGAGCACTACCAGTATCCGAGTGCTTCAGCTTGCACCAGTGCCATGGAGCAGCAGGGGCAGCAGGACACAGCTTACAGTCCCTCCTGCCTCCAACTATGCCAACAGCTGGCACCAGCACTCATTCTGGGTGCCATGAGAAGATGAGGAATACTCAAGCAAAATCCTGATCTAACTACACTGAATTCAAGAGCAGATACTGGCAATTTGAGGCTATTTTAACTCCTGCTCCCATCCATAACCCACATGACACAAAACGTACTGATGGGACAATGAACTACAGTACTTAGGGAAGAAAACCAAGCTTAGATTTAATCAGAGACACATGACATGTTAATGGATAACTGCAGATTAATTGAAACCATTGCTATGACAAACTAGGAGCTTAGAAGGCAATATCACAGAAATGGTTTAGAGCTACTTGTGCTGGTTAGGCATCAAAGATCTTAAGCAATGTTGCATATATTGAATATTCTGTTCTTTGGATAAATTGTTTGATGGGCACTTTAGAAAAGTTAGCTGAGCTCAGCAGACAGAAAATTGGCATGCAGACCATGCCAATATAGATCTGCCACTGTTCAGAATATAAAGGAATAAAACCTCTGTTTATAATCTGCTGCATGAGAACAAAGCAAAAAATGTCTCTAAGTAAGAAAACAGTTTAAAAACACCAAATTTGTTCATGTTGTTATGTGTCTCTGATGTAGCAAGTCTGCATCAAATGACCTATAAAATTTAGCATGGGGGAGAATCCTTCCCAAAGAATTAAATGCACAAGCAGATGAAGCCTAATATGAGGAGGAAAGGAAAACAAACAACTTTCAAAGCTGGGTATTTTATTACATATTTAGCTGGCTATATCTTAAAAGAATCATATGAAAGAAGAATAATGTTCCTGTTTACATTCATATGTTCCTTATAACTCAGCTATGTTAGACAAATCCTCCACCATGTCTATCACGACAGACAAATCATCGCGGATCTGTGCCTGCTCAGTGGATGTGCATCAATTTGGTACCTCAAAGCTCCCTGCCAAATCTCTGGGCGCCTATGCCCAGACCTACAGGGAAACATTTAAAGAGCTCTGTTTTCACACCCCTGTGGCTGATGCAGATCATCGGTGAAGCAGCAGTTTGGCCCACGTAAGCCCTTAAAAAGAGCATCCTGCGCCCCTGTCTTGGTGTTGTGTTTGCTGAGCACTCACACACATGGCTTGAGGGAAAAGCTGTCAACTAACCCCAAAATATTCAACATGCAGTCTGCCTACAAACCAGTTTCACCAAAAGTACTGAGAGCCAGCCTTGAGAATCCCATTTGAAGTCCATAAGCTCCATTATGCTCTGTAAAGGAGATGCAATCTTCCAGGAGACACATTGAAATGCTAGGTTTTCATTAGAATTTGTCATCATTCTTATTCTGAATGTATTTTAGGCCAAATTGTCAGAAACAAGCACAGGACTTACCTAGATACCATTTTATGGGTAAACCACACCTCTCTTACCATGGGAAGTGTTAATAAAAGCCTGACATATTTCAAAAGGTCTGAAACAGATGATTGAGGAAGATGTTCAGGCCCTACCTCTCCATCATTGAGGAAAAAGGGATGAAAGGTCAAAAAAAGGGGGGGAGAGGGATTTGTCACCCTGCCAATGCATTCTGGCAGCTCCATAAATTTGGGATGCCCAGACACCATATAACCACTCTTTAATTACTCCACTTTCTATCCAGCCCAAACTGCCTTTGAAGCATCTAGAGATTAGCAGCATTTGCAATTGTGACTAAGCTGCTTAGAAAATCTAAACTTTCATGTGTCAGAAAATTAGGGTTTCAAACTTGGTGGTTTTATTCTTTCTTTTGCTGTGCATCGCAGAAGGAGTCTTTCTCACAAAGAATTTATTAATCTTTTGTTTAAAAATGTTTGCTATTGTTATATTTCTCTTTTTATTCAAGTATTTTTCCTCCAGACTTTTATAGGTTTTGGCACTTCTCACCTGAAAATGCGTTTACTTTCTGCAAACCGAAGAAATAGTCCTGGGGTTTAACTTTCCAATTAAAATTGTCCTTTAATTTGCTATTTTACATTCTAATGCAGATATTAAAGTATTTTCTGAGCAGCTCAGCAATAACGCAGTGGTCTTTTAAAGCTGTACACTGCAACTGGAAACCAGACTTACAAAAATCAAATTATGGTTCAAAGCCAAGCTACGCTGAAGAAACTTGCGCTGCAGTCTGGAAGTAGCAGCATGTATTTATAAACTAGATTTATACATGAAATTCCACATTCTCTATACAAATATTGGTGCTAAAGTCCCAAAGAAAGGCTTTTCAGGGACACATAAGCAGTTTCAGCTGCATCATTCATGTGGTGCCTCTGAAAGGACATTCTTAAAGACCCATATACATACAGGCACAGGGCGCTTCCACAGGGTGCAGAGCATTTCTTACTGTAAGTAAATTCATTGGGATTGGTCATGTGAATAATGTCTGTAAGGGGCTACGATCCACAGGACTGCCAGGAGGCAAAGGCAAAAACTGAACAGAAGGTTCCAGGCTTTTGCTAAAAAATTGCACCTCCTGACTTGACGGTAAATTCCGAAGGCTTTGTAAAATGTATTAATCACTACTGAGAAAACACATCAAGAGGAAAATTCATATTAACTGATTCACCTTAGAATTTGGAATGGCTTGGGTCAGAAGGGACCTTAAAGCTCATCTAGTTCCACCTCCCCCTGCTGTGGGCAGGGACACCTCTCACTAGCCCACGTTGTTAAATGCCCTGTCCAACCTGGACACTTCCAGGGATAAACTCTGTATTAGAATCCCATATTAGTTCATACTAATTGAATTGGATTTGTTGCAGAAATGTTATGGACAGAGTCAGTTTTATACCATTACAGGCAAAGCATGTCTCCTGCATGTTTTTTATTCCAAAGCCCTTTACAGCGATCTAAGATGTTGGATCTACAGCTCTTTTTTCCCCCCTGTGTTAAGTCCAAGAAGACATTGATCTTCCTATGTATTCATTTGTTCCCATGGGATACTGATATCTGATCTGTTTGGGTATTCCAATCTGCAGTCCAAAACCACAAAAATCATTTGGCATCTAATATTAACGACTGTTTCTGATTTGGCAAGGTACTTAAACATGTGCTCACCTTCAAGTGCACGAGTCCCCCATTAATGCAATCATTATTAATTTAATGAAATGAAGCAACTGTTAGCCTGGCACTTACGTGTTTTTGTGCAATATTTTGAAACACACTCTCAGTAAATAAGCAATTAGACTTTCTCATGAGTTGTGCAAAACTGACCTGAAGCTCTGCCTATTCACTCTGTAAAAGGTTTGTGTAGTCATCTCCTCTAATTCTTTACTTTATACCAGTGTGTAGTTACTCACACAGCTCTGTTAAATCTAAAAACATATTGTCCATTTTCCACAGTACATACAACCTGCAAGACTATAATAGTTAAAAATTCCTGCAGAAAACTAATCGGACATAGTTACCCTAAATCTTAGAGCCCATTGGAGCATCTCCAGTCTTCATATCATCTTGAAGTGAAGGAGGTCACACAAATCTTTCTGTCAGGCAGAAAGATAATGAGGTAATGAGGGCACTCCCTCATTACCCCCGTAAAATTGATATCACAGTTTACAGTGTTGTAACCAAAGCTGATGATGCCATGGAGATGTTTGATGCCATGGAGATGTAATGGACTTGCACGCAAATTGAAGGGCTCTCCCTCTACACCATTTGTTTTTTTCAGTGAGGAGAAAAGCCACTACGAAAGCAATTAGTGTGATGGTGTTTACAAAACACAACAAAGTGTGATGAAGCATTTGTTTTAATTTAGAAGACTACTTTTGAGCAAAAGAGAATGGGTTATGTCAGTGCATAGTCTGTATGTGCAGTATTCAAATCATACAGAAATCTGCCTTGCAAGGAAGTCTAACATCTCTGAAACCCTTCAGTACTGTATCCATATGAATCTCTAGGAAATTCTACAGTCAGTCCAAATCCCAAGTGTTAAGAAGGAAAAGTTTCTAAGAAGTCAAAAGACCGGGGGGGAAATCTCACATTTAATTTACACACTACACACTGTTTGGTAAATAGCAGCTATTGTTTAAAGTAGAATGTAGTCACCATTCATTATATTTTGACTCTACATTCTTCATCGGGAATTCAGGAAGCGGTTCAGACTAAAATATTCCCTTATGTTATTTGACCTGTAAAAACTTGGAGACAGGCCAGATTCTGCAGTCCTTAAGCAGACAACACTCCCATTGACTGTGGGATTGGACCATAAAGTTGACTGGGTTGTAGCCCTGTGCTGCTCAGCTCGGTACAGTCACTTGGGGCACAGGGTGGTGGCCGTGACACACTGAAAATGAGACCATTGGATTTGGTTGGAGCTGCTATCCATCTATCTAGAGAAACAGTGGGAATTCCCTGCCACAGCCTGTACAATACCTTAGAAACAGAACTAAACATTAAACAGAACTAAACAGAGCTAAGCACCTAATGGAATTATTACTTCAATTATTGTTCCTTCCAGCTGCTTCTTCTGATAGAAAGGCATTACTGAGTTGAAGGCAATCCGTAGCTTTTCAATGGATTCCTTGAGAGAGGAGACTCAGAACAAGATTCTCAGAGTTCAGTTCACTCCTGTTGATCTGAGGCAGAAGCAGGTATCCAAACACCCTGTGATTCTGGGTTTCAGCATCTTGTATTTTTAAGCACCAATGAATTTGAAAATCAAGATAAACTCCCAGAAATAAGGGAGAAAATTCTGCTTATGGTTTCATTTTGCCCTTAAGATTCCATTTCAAATTCTTGTTAAATTTAGGATCATAGAACGGTTTGGGCTGGAAGGGACCTTAAAGATCATCTGGTTACAATCCCTCTGCTGTGAGCAGGGACACCTTCCATTAGACCAAGTAATGGTTGCTCCAAGCCTCACCCAGCCCGGCCTTGAGCACTTCCAGGGATGGGGCAGCCAGAGCTTGTGTGGGCAACCTGTGCCAGTGCTTTACTCCCCTCAGAGTCAAACATTTCTTCCTAACATCTACTCTAAACCCACTCTTAGGTTGTCCCTTATCCCAGGGCTTCCCCCTTGTCCTGTCACTACAGTTCCAGCCTGAATGAAGAGTGTTTCTCCAGCTTCCTTGGAGAAAGACCTTCCTTGTAGGACCCCTTCAGATACTGGAAGGCTGCTATGAGGTCTCCACACAACCTTCTCTTCTCCAAAAGAAGGGAATTAAGTTTAAATCTCATCACGACACTTGAGGGAAGTGGGCAGAAATATTGCCCTGAAATCATATTCCAGCTGTCATCACCCTATAGCTTATCCGGCTCTGAAAACACTTGCACACGTAGGAAGGGTTAAAAGCAAGTAGGATCATGCCATAACCTGCAAGGGAGCAACTCCTGTTGGCCACTCCTTCACAGTCACCTTTGTTACTCTTTAATGTTCTTGGTTAAGAGTGATGCTGAACTTCCTAGAAAACTACAACACAGCCACCACATCATTCTTTCCCTAGGTATCCTGATCCTGCAGGCTTTTCCACCTCAAAACATGGTTCATCGATGCTCCACTGAAAAATATACCTGCAGCAATGACCTGCACAGCATGTACTCTGTATCCTGTGGACAGAATTAAAGCTCACTTTGCACATGTACAACAGGGAAGATAATTTATCATTATGAATTTCCTTGCTAGGGAAGGGACGGGTGTTCCTAGAACACTTTGAAGAACACCCCTTGGAAGGTATGAACAAACAATTGGGTGTTTTGCTCAAATCAGCGCCTGATATTTTTAGGCTGCTGCACTTGGTGTTTTGCATTTATCTTTTAGAATTTAATCTATCAGATAGGAAATGCTTGGTTTGGCAGAGGCAGGAGGATTACTCAGTGTTAGCTCACTGGTTACATTTCCACAGGCTTTAGGACATTCTTCTTTTCAGACTTCATGTTTTTTTGATAGCAAGTTAATGCCTAAAGGTTGCCTCAGCATTATTCTGCACAACAGAACCAGGTGAGTCTTTGCGTAGCCTTTTCCCTTGGCAACTGCTCTCACTTGTGTCAGGAACACTCTTTGTTCCATGAGGACGTTTGCCCTACAGCACCCTATGTGTGACTCAGAGCACATTCCCTCCTGGAAATGAAAAGGAAAATGGAGTTCTCTTCCTTGGTATCAGCAGCAAGTTTTGCAAGAGGCAGGTTTTATTTTTCCCTCCTACACCCTTTCTTGTTCTTTTATATTGAGATTTGAATGATCTTGTGGAATTCTGTAAATATTTTGTTACATATTTTATAGATGGAGTATTTTATATCTCGCAGTCGTTTTTGGAAGTGCAGCCATTGAGTTCAGTTTCTCCTGCCCCATGGTTGAGCTGTAACTGCTTCCATCTGTCTAAACCTATGTGCAGTTCACTAATTGTTGACCCCTTAGGTAGGACTTGCTGTTTCTATAGGTTTATTGTTAATCATTAGATTCAGGAAAAATAAACTTCGTTGACATTACCAATAAGGGGTTCCAAGAATGAAGAGAAAAATTCCTCCTGCTTTAATTGCACTTAGCATTTTTAAAACACATTCCTTCAGCAATTTAGTAGAAAATGCTTATGGAGAGGACTGGTTCAAAGAAATGTATGTCTAAAGAACTCGCAGGAAAATTGGATTAAGGTACTACTGCTGCAAACAATTCTAAGAAAGATTAATTTTTCAGAGAAATAGTGCTGAAAAATGTCTGGAAACACTCTTTGCCTGCAAGTTTCACTCATATTTATCTGTGTAGATTTCTCATGGTCATACATTCAGAGAATAAGCCATATCCTTTCAGTAACAAACTGTATTTTCTATCATTCTCCAATGACACCTTTTCAGGCTTTTTGAAAAATCATGTAAAACCTGACTCTCCATAGCGAAAGTTTCATAGGGCAAAGGCAAGAGATCTGGTGTAAGTGGCTTATAAACTGTGTCACAACTATAAAAAGCTTCACATAATTTATAAAAAAATGAATATTTTCTTTAAAAAAAAAGTATAATACATGTGACTTGTTATTTTTCAAGATGTTTTTATAATCTACCATTATTGCTGCTTTGCTAGATATTGGATATTTCTTTTTACCCCCAAGATAAATAGAACACAATTCTCTCTGGTACTTTACATTCATCACATACTACATCAAAATACATCTGTATTCCAGCAAAACCTATAGACAACTGGGGATAAATATTTCCCTTTTAAAAATTAATTTTTCAAAATGTGTATTTTGAGAATTACCACTTTTCATCTCGTTATTTAAGCCAAGAATGATGATGAAAAGAATGTTTTTCAGCAGTCTAAATTGAAAATACTTGTTCTTTTTTAAAAATATTTTTTAGGCTGAGTGATAATTTATGTCTTGAAAACAAATTTGCAAGGCAAAGAGTCCAAGAAAACAAAATTTACAATATGGAGAGATTTGGGGGTTTGAGTGTGGGGTATGTTGTTTGCTTTGTTTCTTTTTCAGATTTTACTTTTTTTTAACTGAAAAAGGAATTTTTCAGCAAGTAAAAAGAAATGATACTCACTCATTATCAGAATGTGCAAGAGTCATAACCATGGACCAAGATAATCATTGCTCAATGCCTGATTATCTTCCAGGAAAAGTTATTAGTTTCAATTATGAAATGAGGCAGTAAAACAAACTTATTTATGTTTCTTTTCAAAAAGCTGAAACATCCATCACCCCTCAGTTACACTCTGTCCCATCCCTGGAAATGTTCAAGGCCAGGTTGGATGGGCTCTGAGCAACCTGGTCTAAGGGAAGGTTTCCCTGCCCATGACAGGGCTGTTGGAACTGGATGATCTTTAAGGTCCCCTCCAATGTGAGCCATTTTGAGGTTTTATTATTCTCAGCAGGAATAAAAAAGATAAAATAAGGAAAGAGCAAAGATGGTGCAGATGTGTCCCACCAGTGTAGAAATGGGGAAAGACTTTTCCCTGGGAATGGCACAGGGGGCAAAAGGTACAACCCAAACACCAGACACAAGGTGGAGAATAACAGACCTCAAAGGGGAAAAAAACCCAAAAAAACCACAACAAAATACCCGCAAAGGATGGACTTGAGAAAGGAAGAAGTGATAAATGTCTACATTGTTTCCCCACGGTGACAGATACGCAGCATTACAGCGTGAGAGGAGCTGGACTCCAGGGCAGAATCCAACTGAAGCAAGAGCACATCTATTTTGCCATTTGTAATGTGGATTAAAGTAATCCAGAAAGCGATCTGAAGAGTATTGCTGATCTTAGGAATTTGTGTAGGAAGCCTGAACTTGAAGAAAACCTCTGCAGACAAGACATCGGTGGTTTTACCTCAGCTGGAGTTTTGCTCTCCCTCCTCAGGTTTATACTTTATGTAGCAGCTGCACAGAAACCTAAACTGTTCAAGAATATATGGATTTTATCCTTGTCAGGTAATGTGTAGGTGTTATCTGACACTCACAGAAGGAACTGATTGCAAAATTCACCTTGATCTGAGTCCTCAGTGCTCAACTATCCCTCTGCCCATGATGAAATCAGAGGTATTCAACTACTGTGCATGTGTGTACAGTGAGAATAATAAAATCAGCCTGGCTTTGACACGTAGGCAGAATATTACATATAAAGTGTGCACTCACACAGACACTCAGAGCTCAAAATAACACAGAAAAACCTCGGTCCTTCTAAAAAAATCCCTAGCATTCCTCTGTTCTGTAATTTCACCTAGGATTTTCATTACAATTGTAAATTGCTCATTTCTAGGAACCAGAGGAAGGTTCAGTGGAACTCCAGCTAGGTGTTTGATATCCAGCTCTTGGAGCTAATTTTAAATTTCCCATCTCTGCTGAGAATATTTTTTTCACATAAAATATATCACCAGACTTATTAGAGACCTGGGAACAGAATTAAAGGGCAGTGACAGGTACAGCTGAGTATGTAACTGCAAATTAATTTCTTCATGTGAATTATAATCATTATGTTTGCAAATGTATTCATTTTCAATGGAAAAAAAAATCTGTTCTCATGAGAGAAAAATTCTGCTTCTATGAGATAATTACAGTTTTGGCCTTTTTCTTTTATGGAATTCCCTTTAAAGACTGCTGATTATACCATGAAGAGCAGCAGCTGGTGAGTATCTTATTTGATTAACAATTCAAGCAAAATTTACATAAAAACTTAGCACACAGGATCACAATTTCCAGAAGATGGATGGAGCCCTGCCTGCTGTGTCTGCAGTGTGACTGATTTCAGTGCAAGTCCTTGCTCTGATGTGTCTGTGGATTGTTTAGGGCCAACATTCCCAAACCGATTTAATGGATATTACTACTCAATTCTAACTGTCTGCAAACAAAGTAATTAGAGATTCATTTGCATATTTGAATTGCCTTAGTGTTTTTGTTTGGTGTTTTTTTAGAGATATGTGGGTTTATGTTCCCTTTGCTTGCTACAGAAATTTATCGATGATGTTTGCAAGAGGATAGGGAAGCAAAATGCAAAACCAAGATGACAATAAATGCGGGGGTTTAATATTCTATGTGTGGCCTTCCAGAACAAAGCAGCCAACTTGTAAATAAGACATTTATTGTTGGAAGGTGTACGAAAGGATTTCAATGTTTTCGTTATAACAGTCTGAAGATCTGATTTACACTATAAGGAAGAGACCTTTGAAGCCAAATACATACAAATGCAAAGAAATGAAAAAAGGAAAGAAAAGCCACAGCCTTTAGTTTTCACCTGCGAGTGAAATCAGTGATAGGTTCCAGCTTCAAACCTGAGTAAGGTGAATTTCAGTAAACTGAAACCACTTCAGCTTTGCTCTGTTTCCCCGCTCAGCTCATTCTGCTGGAAAGCTGTGTGGCCCTGTTTTCCCTACAGCAGCGTCTTACCCACAGGAAAGAGAAAAATGCCATCTTGGGGGCTCCCGCAGGCAGATCCCATGGATTCAATTTAAATCACTGCAGCTTTCGGATCAAGCCTTCCAGGTGCCTTGTCAGGGACACAATGTGCCCCATTCCTATCTGAAACATCATCTTCAACACATCCCTTTTTCCTTTTTACTGCACATCACCGATTTCTGAGAAGCTTGCTATGTTCTGCCCTTGGGATTATCACAGACCCTGGCAACTTCACCAACTCTGTCTTCCCTCTGTACTTACAACTGGGACTCGATTTGCCAGGGCCTGTGGAGCACAAAGAGTCCCTTCAAAAGGTTTTGTGTGAGGGCTGTTGTCACTGCACCACCAGCTCAAGGCTTGATCTTATCCCTCTGAATTGTACTGACAGCAGGATTGGGCCCCAGATGAGATAGTGTCTCTGACTCGAGTCAGACTGTGCTGTTAAAATTCCCACTACTAAAATGCAGCCTTTCTATTTCTTTGTACACAGTCCTCAGGACTTCTCAATAGCAGCAGGCAAGAAAATTCCGATGATGCCAGAGGGATCCTTACTTGTCTGAAGCAGAAGAGAATCCATGGGAATTCTCAGAAGCTTTTTATCTCTTGCTCCCTGCAATTATTTTCTATGCTAAAAGCATAATTGAGGAGGAAAAAAGCAGATGACATCAGCTACCGAGTAGAAAAATATCAAGATGAAATGACACTCTGTGGAACAGAAAGATACTTCACTGCAGCAGGCACTAGCCTGGGATCAGAGAACAGCACTCAGTTCCAAGGTTGGACATAGATTTCCCATACAACCTTAAGGAAATCATATCTCTCCTGTAATTTTTTTGTTACTACATAGGAAGTCTCTAGGATAAAAGTCAAGGCTTGCTCAGAGGTGTTCACAGAAGACAGCAGTGGAGGTTCTATAAATATCTACAGAGTTACAAAGCAAAAGCCACATGAGAGAAATATGTGAGAAAACATGAGCAGTCAGGAATAATTACTCCTTGAGAAACAAAAGAAAGGACAGATTGCTTTGCCTGGAGATGTAGGGCCCACCTGCACTTTCCTTGAAAAGCCACTGCTGTAGGAGAGTGCACTACAATTATCCAGCTGTCACAAAACCCCCTCAGTTTTCCTTTATTCTGAAGGATGCATTAAAAACAAACATAACCCCCTTTTAAGTACATTAGGAAAAATGGGTCAATTGGGACCATGTGCACGTACGGTGGGGATTTACCCTCTCTCACTTAAAGCCACCCGTCAGCCTTCGTTTAAGCAGAAAACCAAAAAGCAAATTATTTTCTTCCTTCCTTCTCTGCTGCCCTCCAAAAGCCAGATAAAACAAACTACTTCCTATCAGCAGCAGCTTATTTGAAAACCTGGAATGGCAAACTGCAGCCAAGGTGTTCATGGCCAAGGTCCTACCAGGGGATTCCAAGGACACCTCAGAGCCTTCTCCCAGGTCATTTTCCGTAGGCACTGGGAATTCTCCACCACCAATCTCCAGGCCTGATTTCACAGAAACTTTTGCTGTTCTCAGGGTGACTGGATTGAATCCTACGTTTGGATTAGACAGGGCAATTCCTTAATGTGCCTGGCATCACACTGGATTGGTCTGCTGCACTGCTCTTGTAAGCAATGATGAAAAATTAGGAGTTTTGGTACACGAGCAACCCGACAGAGAAGGGGAATTCCTGGTTTGTGACCCAGAGTTTTCTACTTTTATTTTATAGGTGTTCTTTCTTTGCTTCTTACATGAGACTAAGTAAACTGGGCCCCCAAGAGTGCATTTTACACTACTTCCTTCAGCTCATAGCAGCTTCCCATAAAATATTTTTGATTTAATAAACCATCTTGCTCTATACATTAAAATTCCTCCACCTACACTAAATGAGACTGTGACAATTAACCAAAACCACAGAGACCCTAATAAACCATAATAGAAAGGATTTAGGATTTCTTATTTCAACAATTTAGAAAAGCCAGTGATACCTTTTCTAGTGGGCACCCTAGGAGAAACTTTAAAAGGGCCACAAAATGCCCTTTAATTGTATATTAAATTTAATTATTCAAAAATTCCCAACACAAAAAGAAAAAGGAATGGAGCACAGCATATGCACATAAACTCTTTAGATAAGCAAATGCCAACACGATGGAATTTCTGTCTGGATCCAAAATGAGGACTAAACTAAGAGTGCAGCACCCAGTAGCTCTGACGGGGACCTCATCAGAAAGGCTACCAAAATGGTTTATATTTAATTAATAGAAAAACTTGGGTAATTGTTGCTACCAGTACCTTGGACACTGAGCCTGCAGCCCACAGAGAAACAGAGCTCTGGCTGACCCAAGCATGAGCAAAAAGAGAAGACTTCCAACAATGTTCCCGGTAAGACACTAAGAAAAATGAACACAGGGCTGTGCATTCACAGACCATTTAGTTAACATAGCCCTCATATTTATTTTCTAGACAACTGCTCTGCAAGGTCAAGATTTTGTTCTTTGTATTCTATGCATTATTAGGAAGTCATAATTTTAAAATTCCAAAGATAAAAGGTAGGATTTTGCTGAGGAGGAGGGAAAGGTAGATATAAATACCATGGCTCCAAAATTCCCAGGCATAAGTCATGTAATTTAAATCTCCTAAATCTGTGAGTGAAGCCACACTTTATGTTTACAGCTGTTGTTCAGAGTGCAAAAGCCATTTGGCCTGGGATTGAACAGCATCTTATATCTTTAGTCTTGCCTAAAATTTATTATTCATGGACCATGGTTCTTTCCTTTAAGAGCACTTGGCTAGAAAGCTCTGCATTTCATGCATCAATCTCACCCGGATTAGCAAAGAAAACACTTAGCATTAAACAGTGCCAATCTGTTTGCATACAGAATGATGAAAAAGAAACTCTCCAAATGAATAAATGAATGTGTCAGTTAAGCTGCTTGGGTTAATGTGATATTCCTTCATCCTCCTTGCTTAAAAAATTAGAAGAAAATGTTGTATGATTCATGAAGAAAACCTGGCGGGAAACTACAACACATCCTATGACTTCGTGTTTTCTTCCCCACCTTTTTTTGGGCTGTAGTGAACAGCTGCTCATTGTCCAAAATAGCAACTCCCTTTTCAGTCTTTTCCACGTCAAAAGGAAGGCATCTTATCCGTCCAGTTTTCTAAGCTTAGGGAAGTGTAAATACTCATTTCCTAGTGGGAGCCTTCACACATCTCAGCTCTGTGAACCCTGGCATCCAAAGGCCAGAACAACATCTCCACATGATTTTCTCTCTCCCCTCCTTTATCAAATGTCATCCTGCCTGCAACTCACCTTTCCCTTTCAGCTCACCAACCTCCACTTGCTGCCTTCTCTCAGGCCACTGAGCCAGAGCTGCTGATGCAAAGGGTGGAGATGGCATTTGTTTTGTGATACCTTATCAGCAGGCTGATACCAATGTCTCACCAAAAAAATTCTTAATGGCAAGATAACTTGGCAGCTTTCTCATGGTACCAGCATTTCACATCAACTCCTAGTCCAGTGTTGCACAAGTACTTCCCAATCCTTTTCATTTTAATGCCAGTGCAAAGTTCTTCCAGGACATTTTGTGATTTCAATCCCTGAAGCTGCAGAATCTCCACAGCTCAGTACATTGCTCCAGTTCCTCTATCTCAGCCGGAGGAAAAGTGCTATTCAAAATACAGCTTAATATTTTATTTATGGGTTTTTGTATTTCAAAATGAGATTTTTCGGTTTTTTTAAACCTGTCAGATTTTAAATCCAAATGGCTGTCTTGGTTTCAAGCCAAGAGCTTTTCCTGATAAAGTAGAGCAAGGAAACTTCTGTAAAAGTGGAAGTGTCTAAAAAGAATTTAGCAGTGGGTCTCGGTGATAATAGAGGGTTGATGGGCAGTGACTGAACCAACCTTCTAAAGGAAAATACTTGAAGCTTGCATTTTCACCACTACAAAAACTCTTTTTTTGGTTGTTTTTTTTTTTTTTTGAGAAGGACCTTTCTTGAAAGAACTCAAAGTAGAAGAGTAAAGGGCGTATTTTTTTGTTCAGTTGTAATTTAAACCCAAAAACCCCTTTGTTGAAATGAGCAGACATTCTATATTTGTACCAGAGAAGGTAATACTCAAATATCCCTGGGATTTGACTATACAGACGTGCTTAATACACAAACAGATGCAAAGTACATGCTAAAATACTCATTTATCTAATTATGGGCCAAATCCTGGAAAAAGCTTTACGACCCCACATGAATTCTCCCACTGACTGTGTGGATATCATTCCCAGCAGCCCTAGTTATTACAAGCCAGATTCCAGCCCCCTTTCCCACACTGCTCATGCTAACACATGGATAATCTGTTGATTTAAACAGGAATCCTTGGAGACTCTGGTGCTACTTGACCTACACGGACCTGCCACCATGATGGTTCACTTGGAAAGGTAAGAACTTCCCAAATTCCTGCCCTGCGCCTGCTGGGCCAGACTCAGCCACCCTCAGACCAGCTTTGGTACCCTCATTTTAATGCCAACATACCTTCTTTTACACTAAGGAGGAAGGTGGGATGCTCATCACAGGAATCTGAATAACAGCCTCAGGTCAATCTAAATTTCTGTGATTCCAGAGCTCGGGAAAACCATACAAGCACCACCAAAAATCCAACTTGAACACTGGCAACTGATGACAACGTTTTATCTGTTGACAAAAGTGCCAGCATAGACTAAATACACACAAACGTTACATTTCTGGCCTTACACTGAATTACAGGCAGCTAAAGATATTTAATAATTAAAGTAGATTAAAACTGCAAGGCTTTAATTATTCAGTGTAGCCATCCCTGTGGCAACTTTCACAACAGATAATAGTGCACTTTTCACACAGTTCCCTTGAGTGAAATCCTGCTCTTTGCAGATGCTGAGGTTTTTCGTTTGTTTCCTTTTGATTTGGATTCTTTGCTTTTGCCATGGAATTCTGGCTTTCTTCTATGTGACAGAAGAGACTCATGTTCTTCTCTAATGTTCTGATAGATTTGAACTGGCTTCAGGTCATAGCAAAGAGCCACAAAGCAAATTTGCACCAAATCTTAGAAAACATGAGGCAAAAAATCCTTACAGATTCTACCCTTCACTGCAGTAGATTCTGCGAGGTTGGTTTTTGGTTTTTCTTTTTGTTCAGCTGCATCCTCTATATTGCATGCAAAAGGCCATTTATGTAAATTTTCTAATCTAACAGGCTTCCCACCATGTGGTTTTCCATTAAAAGATCTTTCTTCTTTTACAAAAATGACAATTTTCCATTCATTGCCTGAAATGATTCCATTTTGATTTTCCAAATGATTTTGCTTCAGCAAAACTTCTTCAAGGCAAATTTACAAAAGTTTTAATTAATATGAAATTAAGTTAAAAATTACCAAGGGGGTATTTCCTCCAATGTTTTATTAATTCAGTACATATGTAACAATTCCTACTTCTCTCTGCAATTATTTATTCCTATAGATATTTGGTGGGATTTTGCAAGGAAACAAAGAGAAAAGCTATGCGTTATAAACCCATCCCTGTGTTTTTAATTCTGAAAATCTTACATAAAGCAGGTCCAGGGACAGCATCCCACCCCAGGCATCTCTCATTTGCCCAGTGAACGCCTCACTCAGCAAATCACTGTAGGTTTCAGTGACCTTGGTAATATTATAAGGGTCATATTTTCCCATGGATGGATTGTTCTGAAACAGTTTCTCCAGTGTGTCAGGCACACTGGCTGTTCTCTGGCATCAGGCATGCATATCCTCTTGGATTCTTTTTTCTCTTAAACAAACATATTTATTGTGTCTACCATGAGAGAAGTCTCTCTTCCCTGAAATTCAGCGATTTACCATTTCTCCCTTTTTCTCTTTCCTCATTCTTACTAGAAAGGTGATAATAAACTACACCACTTCTGTATTCTTGTAGGAACCCCCTTCTCATACTTCTAGATGGGACTGTAACAGTAAAACAAGTAAAATATCTTTCACTTTTCAAACAGCAGTCCAGGGGTGTGATAGGCATAGAAGCAAGTCATTGCTAATCTCAATATTTGTACTTTATTTGGAATGATACAATCAAGCTCAAAACAGAGGGGACTTTTCCTTTCTCACCTCAAAATTATGTAGAGAAACCTTGAACAGTGAATCCAGAAGTCACAAATTCTGCTGAAAAGTTCAGGCCCCAAACAAACCTATAAATCATCTAGGACATATAGACAAACCCTGCTCCATGGAAAAGGCTGAACCTGAAGAGGTTTCAGATGGGGTAGAATTTCTCCCAGAATTATGTTTTGTGTAGCTTATTGTCAAGTAATAATAATGATAATCATCATCAACATCATTTGCACTGTGCAATGGGTCCTCATGGGCAGGGAAAAAAGCCATTTACTAACAAAACCTTACACCAATTAACTTGGATGTAAGAAATAACTATGAGAACCCTCTGCTAAAACACATACAGAAAGAGTGGTAAATAATAGTTCACATAAAACAGCTGTTACATGGCTTAATAAAGCTGTCAGTCACATAAACAACCTTTCTTATCAAATGTGTTTTCAAACATCTGCTTGGGCAAAATAAGAATTTACATCACCACATTGAAAATAAATCTAAAATGCAGCAATTTCTAACCCAATTTATAGTCTCATTTGCCATTTTGCTTTACAGTCCGGGGGAAATGAAGAACACAAACCCATGTGTACCAAGGAATTCTAATGATCACATCCAATGCCTACATTTCTTTGCACAATTTTTGTGAAAACACAGTGTTTTCATTTTTAACATTGTTAGACATGTCAGCCACGATTTATCAAGTGTCACAAAATTTAATTTGTGAAGGTAACTGCAACTATCATCATATTTCCTGCAGTCAGTGCTACTTTCAGAGCATGCATGGAGAACTCCTGATGAAAGTCAAGAGATTTTACACTATTCACATTCATTCTTTCAAAGCAGCAACAACCTCAGCAAAGAGCATTATGGAGGATTATTAATTCTCTTCAAGAAAATAATGTACAGGGAGGTACCAAGAACTCACGCCTAGAAAGTGAGAATGGAAATAACTGACCATAGCAAAACTATTACTTCAGGAAAAAGCTAAATACATCCAAAGAAGCATTGACCTTTTTCCTTGATTGACCTCTAAATTCAAGGGATAATGAAGTACAAATGAATAGAGCAGTGGGCTCAAGATGTGAGCACTTTCTTGGAGTTTTTACATTTTGATATTCCTTGGGACTAGGCAATTCATCTAGGAAAAGATGACTTAATGTGGGGTTTTTAGGACTGGTCAAGGTATTTAGGGAATCCTGCCCAACTGCAGGGTTGCTCACTAGGTGTGAGAAGGGAGAAAAGAGGAAATTCCCATTCTCTAAGAAGAAAGCATGCATGAAAACCAAATGAGTAAGAAAGTTGCTGACTCACTACCGAAGGACATTGTGGAATTAATCATCCCTACTCCTTCCCCAGAGGTCAGAAAGAATTAGTTTGCTGTAATATTTTTGGAGTGTTTGAAATACCTAGAAACTAAATCAGCTGAAAAACACAGACCTTGACTGGGAAAGTTTGGAAGTGGTTTCTAACATGGACCAAAATAGGCTTTTATGAACGGCTCTGAACTTACTCATGTGTTTTTTCTATGAAGCTGTTATTTGAAAATATCTTCATTCTGCATCTGTGGAGAAGCACAGGATTTGCACAATAGCAGCAAGAAGTCCATCACTACCATCTCCACTGAATCCTGCTGACTTCACCAATTCAGGGCTACGACGCAGGCACCCTCCCACACTGACCTTCCTAAATTTGCTAAAAAAATACTTCAGTAGAGCAGTAAGTACAAGAGCACCTCAAGAAAGAAGGGTAAAAAATAATGGATGTTTCGCAGCACTAATCAGAAGAAAAGTTGCTTCAAACTCCAGATCTGCCTTCTTGCCTCAAATTCCATTTCTAATTTACCAGAACACGTGTGCTCTCAAGTACAAGTGTGTGTGCAGCTTAATTGACTTCACATACTTAGAGCTCAGTTCAGATACTTTGCTAGATCAGTTCGTACAATAAAAATTGCAGAACTAATTCCACATGTTATTTAATGCCTATTAAAGCATGTTGGTGTATTTAAATGTGTCATAATCTAAGTCTACAGCATTACTCAAAGAACAAAGGTCACTAAGGTAGACAGTGAGTGGTGTGTGTTTGCAACATGCTGAAGGATGGAAAACCTTATTTATTTCTCTTCTTACAAATACCTGCCACTGACCAGCCCAGTTTTCTCCCATATGTTAACATCACGAGTAAGAACTGGTCCCATTTGATAGAGTGTGGCAAAAGGGCAATTGGACTTTAACGTCAAGGGCTAAACCCTCTCCTGCCATAATGCAGAGAATTATTCTGCCAGTGGAAGTGGATTTATTTGCAACAAGGAATTTGGAACCTATTTTCATCACCATTGGATTTAGTTCTCCTAAAAGAAAACTGTGATAACAATAAAATCTTCTATACAGTGTGTGGGAATGGATTCCAGCATTTGTATGTCAAGCAATGTTAATGTTTAGTACATATGTTTTCCTGTTTTTACAGTCTTTTTAATGTATAAGGGTGACATTTATGAGGCCAAATTAACACAAGTCATGGCCTTCTGATGGGATTCAGCTCCTAAAAGGCACACACTTCACTGATGATGCTTCAGCCACACATACGGTCTCCAAAGTACAAACAATACCCATAGAAACAAAGGGAAAACACTGAGAGCATTGAACAATAGATATTCAAGTTCATAGCACATTAAGGTTTCTGTGACACATGGATGTGCAATGATTTGTCTTTACATCATGATTCTCCCTTTGAAATAATTTTTATATATGACTCTGAGGGCTGTTCCAAATCCCAGAGAGCTCCATGGGAAGATTCCCACTACCTCATGGAGCTTTGCAGCAGGGTCTGAAGCACATCTGCATTGTTTTCCACATACACATACTATTTGCACAAGCATGGAGTGACAACACATTTGACAAGTCCAACCAGAAATTATATAAAGGTTGCATTCTTTAAACCTGGGCCTCCATTCCTCATTTTAAAAATCTGCTGAGTAGTGGAGTTTGAGAGGAGGGGATGAAGTGGATCTAAGAAGTATTAGGAGTAAGAAGGAAAACCCTAATTTTGGCTGAGCCAGTGATTCACCAGAGGACCTTTGCAGGTCTTTATCTTCCTGTGCCCCCATTTTTCCATCTGTAAACCGGTCACACACACATACACATGGCATCACTGAAGCCAAATGCTGCATCTGACCAACAGTTCTCGAGCAAATACTCTGCCAAACAAAATAAAATAAAATAAAATAAAATAAAATAAAATAAAATAAAATAAAATAAATATGCTCTCATAAAAAGGAAAACAAATGCTGGAAAGTCAGCCCTTAATTTTCCAGTGGTTCTTTCTACCTCTTCTCCTTTCAGTTCCTTTTACTTGCACATATATGCATGCATGGATGCACATGCAAAATAAGTTATTTAGGAAATAAAGAGATCAAATCTCCTTTTCCCAGACACTTATGAAATTATGTTCCCGAAGCATTTTCTGCATGTGCTTCCTTAAAAACTGTGCTTTACTGAGACAATCCTAGTCAGGATCCAGGTCCTTTTCCCAGACTTGACTACAGCAGCTGGCAGAGACAGACACGTGACCAAAGTAGAGAACTTCAAAATAAAGAAAGGTATGTTTTGAGAAAATGCAAAATGATTTAGTGGCAGTTCATAGTATTTCCTTCAGGCTAAAATCTCCCTTTTTAGTTCACAAAAGCTTCAAATAGCCTTAAGTCTTACAAAAATAAATAAAATCAAACAATACATAAGATGCCTCTTTGCACCTCTCGGATTAAGTGACGTGAGCCTCCCTTCAGGCCAGTTGCACATTACTGCTGGGGAATTGATTTATAAGGGACCCTCCACAGGTATCTGACAGCTGTATAAACTATGGAGATAAAGCAACAATGCATCAGCACAGACCGAAAATCATTTAAGCAGCAGAAGGTTTTAAAATAAATATCCAATAGCTGAATTTACAATAGAATCATTCAGTTGCTTACAAAGCAGAAGTGTTCTTACTTGCTTTAGAATACCTTTGCTGCAAGAAACTAAGCCTTGGTATTCCCTTTATCCCTATTCCTTCACAGAGTTTCAGGTCCAATAAAATAGTGTTATCAGACAGTTGAGCGTTTTGCATAAATAAGTCACTGAATGACATAAAATCCAGAGAATGAATGTTAGAACAGAATGTAATTTTTAACATGAATCTTGTTCTCATTGCATAAATCTGCATTATATGAAGCTGCAGTGATCCAAAGATCACTGGAGTCAGCAGAGGGATTCTCACTAAATCTCTCATTAGGCTCTGAGATAGCACAAAACCATGAAAGTTTACACAAGATTTGTCTGGCAGACCAAGGAGGGAAACTCTTTCTAAGCTGATGGTGCTCTTTCTCCCACTGACATTAAAGAGGGGCCCTTACCTTCTGCAGTTACTGCGGCATTTTTATCATCCTCACAAGCCAAATCCATACTGGAGAACTGAAAACATAGGCATGCAGTTTTTCTATGCTGATATACATCCAGCTCAAATTTTGGCCTTCAGGCACAGTGATCTTTAGAAATTGCAACATGGTTATTTGATTTTAAAGAAAGTGCTCTAAGTCAGTTTCACAAAACACTGAGATGCTCTTCAAAGCAGTGCACATATATTCAAAATGTGCAGCCTGGTCTTATGATGTATCTCCATGTACCATGAAAGCAGAGGTTATGTGTGACTGCATAATGTTTTTTTGAGTGATCTACCCCACCCCTTCACGGAGTCAAGTGCCTCAGCTCAGCTTGGCAGCAATAGCTGCACCCTGCTCATGTGCTTCACACACAATTATAGGCACTCGTGTATCTGCAGGGGAATGATTTTTGGGACAGACCCTCAGCAGAGAGAACACTAATGTACAGCCACTGAGGATGTACCCTAAGCTTGCCCAAGGTAATCCCACCAATCCTTGGCCTTTTACTCCCCTAGCAGTAAGATCCTTGTCAGTGATGCATGGGGAAGCCAGCAATTCCTTGTGCTAGTTACAGAGGGGTACTATTTTCCAGCTGCCACATCAGCAAGCTCCTGGCATTTAGCTGTGGGCAAATAACATTTTAAATATATAAAACAAGGTTGATGAGGTAATATAAAACATTACAGTGACGCCCAATAGAGTCCCCCAGGTCAGTAACACGCAATTTAAAGTGCTCCAAAATGACAAACAGACTCTATATGCAATAGATTCTAATGACTCTTAAAAATGCCCTCATCACTCAGTTAATTTTAAAGAATCAAGTATTAATAGCAACTCCTTAAAGTCCTAGGAATACTTTTCTTAAATTAGCAGATTCACAGCCAAATGCAGCAGTCGATGCACTCGCTTCTTTAAGATGTTTCTCTTCTCATGGTATTATAGCAGAGAATATAAATCCAACAACTTCTCCAAAGAGTAGCAGAGTCCAGGTCCTGCCTGGAGCACAAGCATTGCCCAAAGAGCTCCCATGTGCAGCAATTCCACTGACACTGCTCAGGTGTGCTGGGAGAGCAGGCAAGGAGCAGGGAACTCCTGCTCTACACGTCCCAGCCACCTCCTGCGCAGGGATCAACCTCGTGGCACACAGCCAAACCTGCTGATCTGGTGGTTGCAGCATTTGATCCGCCTGCCAAAGATTCTCCTTTTACTCCCCACAGCCAAGGTTAACCACCCAGCCTAAGAGAGAGAATCAGGCTCTTCTGTATTCTGGAGGGAAAATCTGGTATCACCAAGAGGCTGCAAAGGTGGTCATCCCTCTCCAGTGACTGTGAAGAAAGCTGACAGAATTAATTTAGACTAGATGCCTAATTCTTAAATTCCTTCATTTAAATGGCATTTTACTCTTCAGAGTGTGATATTCCAGGTCTTTAATGCTAGAACACTATTCACATTTTCTAACAAAACACAGAGTCTAATTGGAATTGTTGAAATGAAGCCCTACAACAACACAAATCAAGCCTATGCAGAAGTCAAGTGTCCTGAGTTATTCCAGGTTTTTGATCTTTTAGATTCATCTACACTTTATTTTGCAGTTTTCCCTGAAAACCAGTGTTTTTGTTTCAAGTCATAACTGCAAACTGAGATTCTCAACATTCTAGTATCTGAAGCTTGGATTAAATCCAGACTCCATAGTACCAGTAATAAAATCCAAAGTTATGGACCTGTTCAGGAGTCAGAGCACAGAAGTCTGGACTGTCACACTGACAGAGCTGCTGCTTCACTTGAGGAAAAGTTGCAGGGAGCACAGTGGATAATCTGGAATCCCAGTCAACATTGCTCTTCCTTATCCTCTAATGGAAAATAATACACTGGATAGAGCTGGCTTCTGTTGCCTACTATTCCCAAAATGCCTACAGAGATTAGGCCATATATTTATTAAATTTTTCAAACCTGGCAGCAGAATAAGTGAAACATTCAGAACGAGGAATAACTGTCTGTATGTTTTATCTTAAAATGGATATTACACTCACATCACCAGAATTTTTTTTTATTATAACAATAAAAATACTGTGGTGTGTTCAGAAACACGCAAGCAATAACTATTCAAACTTTCCTGCTACTCCACATCACAAAAAGCTGACATAACTGCATTCCAATGAAGTCTCATAGCATGGCAGTGATATTCCTTTGCATTCTTCACGAAGTATATTGAGTATTTTTTCAAGTTTCTTAGATCTTTGTTATCTGAACTTCCCATTATTTTTGCAGTCAAAATTCTAATTTTTTCTAATTTCATTATGTCCCACATGTTCCATCATGCTCTTGTTATCTTTAAATATGTATATCCACGTACACACATTCTCCATGTTTCTCAAGTCAATATTCTCCAAGGCACTCTTGAAGTATAAAACAATGTTGTAACTCAAAACAAGTGGAATATCCCTGATTTAGTAAGGAAAGAATGGGGTGTTAGTCCTTAAACTGCTGTTGCCCTTTAACCACCAAAACCACACCACAAAACGTTGCTTGCAGTGGAATAAGAAAGAAGAATTCCTTCTGTAAAATTTAATGAGTGTAATGTTTCTATGTTTTATAGGGCACAGGGTGTGAAAAACAGCTCAGTCTTAGCCCTGATGACATTTTCATATAGGTGAAAGTAAAAATAGAGAGAGACTTGACATCTTGACATAAAAGGGGCACAGTATTATGTTGCAAGGGTACTATGTACAAGTTTGGAGTGAAAGAATAACATCTGATTCTAGTTCTAGACACATAACGATTCAAAGAGAAATTCGGGCATGTTTTCTCTTTACAGCTAATAGAAAATACAGTGATTGGCGAAGGATGAGGATATAAGATTTTGGGGTTGGAAAAAAAAGGAAGTTAACCCAAAAGTATTAAGACCAAAATATCTCTCTGCATTGTTCTAGAAAATGCCAGTCTAGAGTCAATGATTTCAATGTGTTCTACCAGTTTTTTGACACCAGAATATTTTACTTAGAATCCCTAGTGTTAAATAAGAGAAACAAGGGAATAGAATTGACCAGGAAAATGACAGGATAACACAGCAGCACTATTGTAGCATTTAAATTTCTACAGGGAATCCCAAATGTAAATAAAATATGTAAAGCAGTAGAAAAGATACTTTTTACAAGATGATCCAAAATTTATAGATACATCAAAATTACTTTCTTCTCAACTTATTTTTATAATTGACAGTGTTACAGAATGAAACAAGAATGTTGAAAGTGTTTGCCTTGATAGTTTCTTGTCAAAATGTCTCTCAAGACCACCACATTCTCAGTAAAAAAAGTGATTTTAGTGAAGTCTCACTTCCTTCCAGAAACTCTGGTATGTATTTTTACGGTCAATTCTACACTTAGGTAAAAAATTACCATTAATCAGTTGCCCCGGTTTCATCCTTTATTTGTTCTTTCCTGTACCCAGTTACCATCCTGATTCAGGAAGCATTTCAGCTACATTCAACTACATTAATAATCTCAAACCCTTCAGCAAAGTCTTAAAGGCAAAGAGGTTTAGTTTTAATCAATCACTAGATTTTTCACTTAACATTTTACAAGACCCAAATCTACAGACTGTAAAAAAAATTTAAAAAGGGGAAAAGCCCACAACCCAAAAAACCCTGCACGGGTCAAAAAGACTGTAAGACTAAAGACTCCAAATTTTAAATATTAGTTCAAAACTTGAGAGGCAAGATCTTGACCACAGACCAACAGAGAACTTGCACACACTTCCACAGATCAGCTCAGCTAATGCAATGTTTCAGCTCCTCTACCCTCTCCCAGCTTAATGCCCCCCACAATATCCCAGGAAAAGGCAGTGTGACACTTTACTCCCACCAGCAGCTATTTTTATCTGCTTCCCTTATCCCAAGGAATGTTTTTACCATGGAGGACCACTGTATTTTCACAGCTATGGCATTATGAAAGATTAGTATGAATCTCTTCCCCAGCCTTTAGATGACACAGCTCCATCTCAGCAGCTGGCCTCCCACTGGGCAGGATTGTTTGTTTTGTTGTTATTCTGATTTTTTAAACCATTTTGCCTTTGTCAGAGGAATTTATTTCTTCAATGCCAGTAAAAGGTTTATTTGCCCTCTATAGAAAAAGTGATTTATGAATAAAATGAAGCACAGTAATCACAGAATGAGGCAACAATTTCCAATACAATCCAAAATCTCATATCAAACCTATTTGCTGGAACACATAGAACATACAGACTCATACCTGGATGACATCAAGGACTGACCAGTTCCCCACCACCAAAAGAGCACCAGCTCACATGGGGACCTCAGAGACCACATTGACACTCTCAAAAGAAGGTCTTTTCCAACGTAGCTGATTCTGTGATTCTGTGAACATCACTGGCAATTATTTGATTTGTTAATTTGAGCATCCAATTACAGTCCTTTGATAGGGTAGCAAAACCAGGCCGATAAAATACCGATGAAGCCTCAGCCTGCTGGGCCAGGACTCAAGCGAGCAGACAGGAATTTTTCCATGGATTTCCAAGCGTTTCAGACCTGCCCTGGGCAGTGTTGCTCGAGCAGGTATTCATGGCAGATATATTGAGTCTGTTAATGGAGAATCAGGACAGCAAGAGAGCTGGGGCATTTTGCAATCATACAACATTTGCTGTCATGTCTCTGACTTGAATCATAAACCTTTATTACCCCAGCATTTTTTCACCAGCTTGGAATAATGTAGTGCATGAGATGATAACCTTCCCTGCACTTTGCAATGTCTGCGCTTTCTCAAACACAGTTAAAAATTTACATGGCATTAGCAGCAGCAGAGCAAATCCAAGAATTGTTTTTGCCTTTATATAGTACTGGGAAATAGTGGGTTTTTTTTTTTTTTTTTTGTTTTCTTTTGTTTTTGGTTTGGTTTGTTCTTGGTTTTGGTTTTGGTTTGGTTTGGTTTGGTTTTCGGTTTTTTTCCCATTTTAAAGAAGTTAATTATTTGCTACACCAGCATTTTAGACAGACTCTTCCAGTCTGTTTGGGCTTGTACCATGGCTATGGCCCTTCCCAAAATACATTGTCTCAGAAGAATATCTCAAATTCCATCATTCATTCATCCCTTTTTTTTTATTTATGGGGATGGTTGTGGGCCTGATGAGCTCACAGTCACACTACTCTGTTCTAGTTTTATTTGAACTTTGAGTGCATACACAGTGAT
The DNA here is from genome assembly GCA_013400915.1 of Pardalotus punctatus. Lineage (NCBI taxonomy): Eukaryota > Metazoa > Chordata > Aves > Passeriformes > Pardalotidae > Pardalotus > Pardalotus punctatus. The sequence goes on along the minus strand of VZTX01030701.1, from coordinate 2,719 downwards.
TTATATAGATTAAAGAAAATTTATTATTTATGGGAACAATTGTATGTCTGATGGACTAATCCACTACATTACTGCTCCAGTTATTTAAATTTTAAGTGCATACAACTATGATTTACATAGATTAAAGAAATAATAAGAATTAAAAAAAAAAAAAAAGCTTTGCATTTGTAGCAGAAAGAAGTTTGCCATGATCTTTAGTTATTTAAGGATTTCATTCCATTCCTGAGGTACACTGCCAGTTCAAAGATAGGGATGCTCAGATTAAGCAAGAATATTAACAGAATAGGTATTACTTTTCCTTTGATGCATTTCATCCATTTCAACCATGGTACACATTATTCTTCTCTTGCTGGAAGTCTGTACACAAATGCCAGCTTTGAAATTTGGTCCAGGAAAGCTCATGATAAAATTTCACAGTATTTAAAATTTTGCTCACTACTGTCACAGCACAGATGAACTCGAACCCTAATTCTTCTTCAGTTCCATTGGAAATATCCAGATTCAACATCCAAGACTAGAATTACCAGATGGATTAAAATAAAACTCAGACGCATGCAAAATACTAAAACAACAAATCAAAACCCAGAATTGCACCTAAAAGCTCAGGATCTTGGCCCTTGCCCACATCCATCTTGCTCTTTAGCACTTTTCCTCCCCAGCTGGTCCAATACAGGAACTTTCCTTAGCTAGACTGGGCAGGGGAAGAGGATCAACCTTGTCAACAGCTGGCAGAAAACTTCAGGGCTGAGGAAAGAGCAAGCAGAGCTGCATAAAACACTGCCTGGAGACATCGGGAACTTAGGGACAAAACTCTAACTACAGTAATATGATCTCAATGCTGACATGAAGCACTGAAATATTTACAGTGATCAAAATTAAATGGAAGAACAGGGCTTTTCTGGGAAAAGATGGGATGTAGGTGCAAAAGGGTATCACAAGATACCCTACACAACTCTATTATGAAGATATTTTTGCAAGCCTTACCACACTTCTGTGGTATTCTTCAAAACAAAACCAAAAAAACCCAAAAAAACCCAAAAAAACCAAACAAAAAAATCACAAAAACCAACTAGTGGCAAATATAAATATTTTTACTTTCAGTAGTAAAGATAGTTGGGGGGTTTTAATAAACAAAAATGAACTTTCGATGAAACAAGAAAAATGAAAGTACTCAACATTTTCATAGATAATTGAGAGAAAAAAATTCCACTCGAGTTCCTGCACTTTATAAACCCTATCACTACAGGAAACAAGAAAAAAAGGAGAAATAGATCACTTTCTTAGAAAACTGAATCTTCAAACACAAAAAGAGCCAATATTGTAAACTGATCTCAAGGTATAGGATACACCTTCTGTGACCTTGAGGAATGGAAATGAGTTACCTAATTTCAGGGAAAGTGTAGCAGAAAACCAAGCCTCCAATTGTGAAACGCGAAAATGAACAGGAACCAATCTGAGATATTTAATTCTCGTCCTTTTTGACTTTCTGACAGAAAGACTCAAAGACTCTAATTTGGTAGTCAGCATTAGAAATAAAGAAGAGAGCTGGAGCAAACTCAGCTCCCATTGCCCCATCACTGATTGAAGGTAATTCCTAAAACTACAGCTGTTTCCCATATGACCGTCCTAACTAATTTTTATTTGTTTGTCCTAGTCATACTTTATTATGTCTTTGTGGCTTTGTGTCATTTTTGCAACTGTATTTCAAAGTACCTTGAGACATGTGCAATGTGATCTGTACATCAATTAGTAGCAGTAGTTGTGGCAATAACATCATTATTTTGATGTGGCTTCTGANTATTTGTGAGCACATTCATGACTCAGAATTTCCTGGAATCACAATACACTGAATTTGTTTGAAAAATATGTAGCATGAGCATTACAGGGAAATAAATATTCTAATGAAAGGGAGATCCTTGAAGGTATCCACAAAGAAGGAGCAAGAAGTTATTCAAAACAATATTCGTATTTTGTTTGCACTGCCATCATTTTCTCCCATGATTTGAATACATTCCAGGTTTCCTGAAGTGCTAAAATACTTGTCTTTTGCTAAGCACTTGCTGTTCTCTGAGTGCTGGGCAGATTACAGGGTGATTGATGATGAATAGAAGTTGTTTTGCTTCTCTTGGAATACTCTACCTTAAAGGATTCTCTTTTGTCTTCCTCATAAACAATTAATGTAGTCTCTTAACATCTATTTTACATACTTATAAAAAATTAATCATTAGGAGGTAGTAAATAACTCAGTACTTTCATGCAGCACTATAATTGAATTCTGGTGTAGCTGGGAAGGACATTTGAGGCACAGAACTTCACTGTACAGTTCTGTAAAGACCCCTCAGTACCACATTTGAACTCAATAAAATGCTACCTGTATTTTCACAGACTTAGTGAAAAACTCCAAATCCAGGAAAGTGAGCACTGACTGAGCCCAGATAAATCTTCATTCTCCACTTCAGTCTACCAGCAAAACGCTCTCTCATACAAAGCATTGTGCGCACAGCAACGCTGCTGCAACGCAGACAAAGATGGCAATTCACTCTGGCAGATTTGCTGATGTCACAAGTGTATGTGATGTCACAGAGCCCTTTCTTGTCAATGTGGCTTTGTATTCTGTCTGCTCCTCAAGCTTTTAATAAATGTATAATCTCTAGATCTGAAGCTGCAGTTAACCCTCACTTCTCTCAAGTGTAGTTCTCCGAAAACAGGCTGAGGAAGT